>JAWMAG010000005.1:12820000-13267500 GCA_037013455.1 Ceratitis rosa | reverse complement strand
GCTCCAAAAAAAAACTGAGCATTTGTTTGATCTGGTTCCGTGTGACTTGTGATTATCCAACGAGCTGAAAACTCTTCCAATTGGTAAAAACAAACACGTTTCGATAATTGCAAAAGACATTGGCATATGTGTATTGCATGGAGGGAACAGGTATGGGGTTATCCATTCCATGGTTTCAAAACTTAACAGTCACACCAAGCATTTTTTTTTAGTTAAAAATCAGCTATTTATGAAAATGGATCACCGAACAACCGCGTTAAAAATACTAAAGCCTACTACAAAATTGGTGATTCAAATCTGGTCGAACTTTGGGCTTTAAAAATTTCACATAATCTCCCAACTACTCAAGTATTTGGTAAAATTTTAAAGAAATTTACAGCTATTTGTACGGTCTGTGCGACAGCGCTTTGCTTGTTCCACCCCAATTTTCGCCTTTGTAAGTGGAACTGGGCTGGGACTTTCTTACGTTTCATTATGACATTATTTGCACCTTAACTTACATACACCTGCATCCTTATAAAATCTGGTTCACACAACATCTAAAACCAGACGACCATTTACAACGCCTTGCTTACGTCGAATGGGTTCTTGAACAACAAGCAGTGCACGGCGATTTTTCGAACAAAATTTTTTTACACGATGAGGCACATTTATCACTCAGGCGATACGTAAATAAGCGAAATTTTCACATTTGGGGATCCACGAGCTCAGAAATAATTGAAGAGATGCCAAAAAAAATTTACTGTCTGGTGCTCTATTTGATCGGGAGGTGTGATTGGATCTTGCTTCTTAGGAAACGACAACGACCAGACTGTCACTTACTACGTTTATGCTTCATTTCACTCGGATTTATTCTACTCGAGTAGATTAACTCGCAAGCACACACATATTCAAAATGAGTTAAGGGTAGATTATATACATTTTCTCTACATGCTTGTAGGCTTAACCCGAGTAGAATAAACCCGAGTAGAAATGAAGCGTAAACGTAGTAACAATCCGTTCGGAGCATTGTGGTCGTACGATAGCCGACTTTTCTGGGTCTGCTATTGAAGAGCACTTGAAGGTTAACATGTGGTTTCAACAAAATAGTGCCACATGCCACAACAACAAATATGGTTTTATTGCGAGTGAAATATTACGCCCGTGTAATCTTTCGTTTTGTCAATTGATCACCGAAATCAAGCGATTGCCATTATTAGACTTATTTTTGGGGCTACGCGAAAATCCGTGCTTATGTATTGTACTTGAAGACCAACAAGGTATGGCTGAGATACCGCACTATTTGTGCTAAAGAGTGGTCGAGAGCGACCTCAAATGGAATGGCTTGCAAAAATTCGAAGTAGAGAACCACTCTCTTTGTTTGTTGTGCTTCTCCCAAATTAAAATTACAATCTTGAAATGTAGAAAATGATGTGTTCTGATGTAAATCTGTTTTTTTTTTTTTTTTGTTTAGGCAACGTAATATGTCATGCCAACAGTTGGACGGGCAGATATAGAAAACTAAATCTACTTAACCAGACTTTATTAGAAATTTAAAGTTTTAAAGTAATCTGCAACATTGTAGTAATTCCTATTTTCGATGGTTTTGTCTTTAAGTAATTTATTTTTTTCTGTGAGAATAATATTTTTATGTCAGCAACTTGTTGTGTTTGACATTATAATCGTCTTATATTTTTTTATTTATTTTTTATCACTTTGCAGCAATGAAATTCTTTGAAATCGCGAGTATTTACATATATAACACAAACCACCGATGGCGTAAGGCATTTTGCCAGAAAGAGAGTAAGTCTCATTATAATATTTTTAATACGGATTAATTCTTTTCACTTATACTCGTAAAGGTGTTTGATTGTACACAAAGCACCCACCGCTGCTTTCTACAAATTTCAAAGCTTTTAGCAACAGAAATTATTTTTACTACCGAATATTCACATATTTATTATTTTTTTCAAACTTTGTCTTCTATTTCCCCACACAATTCGAACTTTGCCAGATAATTTTTGTAATTTGGTTAGTTAAATGTTGTAAAATTTTTAATAGATTTAAAATTTTTCGTTCACATGTAATGTTATATTTTCTAGCATTAATATGTATGTATGTGCGCATTATATTTGCTTGTGCATGTATTTTACTTCATACACAGCTGGTCACGCTCACAAATCCTCTCATAAATTAGAAGATTTGAATTGTTATGAAATTCTTTTGCCGTACAGGAGAATGATATCGATTTTTTCTCACAAATTCTACACATTTCGAAACGAAACCTTGTAAAATAAAATAATTACATCGGAAGAAGAAAGTAGAGGCTAACTGAAATAGCGTTCTTTTTTCTTTTTGCTTGGACGATGTAATTGACTCGAAGAAACCTTAAAGCACAAATATATAAAAGATAAAAATATTAATTACAACTAGCAACAAACCGTCAAGATATTTTATCACTAGATATAGGCAATAGTTTTTGAAATTAAAGGCATTAGAAAAATTTAAGTAATAACACAAGTCTTGTTTTCTCGAATTTTTTCTTTTATTGTGTATTTTTATGGCTCTGATTATGAAATAAATATAAAAATACTGAAAGATTGCTAACAGCTTTACTTGCGAATAATTAAAAAAAAAATTAAAAAATGTAAAAGTTATATCAATTAAAATGAACACCATCAAATGATCTCTTATAGGATTTTCTTGATTGAACGAATTCAGGTTGATCTCATTGTAAACTCCATCGATCGCAGATACCGGCACCACACTCATCTAGATTGTCTGAAAAACAAGAAAAACAATGTTTTGCAAGTTATATAACACACACTCAGCAAGCTCGACATTATCGTAATTTTAATTGATAGTTTCGGGGTTCCCGCTAAGTAACAAGTTTTACGAATATTGCTTCATCCCTTTTTACTCTGGAAGACTCGCGTGCAATATAAATATCCCATATACTAATTACAGAATTATCGGGGTTGTTATGGAAATCAAAACAGAATTGCAAATTAACAGAATTCGAAACCATTTCTGATTTGAATTGGTGTCGTAGAATCTGATTGGTTTTAAGTATGTAATTTCGAATACACCCCAAACCGGGTGCTTACAGCTATGACAACAGCTATATATATTATATATATATATATGTATATATATATATATTAGGTCAAGTAAAAAGTCGTTCGGTTTTTATCTAAGAGATGGCGTTATTGTCCAAACTACTAGTGTTACGTGTCGCATCATGTCATACTATACGGCGCTGAAAACGTGTTTATTCGCGCTAATAGTTTGTCTATGACAGTTTTTCGATTGATGGACTCAGTACGTTTTGAGCACTCGTCAAAGATGGACACCAACAAAGAGATAATTCGGTATACTTTACAATATTTCTTCGATCAAGTCGAAAAAGCAGCCAAAGCGGCTGAAACAATTAATTTAGTTTATGGTCCCGATACTGTAAACGAACGTGTAGCACAAAAGTGATTTGCTAGGTTCCGTACCGGTAAATTCGATGTCAAAGATGCACCACGCATCGGGAGGCCTGTCGTCGAAAATTGCGATAAAATCATAGAAGTAGTGGAAACAGACCGTCACGTGAGCACTTATTTAATTGCTGAGGAACTTAAGATATGCCAGAAAACCGTGTGGAACCATTTGCATAACCTTGGATTCAAAAAGAAGCTCTATGTTTGGGTGGCACACGATCTAACACAAAAAAACATTATGGACCGAATTTCCATCTGCGAATCGCTGCTGAATCGCAACAAAATCGACCCATTTCCGAAGCGTTTGGTGACTGGCGATGAGAAGTGGATCACTTACGACAACGTCAAGCGAAATCGATCGTGGTTGAAATGGTGACCAAGCGACTTGCCAGAAGCTCCCAAAGCTAGCTTGGGAGGTCCTAATGCATCCACCTTATAGTTCGGACTTCGCACCAAGTGATTATGATTTGTCCCTGTCTATGGCGAACGTGCTTAGTGGTGAGAAGTTGTCCTCAAGAGAGGCCTGTGAAAATTGGCTCTCCAAGTTTTTTTCCAATAGGGACGTAGCCTTCTACGAGAGGGGTGTAATGAAGTTGACATATCGTTGGCAACAAGTTTACGAACAAAACGGCGCATATTTGACTTAAATCCGATAAATGTACACAAAGTTATCATATTTTGAAAAATCAATAAAACACCGAACGAACTGTTTACTTGACCTAATATATAACTGGAAGACCTCAGTCGCAAGTTGTTTAGGATTTATGTTTGGCTGGAGGAACTTTGCCCAAGAGCAGTGGAATTGTGTTTCATTACGACAACTGCAGACCATGTACATCGTTAGCGACTCTTATTCATCCACCTTATAATACAAACCTCACACCAAGTGATTACCATCTGTTCCTATCTAAGGTTAGTGGTTTGGCTCGTGAAAAATTGGCGTCAAAAGAAACATATAAAAATCAACCTTTCGATGTTCTCTGTAAAGGCTCCTGACGCAAATTGAGCGGCAATCTGCAAAGTAAATTTTTACACTCATATGTCAATCAGGAGCCCCAACAATTATGAAGAAGCATATGTAAACCACTAGGGATACCATTCTTTCAATGTGAAAATGGTGAGAGTAAATTTTTATTGAATTGTTATTGTAGTAACACAGTTCAATTCTTGTTATTCCCTTCTCAAGATTTTGGCGATAAACACTAAGTACCCAGGAACGCGACGAGATTTTTTTTATTTTAGGCTCCTCTGCCATGCTAAGAATCACCCAGCGTTGTTTTGAAAGTAGAAACCGTAACCTGTTTTTGATTTGGTAAAAAAAAAACTATCTACGTTACTTGTGGTATAAGGCTAAATGCATACTCATATACTCGTAGGTATGTAAATTTTCGAAAAGTTTATTACAGTTTTTTATTTAACAGAAAATAGTTTTTAATGACCTTTTCAATGAGCCTAGCTAAAATATATAAATGAGATAGATAATTAATCATCAAATTAAGTAACTGAAATGTGAAATAGAGATTATAAATTAATTTTGCTATCGGCAAAACCACACAACAGCACAAATATATTTTATGAATTTTGAGTGGAGAGGAGACTCATCTGTATTTATATCTATCTAATCCACAACATAAAGTTGGTAAAATTGTTGAAAATTTTCAAATCCGCAAAGAAACCTTCAAAGTTTTGTATCAGCTGCTCGGAGGCAAGCAGATATACCATATAATATTATTAGCTACATGTGAATTTAGAAGCTGCTGCTGTTGTTGTTGTTGTGCGGTTGAAATGCGTGCCAAAACAGTTATAACCGCAACTTAAAGTTCTGTCTACACGAGGCTGATTCTTATGTATGAACGAGTATGTATGCATGTATGGTATATACAATACTTACAGCTTATGAGATGAATTACTCCCACGCATGTCTTGTAACTGAACTTTAACTTATGCACATATGTATGTATGTATGTATGTATGGGTAAATGTATGTGAATGTGAATGTGAATGTGTGTGCTAGTAGCGTAAAGTGAGGTGTTGTTAAGATAAATTTTGACTGATTGCTTTAGAGGATTTGTTGCAGACATGTGTGGTTTTTCTACGGAAATATTTGTATATATTCACATGTGATATATGCTTGTATGAATATAATTAAATTTATACTGTGCTTAACAGACAGAACTGAGGGTATTAAATTTAAAATTTGCATATTAAAATAAAATAAAAATTTATAATTTGCATCCCATTTTAATTAAATCTATTTCAAGGCTTGCCGATTATTCCGCAAAAAATATTTGAAAATATTTTTGCAAATGCTGTCTTAAATCTTTTCCCCATACACATATTAATTTCAATACAGTTTTTAAAATTCATAAAATCAAATTTAAAATTTAATAATATTTCCAAAAAAATAATTTAATAAACCTTCTTATTCTCCTCAATACTTATGTGTATATTTGAAAGAGATTTTTATTTATTATTAATGTTTTTCGAAAAGGCTACATAGTTTTTAGAATAGAAAAAAAGTCGTAAGCTTTAGTATTGCAAATTTTACATGAACATAATATGAAATGATTTAAATTCTGCGTTGCATTTCCTTCTTACTCTTTTTCCTCTTACTATTTTGTATTTTTTTTTTTTTTTTTGCTCATTTGTGTCTGCACACATGCTCTTTTTTTATTTTCGTTATTCCCATAAGTTATTGTCACTAAATTCAGCATAATTTCCCCATTGACCTCAAGTGAAAATTTAGCAAAAAGTTGCAGGCGATGAAATTGTAAGTCTTTTTTTTATTTTTTATTTTTTTTTTTTTTTTGTGGCAGACGGCGAAGAATTATGAAATTTCTGCGTAAAATAAATCTAGCGGAAAGTGTTTGCATTTTGTGTTTTTTCCTCACCCTCATAGTTTTCGTGCATAAATTCAAAACTTTTATAAAACTTTGAAAACTTTAGCACACAACTGTTGAGCTGTAAAAAAAATACATATGTACATATATATCTATATGTGGACACCTTCACTCATGGCTTAATAATAATCACCAAACCCAGGAAGTATGCCATCGGCCTTAGTACCTATGATCCTTTGTTTCTATGAACATTCTGATGGAGATTTTGTCCTTATTCTTCGCTAAAATTTCATTGTTCAGAATGATCGGAATGATCGATTTGATTATGGAGGTATTGAACCTTCAAGCTAATATTCTTCTTCTTCTGTATTGGCGTTAACACCGCTAACGTGATTATAGCCGAATCAATTATAGCGCGCTATTCCTCTCTTATTTTCGCTGTCGCCAATTGGAGACATCGAGTGAGACCGGGTCGCTCTCTACCTGATCCTTCCGACGGCGTTAAGGTCTTCCTATTCCACTGCTTCCACCAACGGATTCTGCATAGAATACAGTCAAAGCTAGAGTGCTTTTATCCATTCGGCCCAACCAGCGTAGCCGCTCTCTCTTCATTCTCTGAACTATGTCAATATCATGTCTTGAGCTTGTCTCTCATACGACGCTGTTTATAATTCTGCACAACTGCAGTGAATTCGCCTTCTCATGGATATTTTTTGGCTACCCAGGGGATACTTGGTCTAAGACCGGAAGTCGTGAGCTGCTTGAATCATATGCAAATGAATCGTTTCTGGCAGTCAAAAACTTTCCTCAGTTGCATAAGCTTCTACACTTGGTCCCGTTCCCAAACTCATAATACAGACTAAATTTTTAAAGTTCAACACCTTTTCTTAGATAGGTAACAGTAAAAGTTACCAACCAAGTTCTGTGTAAGGACAGCTAAGGATTTATACGCAAGTATGATATATCGAATTTGTGAGCCAACAAAAGCTCTAGAGTTTAATTTCTCATGAAGTTTATTGGAAAGGAACTTGAAGAATATACCATTTTAGCAATTACAAATTGTGTCACCTGCAAAGGTGGAAGAACTGGAGATTGGTTTACGAGATTTCAAATTATGGCGCTCTCATTAGCGGAATTTTCTATTGCATCTCTTCAGTCGGGAATTGCTGGATGAGCTACACAAAGCTTTGACTAAAGGATATATCATTTACATAATGTACTTCGTTTTGCTGATTTCAACTTCAGGCATTACCAGTAATATATCAAGATCATTATGTATGTTTACGTTGTGATCGTACCACGATGCGCTCGTTATTATCCTTAGAATTTTAAACTGGACTTTCTTTATATTCTCTATATGTGTTCCACAGGTTATACCCCATTAATGAAAATCATACATCCAACTAGGATATACAAGTTCATTGTAAATTAGTAATTTGTAATCTTGTTACAAGTGGTTAGCATTGCGTACTGACATTCGGAATGCTCTGGTTCATATCCCAGTGCCAGCAACATCCAAAAGTAATGGAAAAATAATTTAAATAAAAAATTATGTTAAAATTTTCTAATTGCGGTCGCCCCTCGGCAGGGAATGTCCACCCCTCCGGGTGTATTTCGGACATGAAATAAGGGCTCCTCGTAAAAAAAACCATCAGCCGTTCGGAGGCGGCTTAGTATAAACTGTAGGTCCCTCCATTTGGAGGAGGAGCTCGGCCGAAAAATCACTTCAGCGGTTACAAAGCGCCAATTATATATATATATATAATTTTGTTTTAGCCCAGGGTTCTGTTAGACAGTTTTGTCTCAAATATATTGTAGCATTAGATGGGATAAAATTTGTGCAATAGTCCATTCAGTGAAGGTATATTTTACAAATTTTATCTTATTTTCCTCATTTAATTATAATTATTTTGATTCTCATTATCTTCAGTTTACAAGAAGATAATGGTTGCAACCAACCTTACAGTTTTAAATCTACAGTCTAACCTATAAAATACACTAATCACTTTAACTAATTTGAAAAGAAGTTTTTTTTTTTATTTCTATTGAATGCTTTCAAAGACAAATGTTCAGATTTGTAGTTGGCAAAAACACATTTACTAGAAACTGTTTCAAAATAATCACAACTCCTTCTCTCGTCGACCAACCAGGTTATTTCAATTTTCATCGAATTGATTTTGAAATGAGTTATTTTATAGCTTATGTCAATCTTGATAAGAAATTCGTTGTTTTAGCAAAGTCAATAGTCTCGAAAATGTATAGGGACTGTGTTTGCAATTCACTAACGTCGAGTATTAAAACATCGCGGCGAGAAACAAATGGAGACGATCAACTGCTAGGGACCTCTAAATAGAGATGCAAGTGCTTAATAAATACGAGCTTATAGATTATTTCTGATGAATTTTCCGCTAGATATTTTAGACCCGTAATTGGCCATCATCAGCGGCTACACTGGCTAGGTCATGTCGTCCGAATGGATGAAAGCACTGCATTTTTGACGGTATTCGATGCAGTATCTGTCGGTGGAAGCAGAGGAAGAAGAAGACTATTCTACACAAATGTGGTGGTTGAATTCCATTGATTCAACGTTGAATCTGCTCCTTTAAATTACGCATGGTTGTGGGGTTGTTCAAATAGATTAGTAATTTTAATTTACTACATAAAAAGAAATCTAATATTGTTAAATCATACGATGTAGATTGACCAATTCTGATCACCAAAACAAGAGAGTATAGGCCCTGAAAATTTGTCATGCAGTAATTGAAATATTTTGCTGTATGACCACGTATAGACCACGTCAATATCATCCAATTTCGGCAAAAAGAATTGGGTCATCATGTTGCGATATCATCATGTTGGGTCATATGTTGCACATTTTCAAAGAAATATGATACAATCCACACCAAACAGTGACACGTTGTGGATGATTTTGTTTTTCGACAATCTCTTGGGTGTTCTCAGAATCTCAAAAGCGGCAATTTTGGCGATTAAAAAACCCACCAATGAGAATGATGAGAATGTGCTTCATTGATTGATAGGATGATTTTGCGCAAAAGATCAGCATTCATCAATAATCCATTCAACAAACTCTCTTCGCTGTACATCGTCATTAGGCCTCAATGGTTGTGTCAATTAAATTTTATAAGCATGAAGACACAGATATTTAGTGAATATACGCTGTAGAGAGCTTCTTGAAACTTGCAATTCTTGTCCATGACGCCGAATTGAGGTTCCTGGGGGTAGTCACGGACACTCTCACGCACTGTTTCGATATTGTCATTTGAACGACTTGTTTTTGGATGACCAGTGTATTTGGCCGCCAACCTTTCTTTGTTTTTGAAATATTTCTCTATATATATGTATATAAAGGGCCCTGGATGGACCTACAGTTTATTCGCCGACTCCGTAAGGCGATTTTTATTTTCTATAACTTTCGATGTTGGTCGAACCAGGACTCGAACCATGAGCTTCTGCATGGCAATACGCCTTTCAATATACTTAACAAAATTATTATAATCTCAGCGCACCGAATCTGTCTAAAATTGATATAAATGATGTATACTTACATATAAAGTTCTCCGTTTTTTGTTTTTTTGTAACTGTCAATATTTTCAAATAAATTCTTACCCGGTTAGGGATTAGTGTCAATTCCAATATGGCCTAACTTTAGACCGAACAATTTGGGACATGGATAACAGAAGAATATCTAAACTACGATTTTACCAGAATTTAACTTTCCTTGCCTGTGGCTTTACCTTAAAATTTCCCTTCTCTGCTCTGCTGCTAATGAAAACTTTTTAATACGTAAATTAACTGTGCATGTCGCTTACACTTTCCGTGTAAAGTATTTTTATGGAATTCCGAACTTTTTAACTGCACACTCATTGGCATATTATTTTCATGCACACACACATATATACCCCTTACAGTGATTCAATACAAAAAGTACTTATTTCATATACGATTCGATTTTGACATTTTTCAGAAAAGCAATTTCCAAATATTTGTTTGCTCATTTGTTTATAGAGATGTTTATTTATACCACACAGTGAGTTTTGAAAATTCAAAACAATGTAAAAGACCTTCCAGAGCTATGATAAATGCATATTACTAATTCAACCCCGTTGACATACATAATATCACATAAAGTAGCATCATAAGTCCCATATTTAACGCACTTTGAAGGGTATTAACACTTTATTGGGGCATTTTGGAAATTTGCCTTCGTCTACTTAGCTCGGTCACAGATTTATAATTTCATTTTTTTCTCTGTTACTTAACAGCAGCACCCATTTGCATTTGCTTTAATGTGTGTTGCACATAAATCATCGCCACACCAACGCTCAAACAAACACACACACACATCTAAATAGAAATGGCACACAACTAAATCATTCATATACCCAGTCAACACCCACAAGCGCGTACTTACAACAGCATACATAGATCTGCCACAGGAGCAGATTCAGCTCTAACACTCTAGCAGCAACAACAGCAACGGCAGTGCCAGGAGCAGCAGCGGAAGCAACAAAGTCTAACAGCAACCGCACTTTAGATTATTTCTTGGTAGCGGTTGAGGATGCTCGCTATGTGTGGTAATTAATTCAATTTATGCCTTCCTTTTCCACATATAATCAGTACAAACATACATATGTACGTATACCCATACATATGTACTATGCTTGTATATGGTAGTATAGAAAAGAGCTTATGCATACTCATATGGAAATGAATGGATTTTTGTGGAATATCCTCGCGTGTAATTTTCCGTTCAACTTTGGTCATACAAATTTCAGCAACTTAAAATGAAAAATAGCTTATGAATCCTGCATGAATTGAATTAAAATAAAATTGTCCATACAAAGTTAATTTGTAATAGTTTTTGACAAAATTATCTACATTTATTTTATAAACTAATTCAATTGTACAGTCTTTTGCGTCTTTAAGTGTCAAAATAAAATTTATTAGTCATTATTTTTTCATATTGATTTTTATTTTATTTTCATTTCTTTAGGAATATGAACTAAAATATTATTATACGTTCTTTAAAAAAACAAACAGCAATAATTAAATTTACCTTTTTATATTAAATTTTTTTACTATATTTATGAAAAAAAAAAAAACATTTCAAAAATTTCAGTTTGATTACAAAAATATGGGCCAGCAATTAAATGTTTTCTGCTTATTTGTACAATATATTAGGACGTCGCAAGTAGCGCATCAATCGGTTGCTTTTTTCGCCATTCGGCACCAATTGGAAATGGAAAGTGCACTCAGGTCATTCTGATATTTCCAGCGTACTCTTTTCCTGCTTCCACCAGCGGGTACTGTATCGAATTCTTTCAAATTCATCCATTCCAGCGTCTATAGCCGTCTTCAATTCGCCAAAACTGAGAGAGTATTGAATCGAGCAAGCAAAAAAGTTATCAGAAATGAATATTTCACTATATTATTTCCTTAAAGGAAAAAATGCAGTGCAGGTTACTAAAAATTTGCATAACTTATATGGTGATAAGGTCCTAAAAGAAACACAATATCAAATTTGGTTTGTCCAATTCCGTTCGGGAGATTTTTCACTCAAAGTTCAGCCACGTTCTGGGTGGCCAAGTGAAGTTGATGATGACGACATCAAGGCTTTAATCGAATCGGATCGTCATATCACTGAGCGTGACAACCGTTCATAATTATATACAACATCTTGGACTGGTATAAAAACTCGATATTTGGGTACCACTTGAATTGAAAGAAATTTATTTAACAAGCCGCTTCAACGCTTGTGATATGCATCTAAAACACAATGAATATGATCCGTTTTTGAAGAAAATCATAGCTGGAGATGAAAAATGGATTGTTCACAATAACGCCAATCGAAAACGATCATGGTCCAAGTATCATGAAGCGCCACAAACCACTTCAAAGGCTGATATTCACTAAAAGATGGTTCTGCTGTCAGTTTGATGGGATTGAAAGGGGTTTGTATATTTTGAGCTGCTTCCAAGGAAGCAAACGATTAGTTCGGATGTCCACTGTGAACAACTGGACAAATTGAATACATAGATCAACAAAAAACGGTCAGAATTGGTCAATCGTAAAGGTGTCATATTCCACCAGAACAATGCTAGACCGTACATTTCGTTGGTCACTCACCAAAAATTGAGAGAGTTTTGCTGGGAACTGTTGATGCATCCGCCATATAGCCCTGACCTTGCACCATCAGACCACCATCTGTTTTGATCTTTGCAGAACTCATTAAATAGTTAAACTTTCGAAAATAACGAGCCTCGTCATCAAATCGCACTTGGATCAGTTTTTTGCAGATAAAGGCCGTCCAGAAGTTCTATGAGCGAGAAAGAAAGATGTTGCCGGAAAGGTGTCGAAAGGTCATCCAGAAAAATGGAAATTACATAATTGATTAATGCTCATTATAAAACTTAAGAAAATGTATTTTCTTTCTTTTAAAAAATCGTCGATTTCTTTTGGGGCAACTCAATATTTATTTATGGTTAACAGTGTCTCAGGTTGGCTAATATCAATTGGTCAAGAAGGACAAAAAGGAAGTTTGAGGCAAAGAGCAGTTTATCTGGTGTAATTGGTGTCATATGCTGAACTCATATTCACGACAGGAAATATCAAGGCTTCCCTGTGTATTTCTGACATGAAAAAGGCTGTTCATAAAAATACATCCAACACGAAAGATCGTGTTTATACGGATAAACCTTTAACTCTTGAGCCCTTAAAAACCAAAATTCGTTAAGCTATGACTGAGATACTGCCCAATATGTGCCAAAAAGTGGTCAAATATTATCTCAAACGTATCGAAGTTTACAAAATTACGAGAGACGATCTTTTGAATGATGAAGTGTTTCACATATAATGTCAAGTTTATAATTTTTTAATCAGAAGGGAATTTTTGGAAAACTTTTTCAGTTTTTTTTTTTTAAAAACGCTAACTTAAAATTTCGCAGATGAAACGGCCATTTGTTACCATGATAAATGTCCTAAAAAATTATCGAAAAATGGCTTGCAAACTGGTGTATTAAAGATAATGAGCAAAATTGCAAACAATTTATATTTACGAAGGGATTAACAAGAGTACGGTAAGTTAATCAGAAAAACAAAATTCTTTTAGTATTTATTAGTAATCTTTGCCCTTTTTTTATCTTCTCTACATAATCGACATTGATTTCAATGCATTTCTGAAAACAATCTTCAAAATCTTGCTTTTTAAGCTTATCAAGTTCAGCCTTAACCGCATTAATTATCACCTCTTTACTATTAAAGACCTTCCCTTTTAATTTTTTTTTATTTTTTGGAAATAACAAGAAATCACAAGATTCTATATCCGGGAAATATGGCGCTGAACGTATATCTTCGATCCCCTATATCGCAATAAAATTACTCGTTATTTCAGCTGTATGGGATGGCGCGTTGTCCGCAAATCCTCCTTTTTCTGGTTTTCCAACATATTTCTGAAAACTTCTGGTAAGCACTCTTCGGTGTATAATTTTACAGTTAACATCTGACCCTTTTCCATTGGAATAGCAGCTACGGTTTTAGATCGGTTGAAGTAAACCGACATCATTACTTTTGCTGCTGATATTTGTTGCTTAGATTTTACGAGTGGGCTTGCTCCTCTTGGGCTTCATACCATAGTTTGCTGTTTTGTTTCTGGATCGTACTTATAGAACCAAGATTCATCACCAGTAACGACTTTAATAAAGTAGCTAGACCGACCACTTTCGAATTTTTTTTCAGGAAAAATTGAGCACTCGAGCCTCTTCTTGGGTCTCATTTAAAATTCGTGATACCCATGGAGCAGATTTCTTCGTGTATCCCAAATGTTTACTTAATATAAACGATGCAGCCATAGCATTCAAGCTCAATTCATTAGCAACACATTTTGGTCGACCTTCTCAGGACTCGTCGTCTACGGAAAACTGTACGATCTGGAATCTTCGGAATCACTTAAAAATAGTCTTTAAAAACGGTGCTCGTCTCGATTTTAGCCGATCGTTCTAAAATTTGACAGGAAGACTAACAAAGTAATTGCAAAGGATTTGGTATTTTTAAATTTAACAAAATCAAATTGAAAGTCACCAACTAAACCACAATCAATCAAGGCTCGTCTGTAAAAGGCAAAATGTTACAAATGAAATTACAAGTAGCTTTTATATAAGAACTCTGGGCTAAGCTAAATTACGAAACATTCATTTGCAAAGCAATTAAAAAGCTTCTATGGATGTGTGGTATTCAACTGTGGGGTATGACCAGTACAACCATATTGAGAAAATACTGGAACCTCTATAAAATTCTGAGGGCATCGTTATATGTCCATAATGTAAACAAACATAGGAACCTTGGTATATTACTGGTAAAGTCTGAAGTTAAAAGAAGTAGAACGAAATATATGAGCAAAAACAGAAAACGAAATTCATCCCAAGGCTTAGTGCAACTCATATATTTAGGAGTTCGCGATTACTGCGAAGAGACATTACTTACTACACAACAAAACCAAAAATTTTCTCAATAGGGTTTGAAGCCCCGAATTCCCTGCACCCAGCATTTGCGCCTGTAGCATACTCGTGACACAATGTTATTTTGGTGGTGTATTTAAAAAAATAAACGAATTGATTTCGTCAAAATTTACCGTAAATCTGCTTCTTGATATTTATGTTTAATATCAAAATCCAAAAAAGAAAAAAAAAATTAACAGTAGGTTTTCACTAAAAATATTGCAGAAATTTAATTTTTAACAAGCACTCTAAAATTCATATACTCTTGAATGTATATGTATACGTACATATATATGTATATTTTGTGGAAACAAAACAACTGTGGCTCTATGCCATCATACAAACAAATAAACGAACATAACTGTCAAGTCATAACTTTCTGACATTTCCGACTTAATTGAGGCTATCAACAGTGGCAGGAAGAACAATAGCTACTATAAGTATGATTGTATGTATGTATGTATGGTATGTGTGTACAACTACAATAACAACAATACGCGTCAACACGTCGAACGTCAAAAGTTGAACGTACAAGTGATTGTTGTTGACGTTGACTACCGTTTGCTGCTGACAATGATGAGCATAAGTAGAGTAGGTATATATGTATGTATGTACTTATGTATATGTACGTGTATAAACATATATATGAGACGAATTTACGTTATTCTTGTGCATAGTTGTAACTGTATGACAATAATATGTTGCTGTTACTTAATTATGATGTTATTGCCCAACAACAAAAACAACAAAAACAACAAAAACAGAATAAAAGCGTGAAGGAAATCCACAGACAGCGCGATAAATGTAGCGAAAACATTTGAAGAGGCTAAGAGGTAACGCGAAAAGGCGCGGAATGTTGAGCAAAAACAGAATGCGAAAATAGTTGCTTCTCATATAATTACATACTCCTACATACATATGTATATGCATATGTATGTATGTATGCCCGCATATTCACAACCACATTGAAATTGTATTGTGGCAATTTTTCAATGAGTTAATTTCCATTATTTTTACGCTTTTTATGAGGCCATTTTGATTATTTTCAATTGCTATAAGCGTTGTTATTGGCTTGATTTACTGACCGCGATTTCGAGAGGAGAATACTTTTCGCAAATGCGTAGTGCCAGTTGCAATTACATAAATACCTATGTATATATGTACATAAACTTAAAAAAGTTAAACAGAATATCTGTCGACCTTAAAGCTTTATGTTGTAACAAAAATTTAATGGATTTAAAGATTAATTGCTCTGGAAAATTATACAAATTCATATAGAATTGTTCATACAATATGCGTAATAATTGACTACGCGCTTTAATTCGCATGGAATTTCAATATGATTCAATTAGTTCGTTTTTACGATACTTATTATAAAATATGAACTATTAGGTTGGGCAAAGCGCTATCTATATTCCAAATATATAACCAAATGGGACGAGAAATACAGTTTTTTCACAGACGAATTTATTGAGTTGCCCCAAATTGACAGTAGAATCTCTTTTGGTGAATATCAGCCTTTGAAGTTGTTTGTGGCGCTTCATGATACTTGGACCATGATCGTTTTCGATTGACGTTATTGAAAACAATCCATTTTTCATCTCCAGTTATGTTTTGCTTCAAAAGCGGATCATATTCATTGCGTTTTAGATGCATATCACAAGCATTGAAGCGGCTTGTTAAATAAACTTCTTTCAATTTATGTGGTAGCCAAATATCGAGTTTTTTTACCAGTCCAAGATGTCGTATATAATTATGAAAGGTTGTCACGCTCAGTCACATGACGATCCGATTCGATTAAAGCCTTGATATCGTCATCATCAACTTCACTTGGCCACCCTAAACGTGGCTGACCTTTGAGTAAAAAATCTCCCGAACGGAATTTGACAAACCAACTTTGGCACTGTGTTCTTTTAAGGCCTTGACACCACACAAATTATGCAACTTTTTAGCAATCTGCGTTGCATTTTTTCCTTTAGAGAACAATAAAGTAAAATATGGTGAAAATGCTCATTTGTGGGCCCAATTGACGCCAAACAAACAAATATAAACAAAATTACGGCTAATTTTCTTCTAAGGCTAGCTAAGAGTGACAGCTTATAACTGCCAAAAGAAAAAATACAATTGAATAGTCAGTAGCTGTTCAAAAAAATTGTCAACGCCGTCTGTATGAAAAATGGCCGGTTTCTTTTGGGGCATCCCAATAAAAATAAATTCCTTTTATTCCAATAGATCGGACCAAAGTCTACTTTCCGGAAAATAACTCCTTATCGCAAACTTACGCCCTTCGTAGAATACACCTACAAAGTTTCAGGTCTCTGCGATCAGTGGTTTAGGCTACAGTGCAGGGCCACACACTGTAGTAACTTTTTGTATTTTGTCCGAATTTGGCACAGCAGCTTATAAGAATTGATTGTATCCACCCGCCGCTGCATAAAAATAAAAACTCGAAGCAAACCTGCTTACGCACGATCTATGCTTATATCTAAATCATATTAATTTTCGTTAATCTCTCGGTGATCCATTTCCCGTAAAATATTTATTATTTAAGAGCAAATCTGACTTAGCCAAACCTCTTGTTCATTTCCAGGAAACAAAAGTGTTTCATTTAAGCATATCATCCAAAAAATTAACTAAAGGGACCGCTAATTCGTATATTTTGTCAGAGACATCGATACACTTTCCATAAAAAAGAATTTCAAGTGAAGCGAACATAAATACGAATAAGTCGGTACCTGGTCCACTTCTCAAAAAGTTCTCAGGAACCATGGAAACGATCTGACAAAATTTCAAGTCAACCTGTCGGAGCAAACCGGGTATTTATAAACGAACATAAGATTTTTATCTTCCGGCCGATTTTAATGAAATTTTATGTGCATATCCATTAGGTCTGGGAATAGCATAAGATATATTTTCCACACCTCTAAGTGGTAAGGGTAGTCCAACCCTAAATTTTTTTTTGTTTTTTTGGATAAACATTTTTTTTTTTAATTTTTATATGATGCGATATTACCAAATACCCTAAATTTTCACCCTTCTATCACCAACCCCTATTTTTTTTTCCAACCAAAAAAATTTGTTTCCACTTTTGGTCAATATTTTTTATGCCAAGCATAGATCGTGTGTAAGTATGTTCGCTGCGCAATGTTATTATTCTGCGGCTACGGGTTACAAGCTATTCCGATACGTTCAAGCGTTGATCCGATTGCCATTTACGTGGTGGGCTTTGCGGAATATAATAAAAAAACATATTATTTGGTATTATATGATGCTTGTTAAGGGGTTTTTGTCATTCTTTGCGATATCAATTTTTAAACAAATTATACAAAATACAAAAAGACACAATAGCGTGTGGCCGGGTCTGCGTATACTCAACTTTTTTTAGGAGATATTCATGGACTTAATTATTATACAAAACAAATTTCATTTAAATATTTTTTTTTTCTAGAAATTTTTTTTTATATTGGGTGTATGTATTGATTAGTGCGGTTTTTTTTCGAAAATTAAGACTTTATTGTGAAAAAATTGTTATACATTTAATGTTCAAAGTATTGCCCATCGGAAGCTATGATGTTTGCCCATCTTTCTGGCAGTTTGTGGATCCCAACCCAAAAGAATTTCTCCGGCTTGGAGGTCAAGAAAGAATCGAGCCAATTTCTGATACCCTGTTCTGAAGTGTAGCGTACTCCGGTGAGGGCATTCTGCATTGATCTGAACAAGTGGTAATCGGAAGGTGCTATGTCTGCGCTGTAAGGCGGGTGAGGTAGAACTTCCCACCCACAGTTTTCCAAAAAGTTTTTAACTGGCCTTGCAACATGTGGCCTAGCGTTGTCATGATGAAAAATTATTGATTCGTGTCTGGTCGCATATTCTGGTCGTTTTTCCGCGATGGTCTTTTTCAAACGAATCAATTGTTTTCGGTAGAGGTCCCCATTGATCGTCTGACCCGATTTCAATAGCTCATAATAGAGCACACCCTTATGGTCCCACCAAATACATTGCATAACCTTGGCACCATGGATATTCGGCTTCGCCGTGGATGTCGATGGTTGGTCGGGCTTCACATACGATCTCTTGCGCTTTGGGTTATCATAATGAATCCATTTTTCATCGCCAGTGACAATCCGACGCAAAACTGACTTCTCTTGGTGGCGTTGAAGCAACATTTCCGACATGCAGAATCGACGTTCGACGTCTCTTGGCTTTAATTCATAAGGCACCCAATTTCCAAGCTTCTGGATGATTTTAATCGTCTGTAAACGGTTGCTTGATCAACTCCTAATACTTTTGCAAGTTCTTCTTGCGTCTGGCATGCATCTGCGTCGAGCAATGTCTCCAATTCTTCGTCTTGAAATTTTTTTTGGTTGTCCGTCGGCTAAGTCGAAATTGCCACTTTTAAACCGTGCAAACCACTTTTGACACGTTCGTTCGGCTAAAACATGGTCACCATAAACGTCCAGTAAAATACGATGGCTTTCAGTAGCACTTTTCTTCATATTAAAGTAATGAAGAAGAACTCCCCGCACCAACACTTTATCTGGTACAAATTTCGACATTTTCAAATTAATGAAACAAATTGTTGTTCACGCTAAAACAAATGACGTCTACTGAAAACGGCGCGAAACGACAACATTCAAATAAACGCCCAAACCAAAAAAACGGGCAACGGAGTTAAATCGCTATAAAGCTAAGAGGGCAGAAATAAATGCATAATTTTAAGTTTTTTATTTCTTAATATAGTCTCCCTCAACTGAAATACACTTTTCACATCGCCAATATAATACCTTTATACCACTTAAAAAATATTCTTAAGAGTTCTCTTCAAAATGGTTTTCTACGGCCGTTTTCATCTCACTCTCGTCTGAAAAGCTTCGTCCCCGTTATTCCTTTCCTAATTTCGAAAAAAGGAAAAAGGCACTGGGTGCTAGATCCATCCTGACTATGGATGATCAATTTCCGTGAATCCAGTAGAGATTATGCCACGTCTCTTCTGTATGCGCCTGATTCACCAAATTAACGTAATAATGGACATTCATTATTGTTCTCTTTGTCAAGTAATTAGTTAATAATATTCCCTCTCTAATCCAGAAAATGGTAGCCATAATCTTCGGCGACGACTTTTCCACTTTGAACTATTTTGCGGTCTTTCCCCTTTTTTATACACTGCATCGACTCCTGCTTGGCCTCGGGATCATACTGATGAATCCAAGTTTGATCAACTGTTACAATGCGGTGCAAATTTCATCCAAATCATCTTGGCACAACAACAAAAAATCTTTACAACTCTCCAATCATCGCTGCTTGTTGAGCGGCGTGAGCGTTCGCGGTACCCAACGCGCACTAATTTTTTGTATATTGAAATGTGAATTCAAAATCTCTGTACTAATTTTTCGACTTTCGGAACATTTTCTTCCGACCGTCAGTGAACGTCCCGGGCGGGTGTCGTCTCAACAGATCACTCTTTCTTTTTGAAACAGCCGAGCCCAATCTTTTCACCTTCATATATGAAGGGGCAGAGCCCTGATGAACCGATGACATCCATTTAAAAATTTCCTTCCACGTCCTTCTTTACAAAGAATTTAATCACATCGCGGTGTTCCAAATTGCGAAAATTTCCGCTTTACGTTGACATAATGTTGTTGCCTGTTCCAGGAACGAAATGTTAATGAACCTAATAAAAATAAGTTGTATTATTTATACAAATAATGACAACCGCAATTAGGATTATCAGTAACGAGATGATGTTCCATCTCTAACTACCTTACGTGGCGAAAAAGTCAGCCGCCTCTAGTATATTCGAACGTGTTATGTGGCACTATCTTTCGGAAACGAGATATTGTCCAAATATTTTTCTAGGCCAAAATATAATATCATCTTAAAGCACGAAAGGTGGACACGTGTGAATCACTATTTCCGAAGTGGTTTTCAAGCAATTCATTTACATAATTGACTGACTTTTGACATACACGGTGTGTCCCAAAAATAACCGAACTTTTTGGATATAAAATAGTAAAATACACATTATATTATCTTTGAAAGTTATTATTTATTCAAAATAGGTTCCATTTGACTCAACACAACGTTTGGAACGACAACCAGCGCATGCATAGATTTTTTTATGTCACTTATAGAAATGTTCTTCAGTACCTCGGTTACGGCTGCTTCATTTTTTCAATTTTTTTTTAATTTTTTAAACTTCAATTTCAATTTTTTTCAAGTTTGACACAAAATTTTATATTTGCTCTTTGTTCCATTTTTTTTTTTTGGAACCATTAGCACACTTTTGGTTTTATTGAAATGGCTGTCACTTTTACATCTGTCATCCGACTTACATGAAGTCAGGTGTGTTTGAAAGAGAATGAATGTATCTTTTTAATGTTGCAAATTTTCAATAGATGGCGCTGTATGTTGTATGATTTAAATATAAAGTTCGGTTATTTTTGGGACACACCGTGTATAGCCCTGTTCTTTTTAAACCACGAAATGGATAACGATACGCATATAAGTTTCTCATCTTTGTATCATTTTGTATATAATTTTATGTTGGCAATAAATGTGCAGTTGTATTTATATCATCAGTCTATCAAATACCATCCCGCTCGGTTAACTTTACCCACTGCCAACGATTAATTTTTTTACTATTACTATACTATGATAGGGAGAAAAATTATTTTAATGGGAGATAGGTATTTGTCAAAGCTACTTGATGAAAGATTCGCCTTTTTGATGTTTATAAAAAATATTTTTTATACAATATTAAAAATATGACAGAGTGCTCTCATTTTAAGAAGACAAATTATATTAAAATTTTAGTAGGTACATAAATAGTAGTAGTATAATATAGTAATTGCAATTGAAAAGTAAAATAGTTGGGAAATGCTTTGCTAAGTATGTACTCACTCATAAAACTATGAAGGAACTCATACTCATACCCATACATACACGTATATGCATATACAGCTCACACATATTTTATATATGACTAAATAACCTTCTTTCGTACTGTCAACAGCACTACCCATAAGTACATACATACATACATATTGTACTTTCCGCGTTAACTATCAACATTGCACCGACGCGTCGCTGTGTTCCAGTTAATGGCGCCCATTTATCAACGCAACTAGGCGAATAAACGAATGAGTGAGTGCGTGAGCGCGCATAAAGGCTACCTCTGGCATTTAGTGTAAGAAATTCATATACAAACATACATATTTAATACATAAATACATAACGTAGTATATAGTTTTGCTCGCATAATTATGGCTTTAAAAATGGTAGTCATTAATTTTACAACTCGGCAGCACCAAGTGTGAGGACAGCAACGCACAAACTCACACCACTACCACTGCTGTTATGCACCCACACAAGTGCACAGACCTAAGGACGTGAGCTGAAGTTCTATGGCGAAATAGCAGACGTTTAAATGCATTCATTTATGAATTTTATACTCTCATTTCATCTTGTTCCCTACAATGAACTCAATGATATTTGTGTGCGTTAAATAAAATTTTTATAGTTTTTATTTTTAATATATTTTTATTAAAAAGCTGAAAGTGAGCCCTTTTACGGCTAACGAGTAGTTTGAAATGGGACTTAAATGTTATGTGTCTTGAACTTATAATATATAATACTTCTTTCAATTTAGTTTAAAAATTTATTACTTGTTCACTGTTTTTCTCGCAAAATTCAAATTAATAAAATTCTTTTAGCGTAACTTCAAATAATTTATATAGGGGCTACAAGCAATAGCAAAATGTGTTTAAATAAATACATATAATTTTTCAAGTACTCGTAGGTAATGGTTAGAAGCAAAAAAGTATTTAATAATTTTGGAAAATATCTAATTATTATTAATAAGATGAACAAGTTAAAATTTAAACTTTAATGTACAATACACACCATTAATATTATGATTTTGTCATCAAAATATCTCTTCCTTCCCGTATTTTCACTGTCAATATCGCAAACAAATCATCACTCAGTCTTGGAGGCACTTTATAATATTGGATAAATACGATTTTATACCAAGATACATACATATATATCAACTGATAACTACTTCAGAAAACGAAATCCCAGTATGGAAGAATGAGTGAATGATTACCACACTCTAGGCGACAGCCTGAAAATATACACGGACGAATCAGTGCTTGAGAGGAGAGTTGAGAATCCTCCGATGAAGCTCTCTTTCAGACTACCTAACCATTACAGTGTTTTCCGGGCGGAGCTATATGCAAAGCAAATCAGAGCCAACTTTGACAATTCCCGACGACAGTCAAGCAACAATAAAAGCACTGGAATGTCGCCGAGCTCCACAAGAGATGGCTAATCAGAACAAACTGAACATGGAATTCACATATAACAACCTGCTGAAAATCCAGGCACACCTGACCGAAATTGGATAAGAAGAGATCACGAAATATGTGCTGCTTAACCCTACTGCTGGATGGTCTATCGAAGATAGCCGATGTCAAATTCATGGATCCAATGAGGTTGATTAGAAAATCAAAATGGCTGCATAATGAAGCCTGATCGTTAAGTTTTGTGGCATCACAACGGCTCTTAGTCAGGCCGAAGTGAATCCGATATGATAGATTGACAGCCACCACAATCTAAATTAACCTATAGCTGGATAAGTCAAGGCGATGTTAATTAGAAAAACTATTCTATCATGACTGTTTCTGATGTGTCAGTCTGATGTTGTTGTCTCTTTCCTGCACATTTACATACCCTGCCCTTCGAAAAGAAATATAATAAACATATATATATATATATATATATATATATATACACGGACTCACCCTTACGGGAAATGGTAAATAAATCATAATATACAAATATTAAATTCTTTATAACAAGAAAACTATTTTCAAAAGAATAAAATTAAATAAAATTCTTATCATACCTAGGAAACTTTAATTTATATTATTATTTTTTTCTTATTTTCATTTATCGACAGCCTCAACTGAAATCGGTCGGTCACTCATCTCGGCCAATGGCCAGTGTATCGTTATTGTCTGATTCACTCTGCTCGTCGCTAACCGCCAGCCTCCCGGTCTTAAACCCTAGGCTCATTGCTCGCACTTTACAAACGAGAATCGCCGACTATAACTGCCACTCCTGGCTGCCAACTGTCAGCAACTTCATCAGTCATCAAACAGAGTAACGACTGTTACAACACCGTCAACAAGACAACCGACAATAGCGGCAGAACAACAACAGTAATAATAACACCAACATTAAAACTTGTAACAACTATAAAATAGCAATACATTGAGCAACAATAACAAAAGTGCCAGCGAGAAAAATCGGAAAAAAAGGAGAATACACTTATTTATACAAACGCATACACACACACCAATGTTTCATTTGCCGTAGTAGTAGTGCACGCAATTGCAATTTGTACTTGTGCGCAGCGTATCAGTCTAATTACAAAAGTTTTTTAATAATCAAGAAAAAAGCCATCATTTTTCATCATTACGCCTTGGCTGCGCAAAACGATAGAAAACTGCCGTTGTCGTGGGTGGGACAGACGCTGCGGCAAGAGGCGCAACAATCAGCTAATAGTAACGGTACATATGTACTCGTACAGCAGTCAACAGACGGTGCAACTGGCCAAAGTGCCGCAGATAGTGCAAATGGCTTTGGTGTAGGCAACAATACTTGCAACAGTTGGAGTTATTGTAAAAATAGAATAATTTGTTGTAAGCCATAGCAATGAGCAAGTAGCCGCTAAAGACCGGGGCGGTGGTGGTGGATGGTATTGTGAACTGTGCTTTGTTGGAAATAATAACCGTCCAACTCATTGTGGTTGTATTTTAGCGACATTGTGTGCACACCCGGGAGCAGCGACTTTCTTACTCATAAATATTCGATTTTCTCATAAATGTTGTTGGTGTGAAAAACACGCTCTTTAAAAATTAATTGCAAAAATCAAAAAATTGATTGCAAAATTTAAACGAATATGCTGTAAGGGATCTTCCTAAACTAAGATTTAAGCAGCAGCCCTACATGGAATAATACCCTCCTGCGGCTCATAAAAAACAAATAAAAAAAATAAATAAAATTAAACAAAATAAAACAAATTGAAATAAATTAATATAAAATAAAATTATGTTAAACAATAAAAACTAAAAAAAAATTAGATATAAAAAAATAATATCAAGAAAATAAAATAACAAAATTAAATATAAAATAAAATTAGATAATATAAAATATAACTACATAAAATGTAATAAACTAAAATCAAATAAAATAAAAAAATAGAATAAAACAAAATTAAATAAAATAAAATAAAATAAAATGAAACAAAATAAAATAATTTAAATAAAATTATATTAAACAATAAAAGCTAAAATAAAATAAAATATAAAAAAGTAAAATAAATAATTAAAATAAAAAAATTAAATATAAAATAAAATTAGATAATATAAAATATAACTACATAAAATGTAAAAAACTAAAATAAAATAAAATAAAACAATATAAAAAGAAATAAAACAAAACAAAATAAAATAAAGTGAAATAAAAAAAGCTAATTTAAAATAAAATAATATAAAACAAGACAAAATAATTTAAAATAAATTTATATAAAAAAATAAAACTTAAAATGAAATAAAAATATATAAAAAATTATAAAATAAATAAAATAAAATAAAAAAAAAATAAAAAATAAAATAAAATAAATTTAACACAATAAAATGAAATAAAATAAAAAAAAATAGATTAAGCCAAAATAAAATTATATAAATAAAATCAAATAATCTAAATAAAATAAATTAAAACAAAATAGAGTAAATAAATTTAAATTAAATAAAATTGTGTTAAATAAATAAAATAAAATAAAATAAAATAAAATAAAATAAAATAAAATATGATAAAATAAAATGAATTGAAGTTAAGAATGATATGAAATTAAGTGAAAAATGAAATGAAATGAAATAAATCAAAATAAAATACAATTAAAAATATAAAAAAACGAAGTAAAATAAATTTAAGTTTAATAAGTTTAAACAAAATAAGACAGATTAAACTCAAATAATAGAAATTGGAAAAAAATAATCTAAAACAAAATTCATTAAAATAAGAGAAAGAGAGATAAAGTAAAAGAAAAATAAATAAAAGCAAAAAATTTAATATAATAAAAATAACAAAAAAAATGGACCAGAAGAATTAAATATGTTGAAATACACGTATGTTATAAAAAATACAACGAACAGACTTATCTTATTAAAATAATATATATAGTTACCTTAAAAAGTAAACAAATTAAAATTATAGTTGCAAATAAAAGGAAACAAAATAAAATAAAAAAGAGTAAATTAAATAAGTTAAAATGTAAAGAAATAAAAAAATGAATCGAAATGAAATACAGCGAAAAATAAAAATAAAATAAATCGAAGTGGAGTAAATTTAAGAATAAAATAGAGTGCAGAACAATTCATGAGAATACAATAAGAAAGCATAAAAACGAAAAATAAAAAATAAAACAAAATGGAAATGAAATAAAAGTAAAATAAAATGAAACACAATGAAATGAAATGGCACGAGAATAATAATAACGTGGAATAAAAACTAAAATGCATTTATTTGCAGTAAAATAAAATAAAAATAAACACATTCACGTTTAAATGTTTATAAAGCATTTTTAATGTTCGAATTTTATCAGTCTTTTTTCCTCAAAGTTTATGCACTCTCTACACATTCATGAAAAGGGGTTTCATTATAAACTCCTTTATTTGTTTACGTTAAGTCAGTAAAGAAATATTTTTACTAAAAACTTTTTTTATTATTATTATTTATTTTATTGGATTTTATTTTTTTGGTTCCGTCAAATTTTGATGATCACAGGACATAAACCATAATGAAAGTGTCATGCGATAGAAATGATGTCCATATGATAAAGAACGGCAAATTAAGCGCTGCCATTGAGTACCAAAAGTAATTATGGGACAACAAGGACAAGGACAACAGTCTAACATAAAACTAAATTGCCATAAAATTAAACGAAAATACAAAAACACCAACAACAAGTAAAAAAAAATATGCTGTGAGCAGTGCTTTTGCAAAATGTCACACCAATGCCGGAATATATACGAGTAATATTTTGAGTAGTATCAATGTTGTTGTTGTTATTATTGTCATGTTGACCTTTTCACTATTTGTTGCATATCTGCAGGCGACATTTATATGTACACACATATTTCTATAACAAGTCACGGCCGACAGGTTACAAATATATATAATACGTAAGTATATACATACGTATACATACATACGTACATCTCGTCGGCATAAGCCGACGAATACACCCCTACATGATGATAATAACTAACAGCCAACCAGAATGGCACTAACAAAGCATTATAATTAACTTTCGTTTGGGTTAAGTATTGTTGCCGCCGGAAAAAGCTAAAACAACAACATCAGCAGTTGTAAATGGGAACAATAGCAACTACCAGGTAACTGAAGCGGCATACAGCAACAACAAAAAACAACAACAAACAACAACAACAAGTAGTAGTGTTGCCACCATTTGCCATTTTGGGAGCAGCGAGGAAGAACCATTCAGAGAATTGCTACTTGTGTGGTAAATTGTCGCTTAAGGCGCTGCAACCGTCGAGGGTAATTTGGCCAAAACATTTACATGTACACTTACATACCGATTGCCACACCAGTGAACTGTTGTTTTTGCATTGGAAATTTATAGTGTTGGCTGGTAGGCAGGTGCGCCGCAAACACAATCAAACACAACTACAACATTGACTAAACTCGAAACAACTGTCATACTCAGAGCGCTACTGAGGTGAGTGGCAGATTTGCTGTGAACGACAACAACAATTGGTCAGATGGTAATAAAATGTGTTAGTGTCTGTTTTGTGGTAGTGTTCCATTGTTTCCACAATTGTATTTAGCGGCATTAGTTCGAAGGTGTTCTATTAATGCACTCACATTGGCATGAAAACAAGGTTAAAAATTCACCGAATTTTAAACAAATGTACATGTGTTTTTTGTCTGTGGGATTTGTAAAAGAGTGCAAATGCATTGGTTTTATCACTTTGGACAAGTTACTCGAGGCGATTTTGAAATTAACAATGTCAGAATTAGCAATGATTTAATGACTATTTGGATCGATAATTGTTATTATTATTGTTATTAACATAAATTTACACATATATCTATTTGCATATAAGCCTTGTATAAATATAATAAATATTTATTCTAGATGGATTTATGGTAAAATAGGAAAGTAATTACTTTTTCTCACTGGAACATATGGCCGTTTCTGGTGCTTTCTTGCAATTCATACAAATTAAACATTATACTTGGTATCAAAAACAAAGTGATAGGTAAATAATGATTAAAAGATCTTATTAAGCTTCAACTAATGCGATTAATTTTATTTTATATATATAATATTATTGAGTAATGCTTTATATAGATATACATATGCAATGTAAATATTAAAATTTTTGTATGATAAGAAAGTATAAAATCTATGACAAATATAGAAAATGCTTATAAAATTTACAACTTAAATATGCATCTAAGCCTTCCTCAAGACAAACAGTCGTCTTCCACGTCACTGTTGCCAGTCATAACTTCGAGGTCGTAGATAATTTCGTATATCTAGGGACCAACATTAACACCAACAACAATATTAGCCATGAAATCCAACGCAAAATCATTTTTACCCAGTGGTGCTGCTTTAGTGCTGAGTAGATATTTGAAAAATAAAGTCTTCTCCCGACGAACAAAGGCTAAAATCTACAAGTCGCTCATTATTCCCGTTCTGCTACACGGTGTGTCCCAAAAATAACCGAACTTTATATTTAAATCATACAACATACAGCGCCATTTATTGAAAATTTGCAACGTTGAAAAGATACATGCATTCTCTTTCAAACGCACCTAACTTCATGTAAGTCGGATGACAGATGCAAAAGTGACAGCCATTTCAATAAAACCAAAAGTGTGCTAATGGTTCAAAAAAAAAATGGAACAAAGAGCAAATAGAAAATTTTGTGTCAAACTTGAAAAAAAATTGAAATTGAAGTTTAAAAAATTAAAAAAAAATTGAAAAAAATTAAGCAGCCGTAACCGAGGTACTGAAGAACATTTCTATAAATGACATAAAAAAATCTATGCATGCGGTTGATCGTTCCAAACGTTGTGTTGAGTCAAATGGAACCTATTTTGAATAAATAATAACTTTCAAAGATAATATGATATGTATTTTACTATTTTATATCCAAAAAGTTCGGTTATTTTTGGGACACACCGTGTATGTGGCGCGGGGGCATAAACGTTGACAACATTTGATGAGGCGGCCCTGGGAGTCTTCAAGAGATAAGTTTTTCGAACGGTTTATGGTCCTTTGCCCATTGGCAATAACGAATACAGAAGACGATGGATTAAACTGTACGAGGTATTCGGTGACAATGATATGCCGGCTAGGTCATGTCGTCCGCATGAATGAAAGATCTCCAACTTTGAAAATATTCCATGCAGTACCCGCCGGTGGAAGCATAGAGAGAAGAATAGCTCCAATCCGTCAGCAGGACGGGATGGAGAGTGACTTGGATACCACTTAATATATCCAACTGGCGCCAAACAGCGAAGAAAAGAATCGAATGACGCGGTATTGTTGATTCGCATTATTTTTGACTCTGGGAAGCGGTTTTATGGCAAAATATTTCCGTTAAATCATGAATATTTTTTTGTTCCTTAGTTTATCTAATCTCTATGTGGTCTGAACTAAAAAAAATAAACTCTTTTCTTTAGAAGTATTAATTATTTACTATATTTAACTTTTCTTAAACACAAACCACAAAGCTTCCACATTTTTAGCAAATGGACTTACCAACTTTTAGAACAACTATATTTAATTATTAAAGCGATATTAAGTGAACGTAAAAATCTCCACTTCACCATTTTTAACTTCACCTTTCTGTCATCGATAACCATCATCAACTCCAAATAACTAGCATTTAAGCAAATCTCACTCTTCAAAATTGTTCTGTTTGTCTCAGCTTTCGTAGACTCGCCACCTTCATTAATTTTTAAGTCCAGTTGAAAGCAATAATCTATATATTATATATCTTCGAATATGTAAACAACAAAATATATACACGTTACATTATTAGCTGCTTGCTTGTTGAGCCATATGCAAATATACATACACTGTTATATACTCGTACAAATACAAAGAACAGTTTGCTAATTTTACTCCAAAATATTCTGTTGTGGTTTTCACTTTCTGCTTTCGCATGCAGCAGTTGCTATTAGAAACATTCTACGCTTGTGCAAAGCTCTCTGCTTTTATTAACTATTCAGTAGTTATTGCATTAGTCCTTGATACTTGGATAAATTCACATATGGTATGTGCATACATATAGACACTCATATAGAGTTAGCTCGTGCATGCACAAACTCCTACGACTCGCAGCGCTCGCATGCAACTAGAAAATGTTCATAAGCTCATCCTTATGCATACACGATTACCAGATTGGATGCTTGTAACAGCTTACTGCCGCTCGATTATCACAGGATAATCATTAACTTTTAGTGAAAATATTTAAAAATATTCACGAGGTAAACTATTTTGAATTGCTGTGGTCAGTGTCTGGCTTGGCTGGACTTGGTGGTGTGTAAAACAGCAACAGCAACAGCAACAACAATAGTCGGTACAACATATGGTATACAGATGGTGGGATGTGTGAATTTCATTGCCGAAATGTGTGGAAAACTCTGTGCAGGAAATTTGGCTAAAACTCTAAGTACATAAGCGGGAGCGTGGAATTGTTTTGCCAAAGGGGCAGCTGTGCTTCGTGCTTTTTTACGCCAATGCGGAAGTATTGTATTTTATAAATTATTTATATAATCGCATGCTGGCGCTAATTTATTTCATATGTTTATGCATAAAACAAGAAAAAAAAATTCAATCCAACTCGTTGAAAATTTTCTAATTGCTTAAAATGCTTGGCGGCGCCATATTAGGGTGCATAACATATATGAATGAAGTCTAGAACTTTCTGATGTAATCTCATATTAACAGAAAAACAAACAAAAATTAACGGATACAACAAAATTGTATTTGATGCTGCGTGCAATCACTGATTTTTTCTAATTTAACTGAGCAAAAACGTGTGAAATGAAAGTGGTATAAGAAAACAACAACAGAACTAAACTTTTTGTGAGCTCGTATTTGGTCTCTAAGTGTGATTCACGCCGCCAAAGATGATTTTTATTATATCTTTATTGAACTTTAACTCATAATATTGGAGTAGTAAAAAGAAATCCATTATTTTGCATAAAATTGAAGGCTTTACCATAATTTTTACTTTTCATATCCAGCCTTATTCAAATGGTTCCAAACGGTTTTTTTGTGCAATTTTTAGCCTCGGGCAATCGAAACAATGCTTACATGATGGTCGGACTCGACAATGTCCATGATTTTAACGTCATTTTCGACAATTGGCCTACCACTCCGTGAAGCGTCTTTTACATTAAAATTACCGGAATGAAAACGAAACTGGGCATGATTGACTGTAACAGTATTAGGACCATAAACTTCTGACTTTCGTTTTTCGACGAAAAACTGTGAAATATAGCGTATTTTCTCCTTGCTAGAGTCCATCTTTGACGCACTCTCAACCAAAACTGTATCAACCAATGACAAAACTGTAAGGAAAGCTTTTTTAGTACGAAATGTCATTTTTCTAACGCCATATAGAGGACCCCGATCGGACTTATACAACGCGAGATAGAGATAAATAACGCCATCTATTTTAAAAGTAATGGATTTCTTTTTACTACACCTAATATTTCAAATAATAATGTAAACATCCGTTTCATCAATTGGGTCACTTACTATATCATTGGCAAGGTTAATCTACCCTCACTAAAGCCAGCCCCCCATGGACGTGGTAGGAATTTCATCTCGCAGTCTCTTCGCCGAATCAATAAAAGCTCGCCATTCATTCCGTCTCTTTGCTGTTTCTTACCAGTTGGAAATACCAAGCGAAACCAGATCGCCCACCATTTGATCATTCCACTGATCTTGCTTCCCCTTCCTCTGCTCTTACTGGTGAGTACTGCAGCACATACTTTCAAAGCTGGAGTGATTTCACTCATTCGGGTGACATTACATAGCCAGTGTACAAAATATATAGTATTGGTCCAAGAACACTACCCTGCGGAACATCTTCAGGTGATTGGATACTCTTCTGTTATGTATTTATTTACTTTTGCAATGAATCGTCTGTGGGATAAATAGTACTTGTTCAATTGTACCATCTTCGTAGAGAAAAGGAGTGATTTTTGATAGCATGACTGCTTATGTGTTTTATATTTAAGCCAGTTAGTTCTGAATGTGGCAAGTCGGAAAATCTGCTCATTTTCAGTTGGTTGTTAGGTCAATTTAATGATTGTTGAGAAATGATCGGAAGATAAATCAGCACAGGTTTCGGTAAATACTAAACTCCTATTTTTATTGACTGCAAAGTCAATCAAGTCAGGTAATTTCCTTGAGTCTGTAGGCGAGTAAGTTGCCGACTTTTTGACTACTTATTAATATATTATATCGTACTCCGCAAATTTTCATTGTGGCATCGCCTCATTTTACCCTACGTATATTTCAAAAAATGCTGCCCCTCATTGTAATTTCAAGCAATTTGGTTCGATTTTTGAGAAAAAAAAGCTTCAGTGAAAGATAATTCAAGCACATTTTTCGTATAAGTGGGAAAGGTATTTCTTTAGATCTCATTGGAGTTTAAATGCATTATTTTTATAAGGAATAGATGTTTTATAATTTATGAAATTTATAGTAAAAAATAACTAATTGTTTTATTGGACCAATTTATTTTAATATATATTGTATATAGAACATAAATACTAAACAAACTGAGTCGATTTGTTTATACTCGTACAAAATATATTGACAGCTTTTAAAAAGTTAGTGTAGGGATTTTGAACAAGAAAACTGGGAAGTCTGATTTTGCCTTATTTATTATTCCATGTAGACAAATTATTTAAGTTTCCGATTTTTTGTATTTCCCCATCTTTATCTCCAAATTAATTACAGAATATTACTTGTCAAATTGCGGTCACCATCGGCAGGAAATGTCAACAACTTATCATACGCACATATCTTTCAGAATTAGAAAAAGAAAAATAGTGTAAAAATCCCTGCGGCAGCTTAGAATGTTGGATAAAAATCAACACGCTTCCACAAATTGGATGCGCGGTTTGGCCGGAAAATCGCATTCGGTTATGAAGAACCAATTCTATATATTTATATATATATAGGTATATATATACACAAATATTTTATATTTAAATATATATATATTTATCTATGTTCTCAAATAAATTCGCCATTTGTTTATATATTTGATAATTGAAATTCTAATCTTCTCTCGAGCAAACTAAACTTCCTGACTTTCGTTATGAAAACAATCAATATTGATTTGCGTATTAGTAATGAATACATATTGATTGATGGCTGTAAATAATTAAGCCCCAAAAAAGCTTTGCTTATTACAAAGTATTTTCCCTTTCCTTCAGAGTTGCAAAACAAAAATGAAAGCAATTTTATTTGCCGCGCAAAAGTAGCGCAACAAATCCAGTACTCATTACCGAGCTTTGCAGCAGCTAACCGACTAAACCCTTCAACCAGCAATGCATACACATTCACACTCACACTTACGTTTCCTTAATGGTTTCAATTAATTCCTCAGACTGCAAACTGGAAATTGAATGGTTTATCATATGCAAACACTACGACTGAGCATTGCCGGACCGAGCGCCACCAACAGCAGTTGCCAGCAGCACCATCAGCAGCACCAACAGCAGCAGCGTTTTGTTTGCTGTTTCTAATTGTTTTTAACTCGTTCTTATTCTATTTATTGCTCGTCTTGTTATTATTACTGTTGTTGTTGTAATATATAGCAGCAGCACACATAATATGAACGTGCTCTGGTCATTAATGCGCAATGCCAACAACAGAAAATTTGTACAAATTAAATTTCATGAATATGCAAAAGCGGGTGTGAGAATCTCTCCTCTTCGCATATCACATTTAATATGCAGATTAAAGGATTTCCAACAACGGCAAGTGGCAACCGACAGTTAGCACTGTGCAACAGACGAATGTGAAATATAGAGTTTTTTAGATCCTCCATTCTCTTCCTATGAACTAGTGTTTGTATGGGAAAAGGGTAAGTGAGCGCCAAGCTGTAAACGCGTTGTCATAGTTTCACTCGCTAATGGTGTCATAATTATTCGTTATTGTACATAGAAAAATTTATATATTGTGCGAATATACATATATATATATATTTATTATATAAATGGCGCATGATATGCGATTGGAACGTGGTGTGCGTCTTGTTGTTTTTTCCAACAAATGGAGGGACCTTAAAGTAGGCGGACTCCGACACTTGCCAATGTACCTGGCTATCTTCGTTATCACCCTGGAACTGCAGTCACAATCAAAGGCAGCTTCTTTAATCCACTGATACTCCTCGACTGACACTCTTAAGGGTGAAACCAGGAGAAGATCTATCGGTGTCTTCAATTGAAAGAAGGAAAGAAAAGAAGTTGCATCGAATAATTTAAAAATAAAGTTATGTCGCCAACACAGGCAATATAATGTAGCTCACATAGCCACCTTCTATATCAGTTTCCTTTGTTAGCTGACCTTTATCGTAAAGATTTCCGAAGCCGGCTTATCGGATGATTTAGGAAGGTAATGATAAGGGACTTGTAAAATTTGACTTTGGTTTCTTGAGATAGGACTTTTATTTTCAATTACCTGCTTAGTTCAGCGTAGCACCGATGGCAGAAGTTGGTCTGACTTGGACTTCAAGGCTGACATTAATATTGGTGTTAACACTGGTCCAAAGTTGCTGTAAGTGGCTGCATCTTTTTATAGAATTTTTTAGCATTCCCCTTGGCTGCCAGCTTCTCAAGCTCTTCATACGCCTATATTTCTGTCTCTTTATTTTTTCGTCTTCACATGTGTCCACTTCTTTTTTCAACTTTCGGTATCTGTCCTATACCATACTCATCGTTGTTTGACCGCATCATTTCGAGGTAGGCGGTGTTGTTCTAACCACTGGAGTTCGGCATTCCTCAACCTGCTTGCTCTTTCACGAATAGTGAATAATGTGATGCCAGGTGATGTTACGTCCTCGGAAAGAACACATGTCTAGACAGAACGTAATCCAGCCTGATGAATTGTCTTGCTCCAGAATCTGGTGCTAAAGACAAGCATATTTCGAGCCCTGTGAAGTGGATAGGTCTCAACCCCTTTTGCGAATGTTTCGTCAAGGAGCTTGGATTTTTCTTTGTCCTCGCCGTTACTAAAGTCGTCAAGTACAATTTTGACATCGTTCTTGGTGCTCATAAAAAACATCTTTTTTCACATCGCGAATATTGAAGAGTTTCGCTTTTAGGCGGATTGTGACTAGTCGTTGATCCACCAAGGTGAATGCTAAAGCCTTGTGGTAGACTCTCTCTCCCTTCAAAAGTACAACACCAAATTCGGGAAACTTTATACAGCCGTTGTAGGGCGGTGATGTGAGCGGAAGTTGTACAAAGACATCAATCATCTGAGCAGCGGCATCTTCCCAATTAACATACGTTGCAGTTGATTGTCCTTAATATTTTCGCAGAAGTCGAAATTAAAAGGAGTCTCTCTCGTTAGGGGCATACATATACGGTTTTTATTGGATTTTTGATACGGTGACTTTTAATGTAGTATGTACAGCCTTGGCCAAAAGTATTAGGCACCCCACTAATTATTGAATTTTTTGTTTTAACAAGTGAAGTAATGAAGTTTTATTAGTAAAACAGTGAAAATACAATGAATTAGTGATAATAACATTAATATTTAGTAGATCCACCCTTCGATTTAATAACGGCAGCAATTCTCTTAGACATGCTGCGTACAAGCTTCGCAGAAGAACAGCTTCTAATATATTTGTGTACTTTTGACTGTCCATGTGACCCTCGCAAACGAACATTTCGCCGACACCATCAGCAGCCATGCAGCCCCAGATCATAATGCTGCCACCTCCATGCTTAACAGTGGGTACCACATTATCTGGATGATATTCTTCCCCAACCCGGCGCCTCACGAACGTCACACCAGTTGTTCCAAGTATCTGTAGAAAAGAAAAAATGTTGGTATCAGCGAGCCCATTCCAAAAGATTTTTCCTATTCTTTTTTTTATATCCTTTTAAACCTGCTTCCAGAAGTCTTCTTCTAGCTGTTCGAGCACTAACTGTTTTACTAAATTCATCCGAAAGGGCAACTGCAAGGGCAGAAGAAGATTTTTTGCGATCCTTGAGAGACTCACGTATAAGTATTCGGTCTTATCGTTTACTGGTTAGATGCTTTCTTCCACCTTTTGATTAATTATTGTAGAATTTCGTCTCCAAAATCGCCTGATAGCGCATTGGACCGCACATCGTGAACATCCCACCACATTGACAACCTCAGCCTGAGACTTACCTTCTTCACTTAGAACATGAATTCTAACTCTATCATCGTAACTAATTTCACTTTTTTTAGGCATATCGGAAAAAATATGAACTGTTTTTATAAGATTGGTAACCTTTTACTAAATGTAATTTACACTTTTACTTTTACTTTCAAATTTTAAATGCGAAAATATTTTATGAATATCTTAAAAATGACAATTTTTAGGTTTAGCTTACCCAGAGTGCTATGACTTTTAATATTAAACAATTTATTCGTTTAATCAACAGTTAAACACCCATGTAAGACATTTACAAAAAGAAGTGGTAACTTTAGTAGGCACATTTAAGAATACTTGTATTTTAGTGGGGTGCCTAATACTTTTGGCCAAGGCTGTACATACTCTATATCCTCAAGCAAAACCACTGAAGGCTCGCCTCCAAAAAGATGTTTGTTGGCCACCCAGGCAATACTTGATCTAAGATTGGACCTCGCTTTTAGCTAGAATCATTTAACTCTGATCCTAAATGGCGGAACATATTTGACTCTACACTTTAAGTTGCACTTATAAGTAGTAAAAAATTTAGAAAAACAAATAAATATACTTTATTAGTTTTTCTTCAACAGACAGCAATCTTAAAAATTTTTTTAGGTGAAAGAAACCCATAAGATATCTGCGAATATACCTGATCATCTAATTTTTAATTTAACCTATTTATAAATACAGTTAAGAGAAAGAGAGAAAGAAAGTTTCGATGAAAATAATCTTCTATCCAATTTCTATGTATGTATGTATATATTTCTCATAAAAGTTATTGAGTATTGATGTTGTGCAAATCTTGTTTTAATCCATTCAATCTGCAACAAAACAAAATTCATTAATATTAGGTGTCGTAAATGTGAATAAGTACATTGATAAACATATGTGCATACACGCCAACCCATATATAGTGGCGCCCTTATTAAACACACATATTTGGTAAATTAATATTTATGCAAATAAAACAGAAACGCCGAAAATTTGTGGCCACCCACGAAATTCGGCGCCGAAAACGCAATATTTTCTAGAGCAACTGGCAGAGCAACTGGCAGAGCAACCAGTGAGAAGCCAATCAACACCACAAACAAACCGTTACAGTAAATCAACACATACACTTACATATGTATATGCTTGCGAATGTGTTAACGTGTGGATGTGTAGTTGTGTGTTACAAAGTAGTAATTTATGCGTGTGAAACACTATCAAGATTGCATATAAATTACAGAGAGGCTAATAAAATTGGCGTTCGAGCAGAGCAAAGCAAAACTTAACGGCGCAGACCAAAGCAGCGCACAGACAGCGGCGCGTGTGTATTGCGCTGAGGACCTCCCCGGCGTATAAGTTATCCAAAGAGATGAGACCTTGGAGCACTACAGCTGCCGTGAAGTAGGCTCGATATACTAATAATATTTGCCAATTTGAGTGTAAAGACCATGCGTTTGTGTATACACGTATGTGTATTTGTGTGCGTGTGCTTGCGTGCCGCGGATAAATGCCGGATATTGCGTGTACGCCACAGTGTGGGCGTGCACCTAAAATAAATAAATTTTGCATATTCATTTCCCCATTTTGAGGTATACTTCGGCATCTGAGGCTAAACCGATAAAGCCGCCGCGCCATTGAAACATCGAAACGGCTTGGGAGTACATTTCGTGGCTTATATGCTTACTTATGTATGTTTGCTTGTATGTTTGTATATTACAAAACGCATATGTTTGCTTGTTTGTTTGTGTGGTTAGTTAATTGCGTAAATATTTTTGCAATAAATTGGCGCATACAATCACCGCAACTACAACAACAGCGAGAAGAAGAAGAAGAAAGCAATAAAAATGAGATAGTCAACCGCTGGGGCAACCAAAGCAAAGTGTAATATTGACAATAATGTTGATGTATCTGCATCTGCTAACAGAAAAGTAGAAATTCACGCTTTACACACATGTAGCGCATGCTTATGGCGGCAGTGTGTGTGTGTGTGGGGAAGCGGGAAAAGTGTAATTAATATTTTGCCTCTCTCTTTGCCATTGAATGAAAGAAAATATTTTTGCAAAAGTGCCACTGAAAAGTGAAAAGCAAATAAACGCTTTGAGTATAGTGAAAGCGGATAGAAGATTACATTCAGCACCATTTACAGGCGTTGTAAATCCTTTAATGGATATGTTAAGCATGACCAAGAATTGCGACAAAGCGACATGTGCTCACGCAATCAAACAAGTTTTTTATTCTTTTATGAATACACAATGCGGTGGCTATCAACACATACAGCTGTTGACAGCTAATTAGAAACGATGCTTTTTTTAAATTGAATGACCTTATTCCCCATTAAAGCACGCATTTTTAAAATTTGTTTTCTAATTTTATTTAAAGATATACAAAACTTAAAATCATATCCTAAGCAATTTATTCAAAATTAATTTCTAGATATTTTTTTTACAAAAAAATGTGAAATCCATGAATTGAGGGCGTCACCTAAATAGAAACGAAATTGTTTTATCAGAAAAACACAATGATATTTATCTTTATTTACTATCTGCTTCAACACTGTCTCACACCGATTTCGCATCGACGTTATAAAATTGCGACAGCGCGCCACTGATATTGTTTGCCATACCGTTCTTACTTCCTCTTCCTTGACAAGGACATCCATTTTAAGGATATTTTTAACACTAAAGACTTCTCACGTCACACTAGAGAATTCAAGTGTTGACTGGATGATGGACATTCTAAAACATTGTTTAGTCAACTTTCCATATAACAGGCAAATTCTCTTCAGCTCAAGGCAACATGACATTTTCCAGTATGTCGACGTATTTCTCTTCTCCTTTTCTTCGCGAGACCACTGCCATCCTGTGGTCTACTCCTGCTCAAGTTTTCCAGCTCTACGAAGGTCAAAAATAGAACTGCGTAATGGAGGTCTACAGCTGCTGTGCTTTTCCATCACAAATCTTAAGATAAAAATTTTAATTGATTTTAAATAATAAATTTTAGATAAATACTTACCAAAAACACTAAAACAACACAACGTTATGAATATGTTACAATACTATTGGACTATCGTTTCTAATTAACTGTCGCACTTTATTTACTTTACACCAAGCAATGCAAGCACAAATTGGGAAAGTAATAATAGTAATTGAAATGCAGAACTACAAATCTGGTGGCATTGAGTAGTAAATAGAGAACAAAAACAACGCAAGCACTTACAAGAAGAGAGCGTTTCTAATTAGTTGTCAACAGCTGTATATATGTATATGTAAACGTATATCTGCTTAATATTTTCCCTGAAAGAGATCACACTTTACTTCCGTTCCCTATGCATGTTATCGAAGAAGACTAATTTTACTATTTTCTATCAAAACGGCTATAAAAGTAGTTTAGTCTCTTATAGAAGATAAGTGATTAGCATTGCATAATGCCGTTCTAAAACGAGAGTTCGAGTTCTGGTCCGACCAACATCAAAAAATAACTTTTCTAATCGCTGTCGCACTTCTGTCGCTCCCCATAAAAAACCATCGACCATTCGAATGCGGCTTAGAATAAACTGTAAGTCCCTCCATTTGTTGTAAAAAAAAGACGCAAAACCATAAATTGTAGGAGGATCTCGGCCGAAAATTGATTCATTCGAGCATTTCGACTGGTAACTAGCGAATGACACGCGTTATGTTTTGCTCCAAGGCCTGAATGGAAAAGGGATTGTCCACATCGAATTCACACTTTATTTATCCCCACAGGAAAAAGTCTAATGGTGTATTAGCACACGATCTTGATGGCCAATCGACTGGCCCAAAATTTTAAATTATCTGCTCATCGAAGTGTGAGAAGTGGCGCTGTTCTGTTGAAACCAAATGTTGCCGAGATCACGAGCTTCAATTTCAGTCACCAAATCGTAAGTTATCATGGCGCGACAACGGTCGCCTCGACGGTTACGTTCTCATCGGCATAAATTTTGAAGAAATATGGACCAATGATTCCACCGGCCCACATATCACACCAAACCCTTGATTTTTCTAGGTAAAATGTTAATTCTTGAATCTCTCTTAAGCTTGCTCTTTGCTTGTTTACATACCCATTGAGCCAGAAATGGTCCTCATCGCCCAAGAGATTTGTCGCATGGAAAGGTCGAGCGGCTACAATTCTTGCACAACCTGCATTTGTAAACTTTGAATTTAGGATCCCGACGTAAAATGCGCCAATTCGTTCCATGTGCCGAGTTGCTACGAACGGCGCCGAGTCGACTGTCCATGGTATACTCTCAGATACGAGCGCTATATTTTCTACACTGAGTGCTGGACGTGGTCGATTATTATCCAATAATGAATGCTGAGTCTGAAGATGGGTGATGGTGTTGCGAATAGTACGCTCAGACCGATTATGCAGACCATAAGTTAAGCGAAGCGCGCGAAACACATTCTTTACAAAACTTGAATTTTCATAACAAAGTTGAACGATTTGTAATAGTCTTTCCATGATGAAATGTCAAATAATGCTGAACAAAAATAAGATGGCAGCCGTCAGTTGATCGGGTATCCTGATATCCAGGACTGCGCAGTTGTTTACTAGATAAGAAGTCGTTTCTTCCCCTCTTCCTCTTTACAGTATAGACGGTTATTACTTTAGTCATTTCAGAGATCAAATTTTTTACTAAACTTTCTCTTTTCCCGTTGCGGTCAAGTTTACTTACCATAGATTTACTTAAAGTCACCGTGCGATTTCATCTTAATTCGGCTTGCGTGAGTCAGTTCTAGCAGTCTGCATGTAGCACAATGGTTAAACAAGTATTATTTATCGGGAAGAAGCTGCTTAGTCGTGCCTTGCCTGATGGATTCATCTTTCTATCTACCAGTATCCAGGAACACAAGTGAGTCAGTTCAATTCGAGTCCAGCTCGATGAGGTTGTTTAATTTTTCATTAACAAATTTAAAAATATAAAGAAGTGTAGATAGAATCGGCTCTCGAAAATGGAGCGTTCAACACAGTTTTTAAACATAATGGATGGGTTAGACTCGACGGGAGTCGTTGCTGTGCTTGGGGACTGGATACATGTCTTGCTGAGCTGCAGGAAGATATTGGATCTTGGGAATTAGACGAAGGATATGTGTAGAGGCGGAGTGCTATCACCCCTTGCGGTTAATGAATTGCTCAAGAAGATGAAAGGTGGAGCTGTTAAGCTCACAGTCGATGCGGATAACATCATAATGGGTGATAAATGTTGGCAACAACTATTTCAGCAGGACTCAAGGTTAATACGGATAAAGTAGATTTGATCCTATTTACAAGGAAATACAAAATTGCAGCTTGGAACAAGCCAAAGCTAGTTGTAGTATCTGGGAATTGTGTTGGACAGCAGATTATCGTGGAGACTTAAGGTGAAGGAACGAGTGAAGTGAAGGCATTTGCGACCGTTAATACATGTAAAAGAATGTTGGGCTTCACCTGGGATCTCTCTCCTGCTATTTCCCATTAGATCTTCATTGCTTGCTGTTGTTAAGCCAATACTTTTCCACTGAGATTTAATATAGTGGAAAGCTATGGATAAAATTACACATCTGGATAGGTTGGAAATAATATTCAGACTTTAAACGATCAGCACTGGGACAGAACTCAAAACAATACTATCAGCAACGCTACATGCGATTTTGAGCATTCCTCCAGCAAACCTGGTAGTCAAAAACAGAGCGGGAAAGTTACTGCAATGCGCTGGCCATAAAACCCTTAATTTCGTACACCAGGGTATTGCCTTCTGGCTTTTCATGCGTTTAAGATAGGTTCAGAAGGCAAAGGCTATGCATACTTGGCGCAGAAAGGTAACAGAACCAGTAATGGCCAAAGGGTCAGAACAACTACTTAAGTTCGCGACAAGAACGGCAATGTTCTTTATACTAGAGGCACAATAGGAGTGTAGCAGCACAGCTTGGCCACATGTAGAGTACCTGGCAACACTATGGATGTATTTCGTCTATGTGAGACTCACTGGATCAGGCAGCTTAACTTAACCTAACTTAAGGTAATGAGCATTAATTAGAGGAGTTCTTTTGTTCAATTGATCAAGCTGCCCGAAAATGTTCGAACAAAATATTGAGCTACATTAGTATTTATTTATTGAACCTACTTCAACATTGGAAGCCCAACAATAAGTCATAAAATATTAAACTAAACTAAAACATAAAGTCCATTAGCAGCAATAGCTGCTGGCTGGACGTTGCTCTTTAGAAGGCTGGTTTGTATCTTTTCCTCAGACGGGTTTGATCTGTTGAATAGGCCAAGGTGTTAGCCAAAGGGTTCGGATAGTTACGCTGTTTTTTAAGTATTTTATGCTGCGATTTCAATTTGCTCTTTGATGGTGGCTGTATGTAGATTTGCGCATGTAACACGGTGCATCTGTTATTAATCTTAACGTTTTCGAGGACAAAATGTCCTGCATTATATAAGAGGATTTTGTTGTTGAGGCTAAGTTCAGACTTCTTGTTTAAAAGCCAATGTAAACTGGATACTTTGGATAAATAGGATTCAAGGATTTTTTAGAATTTGCTAAGTAGTAATAATTAAATTTTATGAATTAGACCATCATGCCACACTATGTCAAATACGTGTACTTGCGCCTCATCAAGGAGAATCGCCGAACGAGCTGAATTCGAAAACTTTTATTATTTCATTTGTTATTTATTTTATTTGTTTCGTTGTGCAATGTTTATCGCGAAATACAAATTGATGTGTAGGAATTATATTATTTTCATAGAGAAAATTAGACATTTTTGATACCAGCACTTATTCGAATAGTTTGAATACATAGGCAAGGCAACAGGCTGATTGGTTTAATGATGACGGCACGGTTGTGTCTTTACCAGGCTTAGCTATTGTTATTTTCAACAACTTTTTACAAATTTTTAGGGAATATCCTAGTTTTAATATTGCAATGCTTGACAATTCTTTAGAGATTTTTTTAGTTCTAAGGCGGTAATAATATTTTTCAGTTCAAACAAAGACCATAAAAGAATAATTTCTTCCTCGTCGGGTCTTATTGCCAATTTTAGCTTTTTTCTGTCATCTTAAATCAGATCTTTGCATTGTGAGATCAGTAGTTTGTCCTTGTTTCGAACCAGCAGCTCCATTATTATTTTTTCGTACTTTTACTGGGTTTTCTGTTTCGGTGTAGCAATAGTTAGTGCTGTCGTTAGCGTACTGCTAAATGCAAGCACCTCGTTTTCTGTGTCATGTTTACCCTTCAGTTCCCGATTGGTCTGTATGTGACTGCTTATTTATTTTTTTATATTTTAGCTAGTTAGTTCTAGAAGTCGTAAGACGAAAGGGACTTTCTTTCTGACTTTCAACTGGATCTTCATTAAATTTTTTTATTACCGGCGAGTAATCTGAGGATAAGTCTGTATAGATTTCAGCCAATAGTAAATTCCTATTTACGTTTAGGTCAAGTAATTTCCTCACTCCAGTGGGTACTCATTTTGAGAAGAACATTTTTTAAACTACATACGTGTATATATGACTTGAAACAGAAAGTTTTTGGGAAAAGTTAAATTTTTTCAATTTTTTTGCCGGACAGGTATTTTCTACCTTACATCATTTCTTTTTCCATTCATGGTAATTGTTTCTGTGTCAGAAAATATTTAACTCACAGGTGATAGAGTTCACTATATTATATAATATAGTCTCCACGAGTACGGTGCTGTATGTTATTTTGAAGTTTTTTTGGGTAATTTCCTTCTGCCTCGCATGAGATGACAGAATTTCTATATTAACAACTGATTGACATTTTATTTGGTCGAAAACGGCTAGGGTTGCAAATACTTATATATGGACTAGGCTTATTTTCAATGCAACTAAAACAGGATATATTCGAGTCGAATAAAAATTCATAATACACGGTGTGTCTCAAAAATAACCGAACTTTATATTTAAATCATACAACATACAGCGCCATCTATTGAAAATTTGCAACATTAAAAAGATACATTCATCCTCTTTCAAACGCACCTGACTTCATGTAAGTCGGATGACAGATGTAAAAGTGACAGCCATTTCAATAAAACCAAAAGTGTGCTAATGGTTCAAAAAAAAAAAAATGGAACAAAGAGCAAATATAAAATTTTGTGTCAAACTTGAAAAGAAATTGAAATTGAAGTTTAAAAAATTAAAAAAAAATTTGAAAAAAATGAAGCAGCCGTAACTGAAGAACATTCCTATAAATGACATAAAAAAATATATGCATGCGCTGGTTGATCGTTCCAAACGTTGTGTTGAGTCAAATGGAACCTATTTTGAATAAATAATAACTTTCAAAAATAATATAATGTGTATTTTACTATTTTATATTCAAAAAGTTCGGTTATTTTTGGGACACACCGTGTATTAATGATCAAATTCCAAATAAACTCAGTCTTGAAATACAGGCATGTCGAAATAGATTCATCTCGCCGTTTCATGAACTTTGATATATACCTCTATCTTATACCATATCTTGATTATGCTGTTGCTTCATCCTTTGGGTAAGCAAACCTTGAATAATATCCTATTTACGTAGATTAGCTGAGTATACAGATTATAACTATTATATGTATGCTAAGATTGGCTTTCTTGAGGAGGATATCTAAAACGAAATTATTATAATTTCAACCCATGCCTGGAAATTGCAAAGAAATATCTTGATATTTTCTTCAACAGATGAAAGAGCCAAAATTTTTTTATCAGTCGCCTCCGAACGGTTGATCCAACTTATGAGGAGCTTTCAATTTCCTGTTAAAATTATCTGAGCAGAGATTACCGAAATTAAAAATGAGGTTGGAGCACCAGTTACAGTGAATGGATTGCGGTACCGAAAGATGTTTGATGATTTTTTATGGTCGGAATTGGATGGTATTAATCTTGCCAACTTTCAACAAGACGTCGTTATGTACCATACAAGCAATGAAACCATCGAGATTGTGTGACTTAACAGTTTGCGACTTGAAAGATGAGGCCAACGCCATTTCCAGATGTCAAGAATGGAGCTCGTGAAGTTATTGAGTGCATACATCAGCCACTTAGCGATTTGGTGATGGTTTAATTGGTAAACCCTGTACTACTGGCATTTACACCCTTCGGACCGACCAAAGTTAATGTGTCATTTTATGTTCATAAAACTTTTAAAAAAGTACTACGTACATGAGATAATTTTATTGGATGCGTTAAAAAATTAAAGAATTAAAGAATTAATTTTTTAAATACCGAATTTGTGGCCAACTGTGACGTCACTAAAAAAGTATAATTTAACGCTAATTTGTATGTAAGCACATAAAAACATTAACATTTGTGTCACTTTCGAATGTACAGGTGTCGTGGTACAATATAACAGTTCAGCGCCGGCGGTAGATTTCGAGAGCAACAATACAGAGCCAACTACAATCAACGGCACATTGGGGTAGTTTGAAATAAATGAGCCAAACTGTGCGTAGCTCTTTTATCTTACAATATAAAACGGCACAAGCACACACATATGGTATACATAAGCATGCCAATATTTATACCTATATATTTACAAATATGTATATTTGTATACACAATTTCATTATAAGTGCACATTTGTATGTGACCGCATATTTGGTGTTGCGTATTCTTGACGGATATTAGAAATCATATCGGCTTTTTCTTGGGGGTCAATGTGCTGACCCATACACACACACACACACGAGTATTTCATTGTAGAAACTCTACGCACAGACGACATGGTGGCAAGTCCTACGCCAATATTTTTGGCAATTTAATGCCAATTCCGCGCGCACAATGCCAAACTTAAATGGTTACTTTTTGTTGTTTAAAATATGTTTATTCTTAAAATCAACATAAAATAAAAATAGATCCATAAGTAATGGCGGCACTAGTAATTGCATACACATACATATGTACATATACTTATATCCAAAAATAACTGGCAGATATGGGTCGCTGAGGCAAATTAAATCAAATCATGCTTGATTTCGCACAAAAGCATTTGGCTATCCTACCACCGCCACCTCCCCCTTTGGCTGGCAGCAATCAAGCTAACATTTTCCTTTTCATTTACTTTCATATTTTCGCAGTTTATTTATTCAGGCACTGCTTTCATTCAGCCATTTCATATTTATGTTTATTGTCGTCGCTGTCACCGTCACCGTCACCGTCACTGTCGTCGTTCTCGCCTTCGCCATATTCGCCGTCATAGACTGTACTTTTTGTGTGGTTCCTTTGTCATGCCCGTGTAAGGACATTCAGACATACATACATATAGTCATACATATTAATATAATACATACATACATATGTGCTTCTTTGGGGAGGGGGGTCCAAATTAAGTTTAAGTCGCAATCACAAGTCACTTGTAGTATACCTATTACGGCAAATCTCAAGTAAACTCAAAAATATCAAAGTTTAATGGTGGAAAATGTAACAAAAGTAGTTAATCAAATTTACGTCTGCAATACGCAACCATAATGAAATCAAGGCATTTTCGAAATTCTATTATGCTCGCGCACTCACACTTGTGCACATACATATGTACATGCATACATGCATATACGTATAAACGTAACGTTAAGTGAAACGAAGTGTTACTCAGCGTTTTACTCACAGCTTACGTCACGTAACGCAGTACGTATCACCGGTATTCGAAAGTATTCTTCGTATCTGTGGCTTTTTCCATTTGCCGCCATCAAATCGGCGACGGCGCTCAAAAGACGCCAACATGAAATGTCCTTAGCGCATACTCTCCAAATCACGTTGCTCTCTGCTTCTCTCTGTTTTTTGTGAATTTTCGAAATTGTTTCAATAAAAATGTGCTGAGCATAAGAACTGAGTATTGCTCTTCGTAAAGACGATAGCAGTTAAGAGTAAATTGCACTAAGCAACTGCTGACAATTTCTCATGAGTGCGTACACAACTGGCATATTTGTAAAGAGAAATGAGCAATTTTCATGAAATGTTATACACTCAAGTTTGTATAACACTTAGACCACTTTCGAAATGATGTATATGTTTTCTGATTTTTCCTATAAAATAAAAGCTCTGCAAAGATGCTGTTCTACGCTCCGCTGAAATCTGTTGATTACCATTTGGCTCCCAATAAAATTTTGTTAAAATATGTAGTCAATAAGTGAGATGATGATTTTGAACAGAGCACAGATATCATCGACTGTTTTCTTCTTTGATTGTTAACTGACATTTACTGAGGAGTGGTCGGAAATGTTGCTGGTGTTCATGGTTTAAGCAGCTGCCCAATTCCGGTCTTAGACCAGGACTTATACCGAATGAACCTAAGTGAGATGACCAACTGCTTAAGGTATTTATTGTACAGGATTTGGTGCTGAACATAGAGAAAATCTGTTACAACGAAACATGCATGCTCCTGTAATATCCGACTTTTTCTTTGCAAAGGGGTGCCTGCTTATACGGCTAATGCGCTCATGAATATAAAATTGGTATGACTTGCTGCCGTAATGGCTGAGTGATACCACCATCCGGAGTCAAATTTCCCAATTGTAGACGTCCCTCGGTAGGGAATGTCAACACCTCCGAGTATATTTTTGACATGAAATAAAACATTCTCATTTAGATCCATCGGACGTTCGAAGACAGCTTAAAATAAAGTATAGGTCACCATTCCTCACAAATTGGAGTAGGAGCTCGACCGAAAATCGCTTCAGCAGTTACAAAGTGTCAATTACATATATTTATAATAAAATCCAATAAGAGTGATATGATTTCTTAAAAAAAATAAACACACTAATTGTTAAGGAAATGTTTTTTATTTAATGTGCAGTACAATCTATACAATTAAGTTCTGAATAAAACATCATTCAGATGGCCTCCACGACTTCTTTTGCAGGAATAAATCCGATGAACATAATTTTTGAGCACTTTTTCCACTAAATCAAGTCGTATGTCATGAATGGCACCTTCAATATTGACTTTTAGAGCTTGAAGAGAGGCTGGTTTATTGCTACATGCCAATGACTTCAAATAACATCACAAGAAGTAGTCAAATTGTGTTAAATGACAACTTTTTTAAGGTCATTAAATGTCACAATTTCATGAAATAGTCGAATCTTCAAACCTTTCTTGCAATAATTCCGTTGTTGCATGTGCTGTGGATGCACTTCCTCCAATTGTGGCCATAAAAAGAAAAAGAAGTCATTGGGTGCCAAGTCAGGGCTGTACGGCGGATGACACATCAATTCGACGTTTTGGCCGGTCAAAAAGGCGCTGGTTTGAGCCGATGTGTGAGAGCTCGCATTGTCATGGTGCACAATGATTTGTCTTCTCTTGTTCGTTTTTCGAATTTCTCCGAAGACTTCAGGAAAACAAATGGTGGTGTACCACTCAGAATTGACCGTCCTACGTTGCTCAAGCGGAACAGTCGCCGCATGACCAGTTTTGCCGAAGAAACAGGCGACCATTTGCTTCGAAGTGCTTCCTCCACGAACAACTTTCGTTGGATTTGGCTCGTCTTGGAAGACCCACACGGTCGATTGCTGTTTTGTTTCGGGCTCATACGCATAGATCCATGATTCGCCCTCTGTGACGATCTTATAAACTTCTTTTGAAGCACCGAGATCGTATTTTTTCAGCATTTCTTTACACCAATCCACACGAGCCTTTTTTTGAGCGATTGTCAAATTGTGCGGGATCCAACGAGAACAAACCTTTTTTACGGCCAGGTGTTCATGCAATATCGAATGTATGCTGGTGAGAGAAACACATAAGCATGCCTCTATCTGAAGGTATGTTACATGACGGTCTTGCATTATCAGTTCACGTACGGCATCGATGTTTTCTGGCACAACGGCTGTTTTTGGACGACCTTCCCGAAATTCGTCTTTGAGCGAGCGTCGGCCATGATTGAATTCATAGGATGGTGCTTCAGAGCCATACAAAGATTTTAGTTCATCGATGCACTCTTGTCGTGATAATCCACGTCGAAAGTTGTGAAAAATGATCGCACGAAAATGTTCACGAGTTAATTCCATTTTTTAGCCGAGATGAATTTTTTAATTCCCTGTAAATAAAACAAATCACGATTAAATGACAAAACGTTCCGAGTGATGTTATACTAAAAAATGTCAAACTTTCCAATGGAAATGTCAGATTGCACCTGGCAACACTTAGTGTTGTCTAGGCCAGAAATATATATAGCAGCCTTCGTACCGCTCTCCACTGACAATAACGGTGCTGCCAGCTTCATTCGAAAGAAGTACGGGCCGATGATTCCACCAGACCAAAAACTACACCAAACTGTCAATCTAAGTGAATGTAAGTAATGGTTGTTTATGAATAACTTATGGATTTTCTTCGCACCAGAATCGACAGTTTGGTTTATTTACCGCACCACTCAGCTGAAAGTGAGCCTCATCGGAGGAGATGATTTTCTTCAAAAATCGTTAAAGTCTTCAAGTTGTTGTTGTCGTTTGTAAACGTTGTTCCTGCGTATGGCTTGAATACAATGAACAAAAATTACAGAACTTGTTGTATTAAAAATGTTCAAATCCTTTATTCGCTTTATTTGTATTATATTATATAAAACAGGTTTAATTTGTGGTTTTTGTGACATTTTATCGCTGACATCTAAACTTCAAGTGGAAGATCTTGTATTATACGAGTATATGAATTTATAAATTTGACTTTTTCGTTTTTTAAGTTTTTTTTATTTTCTTTTTCTTTTAATTATTTTTTCTCAAAAGTAGTTAATGTCTTAAATTAGGTTTTCCTATTGAAACCTACATTGCTGAAAGTCCAGATGTTATGTGCAACTCAGTGAAGCCAACCCAAAATGTGCATTTGCAGTTGTCTCAGCAGAAAATTTAATGTTGAATATATTGAAATGATGTTAAATTAAAAGCATTTACTTTTGCAGGCTCAAGCTTAGATAACCGTGATAACCGTGCGCATGGCAATTTCGAGAGCCACACAGGTCTAGAAAGTGGAAAAAATTTATTAAATGAATAATTTTCACTCAAAATATGTTAACATTTTTATAATTACTAACGTTAACTTCAGTTAACTTAATTTGATGTTGAAAGTATACCTAAAAGACAGTGATCTAATCCACTGTGAACCCAAAGTGAAAAAAAAGAATGGGTTGACGGATACTCTTAAGTTTCTTTAAAATTAATTACCGCACCATCATACCCGTAAATAAAATTTTATATTAAAGTATTTGAAATATGTAAAAATACCAAGATTTTGATTCCGCCTTTAGTTTTCACAACTTACATCAAATTCTTATTTCCGTTTATATGTATATACATATGTTCATAACATATTTATCAAAACATAATTACTAGCTTTAATAAAGAACAAAAATAATTTATTGCAAAAATACAAATGTAGCATCGAAAAGTAAGCAAAGCAAATCTACGGTTACACACACTCCTTGAAAAATCATTGTCATTCATTAACCAAATGTGCAAAAATGGAAGGCGGAAAAAGAGCAAAACAAGAAAAACAATGAATTGCTTAGGACACATGTTTATGTATGTGTAAACAGATATTTGTACACATTTTCAATTACATATATGTATATATGTACATATATGCGAATGAGTTATTCAGCGAATATTCCTACTTTTGAATACACATACATATATTATATTTGTATACTCGTATATTGTATGCGAACATATGTAGTACTAGTTTACCAATAGAACGATCTGACTGACCTCGCATTAGTCCGAAAAATACAAACCAAATACGAATAATACATAAGAATGCATTACTTCAATACTTTTAACTTAAATTTCTGTTTTTTATTATTTCACTTTGTATTTTAATTGGTTGGTAATTAATGTTTTCCTTTTTGAATTGCGCTCTTTCACTACATTACATTAATTTTAATTAAATTCGATTTTATTTTATTGTATTTATTTTATTTTATTTCTTATTTTTTCTATTTTATTTTATTTCATTTTATTTTATTTTATTTTATTTTATTTTATTTTATTTTGTTTTATTTTATTTTATTTTATTTTATTTTATTTTATTTTATTTTATTTTATTTTATTTTATTTTATTTTATTTTATTTTATTTTATTTTATTTTATTTTATTTTATTTTATTTTATTTTATTTTATTTTATTTTATTTTATTTTATTTTATTTTATTTTATTTTATTTTATTTTATTTTATTTTATTTTATTTTATTTTATTTTATTTTATTTTATTTTATTTTATTTTATTTTATTTTATTTTATTTTATTTTATTTTATTTTATTTTATTTTATTTTATTTTATTTTATTTTATTTTATTTTATTTTATTTTATTTTATTTTATTTTATTTTATTTTATTTTATTTTATTTTATTTTATTTTATTTTATTTTATTTTATTTTATTTTATTTTATTTTATTTTATTTTATTTTATTTTATTTTATTTTATTTTATTTTATTTTATTTTATTTTATTTTATTTTATTTTATTTTATTTTATTTTATTTTATTTTATTTTATTTTATTTTATTTTATTTTATTTTATTTTATTTTATTTTATTTTATTTTATTTTATTTTATTTTATTTTATTTTATTTTATTTTATTTTATTTTATTTTATTTTATTTTATTTTATTTTATTTTATTTTATTTTATTTTATTTTATTTTATTTTATTTTATTTTATCTTGTTTTATTTTATTTTATTTTATTTTATTTTATTTTATTTACCATATTTATATTATTTTATTTTATTTTATTTTATTTTATTTTATTTTATTTTATTTTATTTTGTTTTGTTTTATTTTATTTTATTTTATTTTATTTTATTTTATTTTATTTTATTTGATTTTCATTGATTTTATTTTATTTTATTTATTTTCCACTTTCTTAATGTTACATTTTTTTTTATGTTTTATTTTTTGTTTTAAATATTTCATTTTAATTGGTACGGGTTTCAGAGTAGCAGTAAACTTGTATGGTTAACTGCTGGGAAGAAAATATGTTTGTGTTTAATGGTCAATAATAACAGCTATTTAGTAGCGAATCAGAGATTACATCAACAATAGCAATCAGTTTGAATGAAGAATATGTATGTACGAGTGTACTTATGTATTAATATCATACACAAATAGATACATTTGTTGTTATCAGAGTAAATAAATAAATAAACATATATGCATAAATGTGTATGTTACAAAAACAAAACTAGCACACTGACATATAAAATTAAATATGCGCATACACATATAACATACTCGTATACCAAAAGAAATTGTTCGAAAACGTGAGCAATCAATACATAGATGAACAGTAAAATAAATAAACTGCTGAGACAGATGGACAGACGGAGTGATGTGAAAGACAGACACGCAGACATAAGAAAATCAGAATACACGCTCGTCTTGATTTACGAAGCAGCGACTGAGCATCGACTGAGCAGCGAAAATAAAGTGGAAATATAAAAACAAATGACTCAATTAGCAAAACATACACCAAACCTCTTAGTCGAGCAGAGACAGGTGTGGGCGGTTTCCGTGTCTGTGGGAGATCCGCTAGAAGATGAGCACAGCAATCACAGTAACACACAAATACATTTACATTCAACGACTGCTATGATTTCGTGATAACAGCAATTAGTATACGAAAGGGTGGGAAGCTTGCAGGCAGAAACAGTAAAGCACGAAGGCGAGCTTAAACAACCTTGCATCCATGAATGTGTAACGTGAGTGAAAAGCAAAAACAATTGACATGCTCTAGAGCTACAGTTAAACAAGTCTATATGTATATACGAGTATGTCTGCATATCGAAATATGTAATCAAGATTTATACCGCAGCATCAATTCGCATCAAAGGTTAAAACTTTGACAAACTGAATTACAACAGAACACCTTCGCTCAGTGCTACATACACGTATGTCTATATGTAAGGAGCAGAAAGTGAAGATTGTGGGAAGTGAACTTACATTGAGAACCCACCTTCCGCCCATAAACAAACCTATTCGCCCACATAAGCACTCTTTCTAAGCTCTAAGAAAAATTCGTAACGGTACTAAGCAATATGGTGCAGTGATTACAGTAACGGCTGTTGCTTTCGAACGCGCACAAACACCCACCAAGCACCGACACACCGGCATAGCAACAATAATAAAACACCAATACCTCTGTTTTTACTGATATATGATGCTGTCTCTGTATAGGTAAAAATGTACGCACATTTGTTTCCCTGTTGTTATGGCAACACTTGTACATAAGAAAAATGGTGGCGAGCGTACGACGGTGTACCGGAGGCAACAGACAATCAGTCAAGTGCAGCGATAACACGTCCTGCGTCTGCTTAAAATCATTTAATTGTGATAAAGTTGTAGTTTATGAGTTGGCAATTTAGCTTGACGAGTTTTTGAGCAAACACCTCTACGTACATGCATACATACTCGTATGTATGTATGTACGAATGTAAAAGCATAAAACAATAAATTAAACAAAATATAACATATACAAATGTACATATTTATGACAGCAGTTGGTTGGCTGGCAACACATCAGTGAAAACTATAACACAAATTAAAATAGCAATAACACACAGTGGGGAAAATTACAAGAACAGTTTAAGTTAAATTGAATATCAAAATTATTTTGAACTGCTCAGTAAAAAGAAAAAACACCATAACCCGCTTAAAATTCCATAACTCGAATTCTTTCCCTTGTTATTCGACTTTTTTTCTGTAAATTAAAAATGTTAAATCATAGTTTCTCTACATTACTCTAGAGGGATATCTTTTAAATATTTTCTACTCAACCTATGTATATCATCTCAATGTTTTATATGCATGTAGTTCGATAGGCAACCTAGTGTTTCTCCCCCCTGGGCCTGGGGTCAAATGAAAATTAATGCAGCATATAGGTATTAGGAAAATTTGGAAATTATTGACCAATTTGCTCAAAAGCACTTTACAAAAAAGAGAAAAATTATTTTGAAATCTTTTATATTTTACCGAAATGATTTTTTTCATTCATCCTTAACGTTAATTTTAAAATGGCTGCATGCTATGCGTAAACAGCAGACTTCAATGTTAACGTTTAACATTATCTGTTAACGGTTTAACATTATAGGTATTAAGGACAGCATTTCGTTTCGGTCAATTTCTCTTGATAACTGCTTTAGCGATAACATTTCCAAAAGTTCTAGCCGAATCGATTGAAATGTTTTTTTTAACGTGAATTTCATCGCTACGATGCAGCCTTAATATTTTCTTTAAAACTTCTTCCTCAGCATTGTGTTATTACAATATAAATAAGTAAATTATGATAAAATAGGTAATTGAAGGTAGTTTTAATCAAAAAATTTGGACAGATTAAGTAAAATTTTCTGAACTTCTAAATATATTTAAGTTCTAGCTCCTTTTACCCGGGTGTTATAGAATAAGACTTTGTACTAATTTATTGAAAATTAAAATAAAAAATAAACCTAAAAAGATTATATTCAACCAAAAAAAAAAAACATATATTATTGAGTTTAAAAATAAAAATTAATTAAAAATACAATGAACAGCAATAAAAACATAACTAAAAGTCATACCGAGATACTATGGAAGCACAAAAACAATTCACATAGGAGAGAGAAAAATCATTGTAAAACTGTGAAAAGAAGGAAAAACTTTTCAACTTACTTTAAAGAGAGCGGAGATAATATTTCCTGTTCACGATCCAGCCGACCACCGTTACTATCAACTCGTAGGAAGCGATGTATTGTGCAGCAAGTGTAACAGAATCGAAGACTAACAGCAATAAATATTGCAGAAAATATCAAAACACAGTTTCTTTAATCTGTTAGCATGGATACGGTTAGAAGAGTTTTAAAAAAATCGGGCTCTTACAATCGCATTGCAGGACAGAAAGAGACAGAGGCGATTTGCTTCCCAAAAGGACATGTAAACAATCCTATTGGTTTCTGCAAATATGTAATTTTTACGAACGAAACTTGGGTTTGAGGTCCGATTATATCTTCCAGCAAGCTAACTGTCCCTAGTACATTGCTCACACCCCGAGGCTTTGGTTGCCATATAATGTCTAAACTAAAAACTCTTTTTACGCCAAAGCGTTAACAAGGAGTTATTAAACAATAAGGGTATCCAATTTCTTATTGGTATTCGTTTCAAACGCAGAAATGTTATTTCTTTTACCAGCCCAAGTTTGTACGCAGGCCTTCGCATATGTTATATTAGGTTTAGTAAAAAGAAATTCATTATTTTTGCATAAAATTGAAGGCTTTAATTTTTACTTTTCATATCCAGCCTCATTCAAATGATTCCAAATGGTTTTTCGTGTAATCTCTAGCTCTTGGGCAATCAAACCTGTGCTTACATGACAGTCTGGGCTAGATTGACATGCAGTTTAACACAGCAGGTGAAACGGTAGCCCAATTTGGAGTCCACTGAGCAGTTTATCTTACATTTTGGGCCGGTTAATTTGCTGCCTATATCGTAAGACTTAACGCCTCTAGCCTAATTTTTGGAGACCTATTAATTTTTTCTGAGATACCAACCGATGTGTTAAAGAGCGTATGCCAAACATGGAAACAAGTCTAACTTGCAAATATTTCTACGGGACTACATTTTTAAGCCCAATGGTATAATTAAAAGCATGAAATGAAAAGTTTTTAATCTAAATATTTTCTAACCTATTTTTGCAATTGTCACAAATAATTTCTATACATTATAAAAATATACTAAAATAAGAAAGACTAACTTAATTAATATTTAATAGTAATTTCTTCCGCTGGATGTCGCGGTAGTCGAATTATTACCATTAACTATATTTAATTTTTTTTTTTTAATTAAATATTTGAGAAGTGCGTAAATTATTTACCCTTTTCTGATGTCGTTTTATTTTTGATATTGATATATATACTTTCAAGGAAAGCTGATTTTTTTTGCCTGGTAACTCTTTTTCCAGCGAAGTGTATTTCGCCTATTAAAAAAAACTGGTAAGATATTTTTGATGCAATTTTTTCGAAGTTATTAAATAATCATTCAAATATTTTTTTAATTATCTTTCAATTCAATCAATCTTTTCTAAATTTATTGTTTTTAAATCTTTAAATTTTGAATATTTTAAATTTTATTTCATTTTTTATTTTTTCGATTTTCCTTCATCACAATGAGGAATAAAAATATTGTAATTTCATTATTGTGATGTTTTTTTTTATTATCTAATAATAATTAATAATTATTAAACTTTAAAAATTAATTTATATCGATTGCTCGATCGACTCAAATAAAGGTTTCACAAATTTTCCGCAAATTTTACTTTTATCCCACTGTGCAATGAACTTAACGGCCATGCGAAATGGATGATAGTGTTGGTAAACACATTTTTTTTTTTTTTTTGGTATTACATATTTAAACAGAAATGTGTAAAATAAAACACAACCACGCAAACATTTATTTATACTTTACCTACATACGGACATAATTATTATTTTATGCAACATATCATATTATATGTATATGTATGTTTACTTTTTTCCCAACAGCAAACGGTAATATTACACCCACATTTATAAATGCAGTGAAAGTTAATATGATTTCCACTTTGAAATATTGCCGTAATTAAAACTTAACTCTTAACTCGTTGTACAATATTTCCAATTAAAAATTATTCTAAGGAAATTTGATATTTTATTTTTTCGTACACTTTGTTGTTGTGTGTGAGCGTGAAATGTGACTCCGTGGACATTAAAAGAATGAGTTAAAATTTAAGTAAAGATACAAATGGTGTTATTTTGGTTTGAAGTAGCTAATTAAATAATTTTTATTTGCAATTGTTTATGTGATTTTGATATATGTATGAATGCAAGTATCTAATATTTTCAGTTTCTTATTAACCCACAAACTGTTATGCTCTGAATTATAATAGCCAAAGAACTCAGCATAAAAATTTCTATCTTTTCCTTTTTTTATCCTTTTATAAACTTGAGACATTTCCTCATAGAAACTGATAAAAGATAGAAGGCAACCAAAGTTCGTGAAGTGGGTGAGATGGGGAGGAAGTGAGGGGGTTGTCTTCATTGTCCTAATGACTGTGAACACGTGTCTACCATATTAGTCAAGTCTTCATCATATTTGAGATCATATTTGCCGCTGTTGAGGGTGTAGAGTAGTTCACGCAAGTGAGGAAAGTTTTTGACTGCCATTCACCTGGGTGTGGCCAGAAACGATTCTTTTGCATAGAGCTTAAGCAGCTCACGACTTTCGGTCTTGGAGAAGTGAGAAGGCGAATCCCATGCGGTTGTGCGTAGAGTTTGACGCCCACAACAAAATCCAAAGAAAAACCAAAATATGCCTCAAATGAGAGCACTCTCTATTGATGACGGTCCCCGTAAATGTTTTAAGGATTATGATTTTAGGGCATGCACTGGAATGTTCGCTCCCATAGTTGGGAAGGTGCCGCTGCCCAACTGGTCGATAAACTCATAAAATTAAAGGCTGACTTCACTGCCGTCCAAAAAATGCAATGAACGGGACAAGGACGGAAGAAAGTGGGTCCTTGTGACATTTACTACAGCGGCGATATAAGGGACGCTGATTTGCGCCCAAGCTCCTATGGAAGAGAAAAATGATGTGACCAAGCATCCAAGCAGTAAATATCTCAAGGACCCACTTTCTTCCGTCCTTGTCCCGTTCATCGCATGTTTTGGACGGCAGTGAAGTCACGAGTGCTGCCCCCGCCACGATGTCAAAATTATGCTTGGCGACTTTAACGACCATAACACGTGCGGGGTGGGATAGACACCGAGAGCTGAAGAGGGAACCAAAGCGAATTTGCACAAAAAAAAAGTTAAACGCGAGAGTAGGAAAAGCTTGAGAAGTTGGCCGGGTAATACTCGAAAATTTTACGAAAAGAAACGGCGACCAACGGAAGATAAGACCGGAGCAAACTCTTGTAGGACCCAAAAGGGTGATCTAGTGACGAATGCCCAAAGTATACTGAATTTATGTGGGGAAAACTTCTCCTGCTGCTGAATGGCAGTGAAAGTGAAACCCCAGTCGATGACGTTGGAAAAGTCGTTCCACTACCCGACTATATTGAGGTTCGATTTCTTTAATTTGATGCTGGAGAAAATTATAAGAGCTGCAGAGCTGAATGGAGAAGGTACAATCTTCCATAAGACTATACAGCTGCTGGCGTAAGCCGATGATATCGACATTATTGGCCTCAACAACTGCGCCGTGAGTTCTGATTTCTTCAGACTTCATAAAGAAACGAAACGAATGGGTCTGGTAGGGAATGAGGGCAAAACAAAATATCTCCTGTCATCACACAAACAGCCACCGCAATCGCAACTCGGCTCCCACGTCACTGTTGACAGTCATAACTTCGAGGTCATAGATAATTTCGTCTATCTAGGGAGAAGTATCAACAACAATAATAGTGTCAACATTGAAATCTAACGCAGAATCACTCTGTAAAGTCCTCTCTTGCCGAACGAACGCCAAACTCTACCAGTCACTAATCATACCCGTCCTACTTTATGGCGCAGAAGCGTGGAAGATGTCAACATCTGATGAGTTGTCTCTAGGAGTCTTCGAAAGAATAGTTTTCCGAACGATTTATGGTTATTTGCGCATTGACTACGGCGAATACCGCAGACAATGGAACTGTAATCTGTACGAGTTGTACGATGATATTGACATAATTCAGCAAAGGAAGAAACAGCCGGCTAGATCATGCCGTTCGAATGGATGAAAGATCTCCAACTTTGAAAGTATTCGATGCAGTAGCCGTCGGTGGAAACAGAAGAAAAGGAAGACATCCACTCCGTTGGAAAGATCAGGTAGAGAAGGACCTGGTTTCACTTGGTATTTTCGACTGGTGTCCACGCCAAAGAAAGAACATATATTTAATGAATCTAACTTTATGCAGTTAATTGTCGACGTGGTTTAACTATACAATATTTGTGTGTAATCTAAGTAAAGTAAGTTTGCCATAAATATGGTATTCTTACAATTTAGATATGTCGTTGTTGGTAGTGTACACTCATATACATTTTGATTAATTGCAATAAAACATCTATGAGTTAGCCCAGAAAAAAAATGACAAATGTCCTTTTATTTTGTTTCAGTCTCTGCCATATTTATATCTTCGTCTGCTAATATGTATTTAGCGTTCATTTTTTTTTATTTTATAATAGTTTTTGTTTAATTTCTCTTAACATCACCTTCATTTTTTGCTTTGCTTGTTTTATTTTTATTTTGTGTTTCTGTTGCTTCTTTAATCATCTAATTTCACAGGTTTTGCTTTATACTCGCAGCAACAACTGATCGAAGCTATGCAAAAGTACTCCTACAGATATTTAGTGGTTCACAGTGTAATGTGTGTAGCACTACATACCCTGCAAACATTTTGTGGACCATATGGTTCATTGGAGTAATCCAGTAGGTACTCCTGTGTAGTGTGCTATTGAATCAGTTCTCCTTGTTAGCCATGTTATTAGCCGATGATTCCTCGTGTTTTAACGATCACAAACTGAAATTGAGTCTATTTCGTTTCGGTGGTGAGCTCTGTTTGTACATAAGCGAAGTATATAAGTTGTTGCTACTAAATTAAAATTATATGATGAATATTATTTTTTACTAACTTTTCACTAAAGCGTATTGTATTCGAAACTAAAAGGATGTTTGAATGCAATTTTTCCGATGTACTTCATAATGTAAACCTCTTAAAGTACTCCATGGATTACTCGGATTTTACGCAGAGGTGGAATGTATGGTCCCGTCCTACTGGATGATAGCTTCCTTCACAGGTCCGAATGAAGAGTTTGATGTAGGGGAGCAGCTCATAGTGGATGATTCCTTGCCAATAACATCAAGCACACAACAAAATCTTCTTGGCCGTCAATCCTGGCATGGAGATCAATTCGTTACTGATAATACTAATTACGGAACTCATTATTAGTATAAATAACACAACCTTTTTGTATTAAGTTCATTAACATTTTGTTCCTGAAACAGGCAACAACACTATGCCAACGTAAACTGTAAAGTATGTCGAAGGAAATTTTTTAAAGAGATGTCATCGGTTCTTCAGGGCTATGCCCCTTCATATACGATTATGAGCCCAGAGACGTCAGTGACTGAAGAAAATGTTCAGGCTGATCGAAGAATTAAATTGTGGCCAATATAGCAGAAGGATTACAGATTACCAAAGAGTTTAAAGATAAGAGAAATTTTGAATGTACATTTTAATAGAAACAAAAATAGTGCGCGTTGGATACCGGGAATGCTCAAGCCGATGCTTGGAGAGTTACAAATATTTTTTGGAGTTGTGCCAAAGCGATTGTTGTCATTGTTACAGTTGATGAAACTTGGATTCGTCAGTATGATCCCGAGTCCAAACAGGAGTCGATACATTGGATAAAAGATGGGAAAGGCCACCAAAAAAATTCAAAGTTAAAAAGTCGGCGACAAGGAATTTGGCTACTATATTCTGGAACAGCGAGAGAATATTATTTATAGATTATTTGCCAAAGGGCTAAATGAACAATGAACGGCCAGTACTACAATAATTTGTGGAATCAGGTGCGTGAGGCAGTTCTGCGAAGCAGACGTTGCAAGATAACGCTCGAGTCGCGAGGGATACCTTAAAAGCTACTGAACTTACAGAAATTGGCCTTCCCTCCTACAGTCCAGACCTGGCTTCCATTGACTTTTTCATTTTTTGAAATTTAAAAAAGGAGCAACGGAGACGAAGATTTTCAGACGGCAGTGAGTTGAAAACGTCCATAGAAACCCATTTTGAAGGGAAATCTAAATAATTTTTTTTTTCAGTGGTATAAAGGCATTGTATTCACCATCAGACGCTCCTATATAGCAATCGCTTCTCCAGTTCCAAAATCTTATTTTTCCTTTTTTTTTTTTGGTACTTGCGATTTCTGATACTTAAGCGAGTATATGAGTTTATATGACCCTGAGCGAAGTTTAACTAGGAAAACACGTATTTTTTCGTCTTCACTACGTGATGTTGAAAATTCATCACAAGTCAATGAAGTCGTATGCATGTATTTGTGAGTGCAGAAAAAATAAACGTGAAAGTCTTTAGACGGAAGAGGAGAAAAAATGTGCCAACACAAGTAGACTTGCAATAGCTAGACAAAACAATAAAATCTATCTTGCGCGCTTTGCTCACATAAGTGGAGGTAAAACATACGTACATATATACCATAGATTCAAACCGAAATATTGCTACCAACTTATCTAGAGCAAATGAGGTAGTGGCAACATAATGAAACTTAGTACGTGTGTAGTTTTAACAAGCATTTAAGTTCCTGATCAAAATTTTGGTTAATATTGTTCATTGGAGTAATCCAATAGGTTACTCCTTTGTAGTTAACTATTGGATCAATTCACGCCTTGATACCACCCTGTTGTTAGCCAATGAGTGCTCGTGTTTTAACGATCGCAATTACCAAACGAAGTTGTAAGTGGACAATTAGAATTTTACTCGCTTAAAGAAAATATATGAAACTGAAATTGAGTCTGTTGCGCTTCGTTGGTGAGCTTATACGGGTATATTACAATGCAAAATAGAATAAATGCGCAAATTAAAATATGCTATTTATTAAATAGTAATAGATTAATAATTTTTAGTATTAATATAAATTTATATGATAAATACTATGTTTTACTAATTCTTCGCCAAAGCGAATCGTATTCGAAACTAAAAAATATATTTGAATGCAATTTTTTGTATTTACTCCTTAATGTAATCAACTGTAGGTATTCCAAAGATTACTCGGTTGTTAAGCATATATGGAGTATATGGTCGAGCACGAGCAAATTTAATTATACCATATATTTTTTATGGATTGTTGTTAGTTTTAGATTACTCTATTCATCACGTGGGGTCTATATTTATCTTGGACTGATAAAAAAAACTTAATATTTGGGTACCACATGAATTGAAAAAATTAATTTAACAAACCGCTTCAACGCTTGTGATATGCATCTAAAACTCAATGAATATGATCCGTTTTCGAAGCAAATCATAACAGAAGATGAAAAGGGATTGTTTGCACAAACATCAATCGAAAACGATCCTGGTACAAGCATGATAAAGCGCCACAAACCACTTCAAAGACTGATATTCACTTCTTTTGGTGAATTATGATTATGCTTTTAGTTTGGTGGGATTGGAAGGGTGTGGTATAAGAACCAAATGATGAATTCCGATGTCTACTGTGAACAACTCGACAAATTGAATACATAGATCAACGAGAAGCGGCCAGAATTGGCCCATCGTAAAGGCTGATACCTTTGGGTGTAAGATTTGCAACACCTGCATTTGCTGCAGAAAAGGATTGTTTGTTTTTGATTATTATTTCCGGCTGCTTTCTTTACCTTATTCGTCTACACTTTGTTACACCTACCCATTACCCTTGTCATAATTTCGTAAGAAATATTTATTCTTTTTATACAATGATTGCGGTTCTTGTTACTTTACTATTTTTACCGAAATACACATTTGCTAACACATATGCATAGCCTCCATATTTAATCGCCCTTGGCAAACGTTTGTGTAATTGTATGCTTCCCCACAAAAGCTATACACCTCGAAGTATGACTTGACTCGACCTCGTAGGCTTTCAGCGTAGTTTCTGCTTGATTGAACATCTTCGTCGGAACTCAGTGTATACTCCAACATTAGCTCGACTCATTTCTAAGCGAAGTTGCCGGTAACTAAGTTGTAGCTTTGAGGAAGGTTTAGGGATTGAGGCAGTCTGAAATCCAGATCAACCTTCTCTGCGTCTCAAGATCCATATGATTTACTATCTCTCACGTGCAGTGATATCTTACGGGAAGCTCCATTACTATAGTGAACGGGATTTGCAGGCAGGTGACTTAGTCGTAGTCAAAGATGACCTACTTCCACCTAACGAATAGAGTCTACGTCGCATAAAACAGATGTATACCAGTGGAAACCAAAAGTCTATGTTGTGGACGTGGTTCTTATTCAGCAAAGAAAAGTCACCTGAAATATAGCAAAGTCGTGCGTTCTGCCTGCTGGAGGCACCGATACCTACAGGGCGACATGTTGAAGTCATGGAACTGGTCTTCTTTTCGGAATAAAACCCTTTATAGCTCAACTAAGTTAAAACGAAAAATCTGTAGCGTTTCTAATATAATTCGGAGAGAAATTAAACACGTGTTTTATAGTTTCAAATAATTTTATTTTTTTTGGCGAAAAACTACAAAAAGAGGTGTATGACAGACATGTCACATTATTTAACAACGTCTCTAAGCTAATTACTTAGCCCTAGAGAAGGCGCGTTCCGCAGAGTGGCATGGATTGTCGCGCTTGAGCATTTTGCTCACGTACTGATAATATTCAGATCTTTTTTTATTTACATACCTATATAGAGTTACAAGTTTAAATTTGAAAAAAAAATACCATTATACAAGAGATACACTTTTGTTGTCTTTCCAACAAATTCTACGATGTAACCACGACTCTTCTTCGATATATGCTTTTCTGTAGGCAGTTTACAGTCAGGTATCCTATTTCATCGTATTGTTCCTAAACTAAGAATCCCTGTCTTTGCAAAGTATTCTATGAGTGACAATAACGTAAAATAATTTTGGAAATAAAGTTTTTAGTTTTGATTCTTCGAAATATTTCTGGATAGTACCATGGTAACATTTGAAGCAGCACCTAAATATGGCCCTCCAGATCCCAAAATATTTTCGGCTCCAGAATCCACTTGAAAACTAAACGCGACTCCGTTAGTGTCGCAAAGTGCAAATATTTTAAATCCCTACTTTTTCGATATTTTAGGGTTGTATCTTTTAAGGTTATGTCTAGCTTTGGTGAAGCAAATTTGCTCATCTACACACAGCTGACTTTGTAAGGGAGTTTTCTTGCAAGTTTCGTTTAGTTTTGACATATGGGTCGGATTGTGAAAAATCCTATCGGCTTGAGAATAATCACGAGAAAGCATCTTGGAATTCTCACTGAAATGAATGCATTGTCTCACTTTTTCAAATTTATTCACTGCCATTGTTTCCTTTATGAAGGGTGTGCCGATTTCGTTATTCCAATGTTTCGTCACTTTTGGGTAATGTACCAAGGACATTATGTATGTTATCCCAATATATTGCTGAATGTCGATTTCGAATACATGGAAAGTATCGATGGGATCATTTTCCCTTATGTACAGGTTAGTCTGTTGCACGATATCTTGGATTAATTCAAAGGAAATATTTTTAGGAAGAAATGTTCTTGATGTTCATTTAGTTCAATATTCTATTACTCCCAAACTACATTCATTTTGGCCAAGCGCGATGTAATGATCGCAGTGTTGTTTCGCAGTGGCGCTTGTAGGTATGTCAATATCTTCTTTTACGTTTTCCAAAAGAGCGTCATTTTGCTCAAAATTTAATTGAAAATCTGAACTTACATCAGGGTCAAAATCGGGATCTGCAATGCTTTTATCGTCAGTTTCGATCCTATCTTCACTATTTTCAAAATTCATCAACTCTTCAAAGATATCATCAACAGATAATCTACGAGACGCTCTTCTTATGAAGTTTATAAGATATCAATACAAGCAAATTTTTAGTGACCATTATTACTCAATGTTGCAGAAATGTCACAAACCAAAATTTTACTCTATATCGAACTAGTGAACATTTTTTGTGTTAACTTATAGAAATTAAAACTTTTTTCCCTTAAAAATTTAATTAAAAAACTGAAAGTTTTCTTATTTTAGTCTTCGCGGTAATCACAAAGACGTGTATTTACTAATTTCACAACAACGAAAAAGAAATTACCGTTTTAACAGTGATATCAATACTTAAAAAGCAGGGAAAACTTGCAATTGAAAAACACTGTTTATACCCTCAATAAGGTTTTGTAACATATCTGTCACATGATGCTATAAAGGGTTAAAAATTTTAATATTTTTATTTTGCACTTTCAATTGCATTGAATTCAGTCCAAAAGTTAATCCGAAAATTTTAAGAAAACATCGAGTAAACCGTTTCTGTGAGCTAAATTTTGATTTTATAAAGTTCCTAAAGTTAAAACTGATTTTAGTATTTCTTACTCGTTCAAGCGAGATTAACTAAGCACCAATCGAACCAGAAAGTTTTCACACAAATGGGCGACTACATAAAATATCCAAATATAGCAACGCGTGTTTTAAACGATTTTAAAAGTTGAAACATGCCATGAGCATAAAGCAGAAATATCGATTATCATGCTTAAACCGCAAATATGCGCAATAAATCCTTTCATATGCAGATTTTGGGCTTAATTAAGCGACAAACATACAAACCTGCTGATCGCTCACGCACACTGCATCATCGGTTTCTTTCCTTCACTTTCATTCACATACACACATTTAACACATTGAAGCCTGCGCTCGCACACACACACACACACACACACGCATGCCACGCACTCGCTTAATCAGCATATTCAATGCAATTAAATTTCATTGATTCTCTTGAGTTGCAGTATTTTCTGGTTATTTGGCTATTTTATGCTACATTTAAATGTAATTATATGCAAATTTGTTTAATCAGTCATAATTTATTATTGACCAGTAAATAATATGGAAAATAATTAATAAAGGAATTTCATCTCAGCCATAATCTGCATGGCTGTTGTGAAAATAAATAAATAAACACATGTACTTATATAAGCTAAATAAGTAGATATGTATTTACATAGCATATAGTTTTTTATATATACATATTATTGTTTGTGTGAGTATTAACTTATTGCGCATGAATATTAATAACAGACAAATAGGCTATGGATAACTAAAGATAGACAATTATTATTCATTTAGTCTCCATGCTATGTACATACTCGTATATATGTGCATATGTGAATATATTTACTTGTGTTAAGTATCAAATAAACTAAAGCATTCTTGCTGTTATTATAGTCTCAACATGAGCTTTATTTGTTAAGAGCTGAAATTTATTGAATTTGCTCGTAGAAGTTAAGTGTAAAATTCATAGCTTAGTAAATATTAATTTAAGATATCGTGCTTACTGCACTCGCCTTAATTGGCTTGCTCACCACATAAATGATTTTAGCCAATCCCATAATTGCACGTTCTTAATTACCTTTGCTTTTTTCAATTTAGACTTTCTGGAAAATTTTATGATTTAACTTGATGCCATTGATATTAACCAAAGGTCAATAATACCTACTAGTTTAAAACAAAATTTTTCTTCGTTGAAAATTACTTTTCATCAATTAAATGTAAGGCGTCTGGAATTTTTCCCAAGAAATGGAGAGAAGGTTTATACTAGGCCGCCTCCGAATGGCCAATGCCGGAAATACACTCAGAGCGCTTGCCATTTCCAGCCGAGGGGCGACGGCAATTAGAAAAATTATTTTCTATAATTTTAGATGTCGATCGAACAACGACTCGAACCCCGACATTCGGAAGGTCGTTAACCACTCTGCTACTTCGGCCTACCTATTACCATTTTCCAGGTAACCGGAGAGCCCCTCAAATCAATTAAGAGAGCTTTGCAGGGTGCGAACTATACCTATAGTGGGCGCATCAAAACTTCCCAAACAAGCTTCGTTAATTTTTGCCAAGTCATCAAATATGTATGTGGTCTGGCATTGACCTATTGCATTCATCACTTTTTCAGTTGTTACTAACCCTCAACTTATAAGTATGTGAGCTGCTAAAAATTATATTACCGTTGTTGCTTGCAAAACAGCAGATCCATCAATTTAAAATTCGAAATTTACCCTCTTTATTGCTAGGAGTAAAGAAATGGTTTGAAGAGTGTTAAAAGGACTCTGCTACATAAGGAAAAACAAAAAAGCATTAGTTTGCCTACTTTACCCTTCGTCGTAGACACACCGATGATGAACACAGAACACAGTGAACGTCCAAATCATGACTTAGCGCGTTTTCTTGGCTAGGTCTGAAACTTTTCAGCTCATGCCTATTTTTAGGTATGCACACTGATCCCAAACGCACTTACATATACTTCCTTTTCGAAAAATAGTACTAGGACACATTAAGGGCAGGTCCATCGAGTGTCTGCGGCCCTTAAGTTGTACTGATAGAAATTAAAAAAAAAGCTTTCCCGAACATATATATACGTATATATAGTTAGGTTATATAATATAAATTGGCGCTTTGTAACCGCTGAAGCGATTTTCGACCGAGCTCTTCCTCCAATTTGTGGTTTTGCGTCTTGGTATTTTTCCAACAGAATGGAGAGACTTACAATTTATACTAAGCCGCCTCCGAACGGTTGATGATTTTTTTTTATGAGGAGCTTTATTTAATGTCATAAATGATATTCACTTAGTTTTTTATTTAAATAAATTTTCTATAACTTTTGGATGTTGGTAGTAACAGGATTTGAACTCGGTCCTTCCGAATAGCGGTACGCAATGTTAACCACTCGGCTACAGCGGAATATAATAAAATAAGAATATTTGTAGAGATTATTTCAAAAACCTGACAGGTTTTCTCTATCCTGCCAATTTTAAAAGATTTTAGTTGCCCAAACTTCATAATTTTCCCGAACTTTAAAGGCTGTGTGGATTTTGATGAACTTGACATCGAGCCCAACGAAGCAGTTATGGATTTTACTAAGCTCCCTAGTTGACAACTTAAAGCAAAAAAAATTTTATTTTTTAGTTGGATTTTTGAAAAACTTTCATTCCTTTAAAACAATTTATTGTGCTAATACACCATATTGTCAGTAAAAATATAATATATTGTATGAAACTTAAATAGGTCACTCCTCTGAATAATCGTAAATCGCTTAGCAAAAGAGCAACAAAAAAAGAGAATACTGCTGCTTTTAAAATATATTATCTCCAATCATTTGATAACAAGCACTATATGCGTATGTGCGTCTTCACTAATAAATAAACAAACTAACTAGCGAAATCAATTCTAGTATATTTAAATGACTTTAATATTTAATGGAAATTTAATCTGTTCGTTAATATTTACCTGTGCAAATATACACAAATTCATTTACTCAGTAACAAACTTTGCCACGAAATTGTGTAAATAATTGTGATTTGCTAATATGTATACAAATACATATGTACGAGTATGTATATATACACTCGTATCACCATTATATCCGTGTATTATGAACTCTATGCACTTGCGGAATATTTGACTTTACTTAATATATAATCACTTACTCGAATAATTAAATAGCAACATATAACCGTGCGTGTGTGTGGGCACTTAAAGCAAATTATACTGTTTTATTATAATCTTATATTCGTATTATATATGGATATCACATCAGGAGATATACATACCTATATGAATGCCATGATCTTATGTTAGTGATTAAGCTCATAAATTAACAGAGAATAACATGCGGTATTTACGTTATTGCCAGCAGCATAGAAAATAAATTGATATTGTTAAATAATATGTTTACCTGCATAAGACATGCCAAAACGAAAGTTCATAGTGTTTAAGGAATACGGTCGCGTTAATTTATGACAAAAACCAATGATGTTACACGGCGTATGAGTAACATTTATCTGTTATTTTAATTGTTTCCAGAATACCGGTATAAAAATGCAAATGAAAATTTAATTACTCATAAGAAAATTATTCGAAATATCTTGCATGAAACAAATAATATTAATAGGCCTTTCTTTAAAAGCAACCTGCAAAAGAACGTCCAACTAGCTTATTTTCAACTGGCAACACTGGTGTTAGCCGTCAAAATTTGGAGATGCTTTTTTGTGAAATATTTAAGCGGAAATCAAAACAAAATGATTTAATCCGAAAAATCTTTAGTTGAGTTTTCACTATAAGGCACGCTTTTACTAAATCTTCCATTTTGAAGTGTCACAGAATTTCGCTTAGGTTTCTTAATGGCGATCCTTTTTTACTTAAGAATACTAGTCAGGTATTGTTAAAGCGAACTCATCTCATCTTCTTAGACGCTTAACTAGCTCAAGTTGTTTACTTTGTATTGCTCTTCACTTTTTTATTCGATAATCTCCCTGACTATATATGGCGGGTCGCGCGAGAAACAAACAACCTAATAAAAATATATATATAAATATAGGTAAATATGAAATCAAATTTTTAAATTTAATTTAAATTAAATATTGTTTGAATTCAAGTAACCAGAAAAACAATAATTTAAAAAAATTATATACTTAAAATTTTATTAAACAAATCAAAATAAACACATAATACCTATAAAATTAAAAACTTAACCAAAAGAAAAAATAAAACAATATAAAATAAAATAATATAAAGTAATATAACTTAACTAAAATAAACAAAAACTGAAATAAAGAAAAAATTATAATTAAATTAAATAAAACTAAATAACATAAAAAACTTTAAATAAATAGACTTAAACAAAAAAATAAAATATTATAAATGAAATTTATTAAGTTTGAAGTAAATTAAATAAATTGAAAATTAATGTAACTTAAATCAAAGTATATAAATAAAGTTTAATAAATTAATTTCATAAAATTATATAATAAATAAATGTGTAAAAGTTCACGCAAGTGAGGAAAGTGGCCAGAAACGATTCTTTTGCATAGGCTTTAAGCTCACGACTTCCGGTCTTATACCACGTATCCACTGCGTAGCCAACAAGCATCCATTTGGTGGCGCGCTCTAGTGAGAAGGCTGGTCACATGCGGTTGCGCGAAGGGTTTGGAATCAACCCCATGAAAAATGAACTCCAATAAAAAATTGTATTACGCCACAGATGAGAAACCTTCCTTTTGACGACAACCCCCGCAAATGTTCGAAGCATTACGATTTGAGGGCATGCACCTGGAATGTCTGGTCCCTTAATTGGAAAGGTGCCGCTGCCCAGCTGGTAGATGTCTAAATAAAATTATAGGCTGAAATCACCGCCGTCCAAGGAGTGCAATGGAAGGAAAAAGGACAGAAGAAGGTGGGCCCTTGTGAAATTTACTACAGCAGCCATATAAAGGAGCGAAAATTTGGTGTCGGATTTATGGTGAAAGAGAGAATCCACTGCCAAGTACTCGCCACAATCCGTTTCAAAACGAAATTCTTTAACATACACATATCGTTCATTTTGCGTCCACGCCCCGTCGGAAGAGAAGGCCGATATGACCAAGGATGCTTTTACCTATGAACGCTGTCCCAACCACAATTTCAAAAATTGTGCTTGACGCCTTCAACGCCAGGGTGGGCAGTATTTTCATCACCACTGTTGGAAAATTCAACCTCTACAACTAAACATCCCCGAATGGGCGGAGGCTGATCGACTGTATGTAGCACTAGATTCCAGCACAGGATAACTCACCAAGCTGCCTCCAAATCGAAATACTCTCAACAAGTATATCCAGTGTTGTAGATGGTCGCACATTTCGAGGCCATAACATCGATTTTTTTACTCGACTTGCGTTTCTGCTCTCTGAGAGCAATCATCAGCAGCCCGGTATAAAGAAACTGTTGGACGGCATTTCAAACTACCTCAGTATAGCTGCAAATGAAACTATTGAATTTCGAAAAGGTCGCAAAACCAGGCGGTACGATGAGGAATGTCGTGTCGCGGTGGAGAGAAAACACACTGCCTACCTCGCAACTCTACGATCGACCACTATACGCGCGGGGTAGGATAGATACCGAGAACTGTAGAGGGTAGCAAGACGCGTCTGCTGACAAAAAAAGAAAGAGGCCGAGATGCGTGAGTATAAAGAGCTTGAGAAGCTGGCCGACAAGGGTAATTCTCGAAAATTCTACAAAAAGATATGGCAAATTACGGAAGGTTTCAGACAGGGCGATTCGTTATCGTGTGACTTTTTTAACTTACTGCTGGAGAAAATAATACGAGCTGCAGGACTGAACAAAGAAGGTACAATCTTCTTAAACAACCGCACCTTTAGCCCTGCTTTCTCCAGACTTGATAAAGAAGCTAAGCGCATTGGTTTGGCAGTGAAGGAGGGCAAGACGAAATATCATGAAACAAACAGTAGTAGCATTCGTGACTCGGCTCCCACGTCCCTGTTGACAGTCATAACTTCGAGGCTCGTCGATAATTTCGTCTATCTAGGGACCAGCATTAACACCAACAACAATTTCAGCCTGGAAATCCAACGCAGAATCACTCTTACCAACAGGTACTACTTTGGACTGAGTAAAGTCCTCTCTCGGCGAACGAAAACCAAACTTTACACGTCGCTAATCATACCCGTCCTACCATATGGTGCAGAGGCGTGGATGATATCAATAACTGATGAGTCTGATCTAGGAGTCTTCGAGAAAAAAGGTTCACGAACGATGTATGGTCCTTGCCGCGTTGGCAAAGAGCAATACGATGATACTGACATACACGTAGTTCTGCGAATGAAGAGTCAGCAGCTACGCCGGTTAGGCCATGTCGTCCGAATGGATGAAAGCACCCCAGCTTTGAAGCTATTCGATGCTGTACCCGCTGGTGGAAGCAGAGGAAGAGGAAAAGCTCTACTCCGTTGGCTTCACTTTGTATTTCCAAACGGCGCAAAATCGGCTATAATCCCGTAAGTGGTGCCAACGCCAATAAAGGAGAAGAAGAATATCAATAAAATAACAAAATTAAAAAAATAAAATAAAATAAACAAAAATAAAAAATTATATTTTAGGCGGCCGCTGTAGCCAAGTCGTTAGCATTGCGTACTGACATTCGGAAGGCTCGAGTTCAAATCCTGCTGTCGTACTAATATCCAAAAATAATAGCAAATTAGTGTGAAAAAAATCATATACGTGTATAAGATGAAGTAATACAGTTTAAATAACGTAAAATATTTAATTTAATTTTATTTATTTATATTATTTTATTTCTTTTACTCAATAAAATTTAATTTTTTTGAATTGAATTAAGTAAAAGTTAAAAACAAAATAACAATAATTTATGTAAGATAATAAAATCAAAATTAAATTTTATTAATTCAAAGAAAAAAATTAAGAAATAAAAATAAAAAATGAATCTTTAATATTTAAAAAATGAAAAAATCTAAAACATTTTGAAACAAAACAAAAATTATTAAAAGATCCAAAATCAAAATTAAAATAACATAAACAAATATAAGAAAGTAAGTATTATAACACAAAAAAATATATATTATATAAAGTAAAAGTAAAATAAAATGGAATAAATACAAAAGGAATAACTGGCATATTTTGGTCTTTTTTCACATCCCAATCTATTTGTCTCGCCTCCTCATCCAATCTAAAGGTGCATCTGTACAGATGAGATCCCCAGATCAATTAAGGTTTGCTAAGAAAGGTTTCCAAAATGCCGCAATCCTAAATTTATTTGAAGTTTCCTAGTGTAAATCCTTAAATGGCAACGCTTCTTCTTGACCGCAAATTGAAGGAAAATTCTAATCAATTCTGAACAATATTACGCAAGCAAAAATCAGGTTCAAACAGCTGTGCCAGCAAGTTAATACAAATATTGCAAATTCATCAATTCCGTATATTTTTTTTTAACTTTCATCAACTTAAAAAATAAATTACCACAATGAAAGCGAAATAATAGTAAAAATGACATGGCAAAATAATAATAATAATAATAAGGAAACCGCAGGGACAAACAATAATGACAACATAAAATTACCACAAGAACAACAATAAAACTCAAACAGCTGCTGGTACGCTTGCAGAGGATGAAAAATAAAGTGGCAAAACAGCGACAAAACTAACCAAAGGAAACACAAGCAGGGAAATGATAGAAAAATCGGAATACACAACACGGATGGATGTGAGGCAGTTGAGCACAGGACATTGTGGGAAAACAATGACACAACTAACAAACATTGTTTTCCTTTGACATAACTCATTAACCAGCAATACAACTATGTATGTACTTACGTGTATGTATTGGTATACGAGTGAGTGTGTGTGCCACAACTGAAAGTTTCTCCTTCCGACAGTGCAGGAGATGAAGAAAAAAAGAGCAAAAGTTGAAGATGCCGCTGGAGAAGTTGAAAGTAAGCAAGAATAAATGCTGTGTCAATAGTCGCTTCTACAAGAACAGCAAACGCTTACAACGCAACGCAACGAGCTTTGGCGGAATTCAGGAGTGTAGAGCATAGGTGTACACGGAGCGAGTTGCCGACAGCACAACTGAGTGAAATGATATTTAAGGCTGAAGGGACAAAATAAACATTAAAATAAAAACTAGAAGAATGGAAGGAAAATTCTTGAAAAAAAAAAAATGAAGCATAAAATGTAAAAAAGAGAACGTTTGTATGAGTGACAGTAAGTTTCTGACAACTGTCGCATCATCTTCCATATGGATCATGTGGTTTTTAAGTAGATGATACTATTTGTTGTTGTTGTGTTTTTGTATAATACTATACGCAATTGCTTGTAAGTTATTGTGTTTGGTTTTGTTCATTAACTAACTATATACTTTTATGATGGAAAAGTACTTGAAATTTTTGTACTTTTTGTCACATTTTTTTCTTCTGCAAACATGAATGTAACTGAAGTAAATTTGTATACTTTATCCTCGTTGAGATTATTATACTTTAGTTATTTTACTCATACAAGCCTATCCATTTTGCGGTTTCGAAAATAAACGTAAATGAGCGAACTAGTGAGGGAAAGAACCCTTCTACCTACGATAAAACATGATCACGAGGCTGGTTTATCTCTGTCCATGGCAAAGTACATGCTTAAACTGGCCTTTACCAGCGAATCTGACTCAAGATGGTTGAACGAGATCACGTATAATGTGACCAGACAACTATGGCCAAAGTTGGACGTGGAAAAATCAAAACATCTTATCATTCTAGACCGGTTCTCCAAGTTTCTTTGAAAACATTTCCTCGTCCGTCTCGCTGAGATAGCCTTTATAAGGAACACGAAATGGTTCGATCATTTGAGAAAGTGAAGATAGGAGCCTCAGTGGTATCACAACTCAAACCAACTCATCGTATAATTTTATTTTCGATTATTTAAAACTTACTTTTTTTCGAAGAGGTTACACATTTTCTAATGAGAAAAGCTACATTATATTTAATTAGACTATTGGCTTCCTAAGCAAATTTATAATTTTTTGTTTCATATAAAATTAAGAAAAATAATAACAATGTTTTAAAAGCTCCTTTTGAAAAACTTTTAATTTCTTTGAGGTGGTATAAAAGATTAATTTTTTTATTGAACTAATATTGTTCAGTTAAAAAATGTTAAATTATAAAAAAATTGTAACCATTATAAAATTTCCACGTGAAAAAATAGACGCTTTGTCAAAAAAAGTGTCCGATATATCGTAAAAAATTTATTTGGTATATAAGTCGCACAAAAGTTGCTAACGGTTGTGACTTGGCAGCAAACTCAACGATGTGTTCGCCTGAAATTTAAACAAGCAATTTTTGAATTAAGGTGAAAAGAAATAGTTTTTGTTAATATGAATTAGAGCAAAACTTAAGACCACTCAAAAGAATAGAAATTTTGGATGAAATTGAACCAAAGGGCTCTGCTTATGAAGATGAAAATGGGACCAGCTTTTGAAGATAAACGATGAAATAATTAATGATGAGATAATGCACATCTGCTCTTTAGTTTTATAAGAAAAAGTGAACTGAATATGCATATGTAACAAATTTTGATGACAATGATAATTATGATGATATGGAGCTGTCAGGTGACCTCATCAAATTTATGAATCAGCACCGGAAATGAAAATTAAATGTAAGCGACTGGATTTTAATGGGCGTAGTTTTCATTTTATACAAGATTCTCGACAATCATATTGTGGAGCCTTACAAATGCTTTAAGCAAATTTTCTTAATGAACTTTTTCAAGATTTTCAGGTTTTAATACCAATAAAATGGAGTTATTAATTATCGGAATTTTTAAGTCACCGACTTTCGCATTGAATTCGAATCGGTACTTCTTTTTCCAGGGGACAGATGGTAGCGATGGATTTTTGTAGTTGTAATATAGTGGAGAAGTAAGATAGGTCGGCGCTATACTTTCGCAAATATCGAGCAGTCATCGGTATATAAGATCAGGGAAAATAGCTCTGGTGAAGGATGGAGCTTCGCTATGTAAAAACTAAACAAAAGCCGGGAGAGGACATCTCAACCGGATCACATAGCGTTGCCTTTCTACCGCACAGGTTATCCACTTCCCATTGTAGTAGTACATGGTTGACCGTATTCAAAATCTTTTCACGAATCCAGTGTTTCAAGGGAGTTTGGTTTAGTGTCTATGCCGGTAAGAGCGATTGTGATACTGTGCACAAGTTGTTATAATTTGCTGGGCTCAGGTAGTGTGTAAAAGATGGAAGCAGCTCAATTTTTTTTGCTACAGGGGAAAGCAGGCGTATCAGCCTGTCTTGGCGGATTTTAACCAATTTAGTAGCGGGATCACTTATCCTAGTTACAACATATCAAGCATCGATCTGCTCTTACTGGACTCAAATATTTTACGATCAACATCCTCGGGCTTCGGCGCCGTTCGCAGCAACTCGGACTGACGTAGGGAACGACTTGGCGCAGTTTACGTTGATATCTTAAATTGAAAGCGTACAAAATACAGCTTGTGCAAGAACTGAAGCCGTTCCACCGTCCCAAGTAACATCGCTTCGTCCTATGGACTCTTGAAAAGTTCCAAAAAGAAAAGATGAGGCCCATTTCTCGCTCAATGTGTATGTAAACAAGCAGAATTGTCGCCTTTGGAAGAAAGAGCAATCTACAGAGATTCAAGAGCTGCCATTTCATTCAGAAAAACCAACGGTTTGGTGTGGTGTGTGGGCCGGTGGAATCGTCGGTCCATATTTCTTCAAAAATTATGCCGGTGAGAACGTAACCGTCTATGGCGATCGTTATTTTGCCATGATAACCGACTATTTGATGAATGAAAATGAAGGTTGTAATCTCGGCGATGTTTGGTTTCAACAAGACGGCGCCACTTCTCACCCATCGCATCAATCAATGGATTTATAGGGAGATCACTTCGGTGAGCAGATAACTTCACGTTTTAGGATGGTCGGTTGACCACAAAGATCATGTGATATCACACCCATAGTCTTTTTCCTGCAGGGATGTGTAGAGTCTAAAGTTTATGCGCATAATTCTGCTGCGATTCAAGCCTTGGGCAAAACATCACGCGTGTTATTCGCCTATTAGCAGTTGAAATGCTCAAACGAGTCATCGAAAATTTGGCTCAACGGATGGACCATCTGAGACGTGGCCGCGGCCAACATTTGAAAGAAATAATCTTTTAAAAATAAATGCCAAAGAAGGTTATTTTGAATGATAATAAATACTTCCCATTAAATTAGAATATTCTGTGTTTTTTTTGTTTAAAGTAAAATTGATCTGCCTTTAAAAAGAATATTCGAAACACTGCTGCGATTGCCCACGAGTTAAACATTGCACAAGGGCAGACCATGGGCCGGCACAAATGGTCTCCAAGCAAAGAAGGAAGGATTTGTTGTGTGTTTGGTGCGAATAGCAAGGAATCATTCACTAAAAGCTATTCCCTACAGCCAAACTCTTCATTCGGATCAATACTGCCAGTAATTGAACCGTCTAAAGGAAGCAATCATCCCAGCTTTGGCCAACTGAACAGGAATTGTGTCACATCAGAACAATACCAGACCACACCCATCGATGGTAACACGCCAGAAGCTCCGAGGGGTTGACTGGGAGGTTGTCCAGAGCTCCCACCAAGTGAAAATCGATTGTCACAAATTTTTCGTCACTACGACAAGGGCTTCTATTAGAGAGGCATATTTATCTTACCCTCAAAATGGCAAAACGTTGTGACGGAAAAGGGTGCATATTCGACATAATTCTGATAATTCTCTACTCTATTTAGAATAAAGCCTTTAGTGTAACGCAAAAATAATGGATGACTTGTTACTTACCGTATATACGTGTATATAAATACTTTTGTATATCTAATATACTTGTGGTTATATAAAAATTTCTTTTTTTTAAATTGAACACCATTTTATGCCAAGTAATATTTTCACTTCGCCTGTCCTTTGAGACACCACGGATTTTTCCTCGGGACATGACGACAGCAAGTGCAAAAATGAAAAAGAGATAAAAAAAAACATCTTACAAATTTAGAGAAGACTTAAGTGGATGTTGGAGAAAAAAAAAACAACTATTTAAGAGCTTCAAGCCAGCAAACAAGAAATTCAAATCAAATCGAATTTAGATTGTGCACATAACACACAATGCTTGTCCTAGCCGTGGGCAGACAGAGCATACAAAGGAAGAAAAAAACGCACGAAAATAAACACATAAAATAAATAAAAATAATGCTTAGAATAACAACAAAAATCGCACCAATTTTACGCACGTTCATCTAAAATAACAGCAAAAAATTGTGCCACCCCCAAGTACCGCTGCTTGCTATGTAATTTCCGTCGCTTGCGTGTCTGTACAAACATACACACACACATTCACACTCATGCCACACGCTTATTTACACGCTCGGCGCTTTTGTGTTTAGAACTCGTATTGAAAATTGTCAAATCACGTTTCGGCAATTGTTTGTTAACAATACCGCCAATGTTGCTGCGGCTGGCGTCGTAAACAAACCAAACAGGGGCAGCGACGGCAATAGCAACACTACCAGCACAATCACCAGCAGCAACAACCATGACAACAACGTAATCATCGCGTCTGTCAATAGACAGTCCATTTCATTTTAGGCTCGTAATAACTAAGCTTTTTATGTACATTAGGGTGGGATCTTTTGCAACAAGCAAAGTCCAAGTGTAGCGGACTACGAAGATACCAGCTGATTAGATAATAAACTAACAACTTCACCTTGAACTCTTTATTTACCATTTCAATGGGATCCAGCGAGTGAAGAGAACTTCTCTTTTGTGTCCCTCAGGATACAAGGCCTCTGAATTTCAACACCGAAACTTATACGTATAGGATATTGAGTAGTTTCCGATGGTGGAATTATGATTTTAGTTTAGTAAATCATATTGAGGTATGCAATACCAAGCACCTTGCACTGCAGAAGACTACTTCTGAGTCCCAAGTTGTCCGGCTTAGCCCGGTGATGGCACCTATATTCCATTATTTTTGCTTGGGTTTTGGAATTCAACATCCTCAGTCGTTTCATCGATGATGTACTACAATAAATTAAAAAACTGTATCTCTTGTCTCGCACTAACAGACGCCTTCTACGGATATTTTACAAAAAATTCTACTTCGCTGAAAGGGTGAAGAACAAAATCGGTAGTGATAGCAGAATATTTTTGCAGAGAGACAAGTAACACCTTCAGAAGCTTTCTCTCCATAAATGAAAATATTGAAATCCACTATCTGTCACTACCGAAGAGCTGGAGATATGTACCTCCTGAGAGGCAAGTAGTTTTGGCGCAGCTAGAATCCTTATTGCTTATTCAAAGAGGGCAGCGACATATGCCTTATATGGGAGGGATCCACGGATGTCACCAACTACATACTGAATTGATGCACAAGTACTTCCTAACTTTTCTGATTTATTGATGTAAGCCCCGAGTTTCTGGTACCAGTTGGAAATACCAAGTGAAACCAGGTCGCTCTCCACCTGATGCTTCCAATGGAGTGAAAGTCTTCCTCTACTTCTGCTTCCATCAGCGGGTAACTAACCGAACACTTTCAAGGCTGAAGTATTTTCATCTATCCAGGCGATTTGACCTAGCCAGAGTAGCTGCTGTCCCTGCGGTCGATGAACTATATCAAAATCATCGTATAACCCGTAGCACACATCATTCCTTTGTCTGCGGTATTCGTCGTAACCAACATTCAAAAGGACCATAAATCGTCAGAAAAACTTTTCTCTAGAAGACATCCACGGCCGGCTCGTCGGATATTGACATCGTTCACGCTTCTGCAGCCTATAGTAGGACGGAAATGTTGAGCGAGTTGTAGAGTTTGGTTTTCGTTCGCCGAAAAAGAACTTTACTTTTCAATTGCCTTCTCAGCCAAAGAAAGAACCTGATGGCTAGAGTGATTATGCGTTGGATTTCAAGTCTAACATTGTTGATGGTGTTAATACTGTTTGATTGAAAGTCAAAATTAATCACGACATTGAAATTATAATTGTCAGCAAAGACGTGAGAGCCGAGTCGTGAATGCGATGCTTGTTTTTTTGAAGACAGCAGATATTTCGTCTTGTCCTCGTTCACTACCAACTCATTCGCTTCGCTTCTGTATCCAGTCTGTAGAAAGCAGAACTCATGGCTTGGTTGTTGAAGCCTATGATATCAATATCATCATTTGTTTCTCACGGATTTATCGCATGTTGAATATCAGGACCAGGTAAGTAAAGCCACAATGATAAGGTCCAATCAGATTGTTGTTTAGTCTTTCACAGGCTTATCCCACGATAATTGGCGCAGACTGTGTGGTCCCCTTTTTTATGGATTGGGCAGAGCACACTTAAATTCCAATCATCGGGCATGCTTTCGTCCGACCATATTCTGCAAAGTAGCTGATGCATGCACCTGTTCAGTTCTGCCAATAGGCTGCCAGCTCCAGCCGCCTTGTTGTTTTTAAGCGGGCAATTGCTATTCAAACTTCTTTAAGGTCAGGTAACGAAATAACTTTTCCATCGTCATCGGCTCATGTTTCTGGTTCGTCATCTCCGGTTGTTGCATTTTTACTGCCATTCAGCAGGCTGGAGAAGTGTTCCCTCCATAAATTCATTATACTCCGAGCGTCACTCACTAGATCCCTTCTCTGGGTCCTACAAGAACACAAGTCGAAATATTATTTTATTGTCTAATTTATATTTCTTATTTTAGATTGTGGCTGTAGTTGTGTGGCGAATCCTGGTGTTGTCCTTCATCATTCACTCGCCTAAAAAATTTTTTTTTTTTTTTTGCAATCTAGAGAGTTCTTACATCAAAAATATTATAAAGATTTGTTTGTAGATGAACCAAACCCTAATATACGTACTCACGGACATACTTACGCACCCACTTCGGCTGCTGTTGTATTTTTCAAAGTTGCCTTCACTGCTGCCACTGCTGTCCGCTCATCTGCGGACACTATGTTGCCGTTAAGTGTGTAATTTGCAGTGTAAACGTTTTATTTTTCTACCACATTTGATTTTGATTGGTTTTCCCAGCACTTTTTACACATTTCTCCCATCTCCTACGCAGTCCTCAGTGCGCACACTTTGTGCTACTTTCATCTTAACCACACACATCCAATTCCAATTTCATTGCCTCTTACCATCTAATTTTCTCGCGCGTTTTCCTCATCTGCTTAGGCATTTTGGCATTTTTTCATTGTTTTCTTAACAAAAGCTTAACGAAAGGTGCCTTAACTACTCGAGTTGATGCTTGTTGATTGTTGCTTAGTTATGTCGTGGCCGTGGTAATGGTCTTCCAAATTTTATTTGCATTGCATTGATGGCGTGATTTTGGTAAACCGAGGGGTAGGTATTTTCTAAATAAATTTTATTATTATTTTTTTTTTTTTGTGCTTTTTGCTTTTTAAAGTGGAAATCATTATGTAAATTTCTAATTATTGATTTATGCTATTTCAATTTGTATGTTTACTTTTCATTAGATTTATCGAAGGTTAAATTTAAATACGAATTTTTTGTTTGACAATGAATCTAAATTTAGTTATAAATTTTGAATTTACTAGAAAAATAAGGCTGTCCAAGTGCATTGGTTTAATTATACTTGAGTTCAAACCCAAGCGCGATAATTTAGAGTAAGTTTAAGGAGAGTAATTATCTGAAAAAATTACGTTTTAAATTGCCTTACCGAGTGTGAGTTCACACATAATCAATTAAGTTGAAGTACATAATATTATCAGGTGGCCGCGGTAGCCGAGTGGTTGGCATTGTGTACTGACATTCGGAAGGCTCGGGTTTAAAACCCCGTGCCACCAACATACAAAAGTTTTGGAAAATTAATTTAAATAAAAAATTAAGCTAAATTTTCTAATTGCGGTCACCCCCCCGCAGGGAATGTCCACCCCTCCGAGTGTATTTCGGACATGAAATAAAGCTCCTCATAAAAAACCATCAGCCGTTCGGAGGCGGCTTAGTATAAACTGTAGGTCCCTCCATTTGTTGGAAAAACATCCAGACGCAAAACCACAAATAGGGGGAGGAGCTCTGCCGAGAATCACTTCAGCGATTACAAAGCGCAAATTATATATACGAGGGCCGCTATATATATTTCTGGCTTAATAATGAAAATACGAATATTTATCAACGAAAATGTTTTTTTTTTTGTAGATTTGGCTCGTCTTGGAAGACCCACACGGTCGATTGCTGTTTTGTTTCGGGCTCATACGCATAGATCCATGATTCGTCACCTATGACGATCTTATAAACGTCTTTTGAAGCACCGCGATCGTATTTTTTCAGCATTTCTTTACACCAATCCACACGAGCCTTTTTTTGAGCGATTGTCAAATTGTGCGGGATCCAACGAGAACAATCGTTTTTTACGGCCAGATGTTCATGCAATATCGAATGTATGCTGATGGGAGAAATGCATAGGCATGCCTCTATCTGAAAGTATGTTACATGACGGTCTTGCATTATCAGTACACGTACGGCATCGATGTTTTCTGGCTCAACGGCTGTTTTTGGACGACCTTCACGGAATTCGTCTTTGAGCGAGCGTCGGCCACGATTGAATTCGTTGTACCAGTTTTTCACAGTGCTATAGGATGGTGATTCATAGCCTTAAAAAAATTTTAGTTCATCGATGCACTCTTGTCGTGATAATCCACGTCGAAAGTTGTGAAAAATGATCGCACGAAAATGTTCACGAGTTAATTCCATTTTTTAGCCGAGATGAATTTTTTAATTCCCTGTAAATAAAACAATTCACGATTAAATGACAAAACGTTCTGAGTGATGTCATGCTAAATAGTGTCAAACTTTCCAATGGAAATGTCAGATTGCCAGAAATATATATAGCAGCCCTCGTATACATAATATTTAAAAGTTGATTTTGTCTCTCAATTCTTTGGTATAAATTGTGTCCACTAAATCGGAAAAATTTTCAAGTGTATTTATTTCTGGGAATATAATGTAAAGTAATGTAAAGTAATGAAAGAAAAAGTAACATTTTTTTTTTGTGTTAATCAAACAATTTTTTTTTTTGGCTGTGCAACATAAATTCAGTTTACATTTGGCGAAATTTTACAATGCCACTTTTGCCATTGTTTCCATTCAACCAATCTGGAAAATGGTTCAGCTGGTCAATCCTCAAGTCCGATATTAGATGCTTGGATTTTTCGCCTAGTTTGAGGTGTAACTATTTTTTTTGGTAGACTCAAATCCACGCCCATTAGACGATCGTTTTTTTTTTATATAAGTTTTTTATTTTCAATTGTCACCAGACCTGCAGCAATTAATTCGCGAAAATCCGGGAGTTCCAACTGCTCGCCGCTCGGATTCTTCTTTTCTATGCATGTATGTTGCTCTACCATATCTTTGAAGTAGTAAAAAATGAGTGTAGCGGCAATCTGAGTTTTAACTCCCACATGATAGCATCCCATTAGTCAATCCTTCAAATCAATGGCGCCCATATGAGCGTTATTCGTGAATAATTTGTGGGCATTCATCTTCGGTGTTTAGCTTTGACTTCGTAATTTCGTAACGAGAAAACTTTGCTGATTTGTCAATCGTATTTGCAAGCGGCCTAACACCCACATAAGCTGACAATAAACAAATAAATTTGCTTTCTTTCCTCAGCAATATTACTTGCTTTCACTCCATATGAGGAGCCAGTAGAAAAACCCTTAGTTTTTTTATGGCACTATCGGTTAGCAACTTAGACTTATGGATCCAATTTTTTTTTTTTTTGCTGCACACTTGTTCGTCGACACAAATACTAGCTTGCTTTGATGAACTCGATTCATTTTCGCCAGCGGAATAGTGGTACGTAGCTTGTTTCACCCTTTTTGATCCTTCCATTCTCATCATGCAGTAAAAAGTACTGCTTTATTGTCTTGAATTTGCTTTGGGATATGCCGGTTTGTATAGGTTCAAACGCTTTTTATAGACTCAGATAGCGATAAACGGACCTTTGGATACAGCTTTAACCAATTAAGACCAGAACTCGTTCCAACGGGACAGACTGCCAAAAAAAAAGAGTATTGAGGCGTTTGCTCGAAAACATCCGTCGTAAACAGCCGGAATTGTAGGCCAACAATTTCCGGAAACTTTCATGATGATAATGCGCCATCGCACCGAGCTGTAGTTGTGATCGATTTTAAGACCAAAAACTCTTTCAATACCATCGATCACCGGATTTGGCCCCATACGACTTTTTTTTTTTGCTTCCAAAACTCAAATTACCATACCGTGGAACTGGTTTCGACTCGATTGAGGCCGCAAATGAAAATTCGCAGAGGGAACTAAGATCGATATTGCTACCAACTTAACACAAAAATATGCTGAAAAATATTCAGCGCAGGCAGTTTAAATGAGAATTTCCGGAAACTTTCAGGTCTTGTGTATGTAGCGTTGATGCTATTTAAACAAAAATCTGCTACGAAGAAGTAGAGCGATCGAATGAGTGCAAAATGTCAAATTGAAAAGTTGACGATGGGTCGCACAGCACTAAATAAATTAGGCTGGTATCTAATACAAGATTATGCGTTACAAATGTTTGTACATATACGTCAAAGAAATGATGTAATGGTGGATATCATCACTATCAATTCTGAGTTTTAATATTATGGTTTAAAGCTGAAAAACTGGTTTCTTCGACTATTTTTTTTGAATGGAATTAAAGATAGTTTATAGCTCCATTATTTCAGTCGGCAGCGAAATATTTGCCTATCTATTAATTAGTCACTTGTATAAAAAATTTTAATATTGTTTTTTCAGCAGGACCATTTAAGCCATCAGAATATGGTGAAGATATACAAGCCGTTAAGAGCTTCGGAGTGTTTTTAAAGTTTTTGCTCCTAATTTGTGGTTTATTTTTAGTGATCCAAAAATATTTGAATGTTGTGAAAGCTTTTATGATTTGTAACCGCTGAAGCGGGGCTCAAGTCAAGTTGTGACATGAAGGATGGGATGAAGAGCAAAACCTTAAGCCTCTCTATCTCTCTCTTTATGAACACTAAGGATCTAGACATGGAGGGTGTCGAAAATACAATTCACCCTTTATTTACGTTATCTTGCGATTCCGTGCCCATTGGGTTATTGCAGTTACAGGTATCCGGTAGTAATTGAACGGAGCCTCCCGACTTGTTACGTTGAAGGGTTATACCGCAGGCGAACTTTCATTTTGCTTTTTATTTTTTTCCAGTCACCGAAAGGTCTCAGTTCAGTAGGTAGTCAATGAACCAGACGAAATGTCAAAAAAAACCTTGTCTCGGATACCAGAATCGATAAAAATGTCGCCGAAGGACATGGCGTGACTCCTCAGCTACCACATCGGCGGAACCGATTGAGCCTACACACCATCCTACACCTCTTCGACCTTAAGCACTCATGGGAATCAGACCCAAACCCCTTAAGTGTAAGCAGCGTCCAGCTTGCAAAAAGCCTACTCCTCTTGATGAAAAGGCTACAATACCAGTGGGGTCACTGGATACGAAAGGTGGCTGGTGACACGTATAAAGCCACAGTCAACAACCCAGTGCATGCCGCAACAGTTTCAGGTCCAACGAGGATTAAGCCCTCCGTCAAAGCATATAGGGAGAAACGAGCAGCTTCAAAAATTTTGGAGAAACTCGGTGTCATCCCAGCCGACAAACTAATTCTCGCTGTCATAGGAATCCGTGCAACAGGCAACCGCAAATAAAAAGGAAAAACTTGCCTCCAAGGGCCTCGATCTCAGGAGAGCACTACGAGTAACTCCAAAAGTAAAGGTTTTGGAATTTTTAGATTTAATAAAAACAAATTGAAAGTCTCCAATTAACCGAACTTTTGTAAAGCCCCTCGTATATAATTCTTATTTTTTAGTAAAATTAAATGAAAATTAAATTAAAAAAAATGAAATACGAGTAAACTTACTCAAATATAAACATAACGTTTCTAATTTCTTCAGGATTGGTTTTACAATCTTGTAAATATACAACCTGATCAGGATACTGAACTGCTTTTGTTGTAAACTTTTTGAAACAATCAATCGAAAGACGGAGTCCCCAATAATATAAACCGGTACGTCTACACAAGTCACATTTCCCTTCAGGTGATTTATATGTTCACATTGATCCAGTTGCTGCTTCAGAGAAGAGCACTGATATATTTGTGAATCATTACACTGCCCTGGGCTACCCGTGCTTGCGTAAGTAAAAGGATATCTAAAATAATTCAGTATAATATTATTTAAGCACTCTTACCTCGCGTCCACCAATGCTAATAACACAATTGAATAACATCCTTCATATTGTAATTGAAATAATCGGTGGCATCATCACGTGATGGGTGAATCTCAATATGATAATAGTTTATAAATTAAAAGTGAAAGTGAGAATAAAGCAATCTATATCACAGCAGAATAGTCTTACCAAGGGCATCTCTTGAACCTGCCCTTCAATTTTCATCTGAGTCAATGGAAAATTGTTCAAATATATTTGAGACCAAATATTTCCATCTCCATTACAAACGCTGGATATTCCAACTCCAAACATGTTTGCTATGGTGCGAGACTCAGCAGATGAGCCCAAAGTATGCATGGCGAACTCTCTTCTCCAGAGGTATAGCTACGCTCGTGTTCGCGTCACTTTTTCGGAGCCCAGGTAACAACTGGAAAAATTTACAAAAAGTTTCGCGATTCATCCTGGAACTGGTTGACAGAGCGAAACACGTAGTTGGGCTGTCGTGGAAATGCCGTGTTATAATATAAATTTAGAAGAGTATAGCATAAGATCAGCTCGATTTCGAAACAAATATTCTCTAGCTCCTAACCTTGTAAATATGTAACACACATATGTATATGCCATGAAAACCACGCAAAAGGAAATAAAATACCAGCAAACACCCTAAACTAAAAGGGGAAAAAAAAAACATTTTTTGTCGCATTAAATTAAAATGAAATGTTATTGTATAAACAAAGAATAAAAACAAAACTCCGAAGCAAAATAAAAAGTATAACATTTTGACAATTTTTTTGTTTTCATTAAAACTTGCTCTCAGCTGCTGTTGCAACTACTCCGGTTAATTCTCCAACCGAGCCTCTGTCTGCGGCTGTGACTGAGTTTTTCCTTTTGTTTCAAAAGCCCGTCACATTGCTGCTGTCTGGCCGCTTTTTTTTTGCCAAGGCTCGGCTATATTTCTTGTCCGCTGCCGTTGACATTGTGTACCACTTGTACGACAACTGCTCACATTCATATGCAGTGTTGGGCATATGCGCGTCAGTGCGTGTGTGTGTGTGTGTGTGTGTGTGTGTGTGTGAGGGCATCTTAAGAAGTACAGCATAGACAGCAATGTGATTGTTACTCAAACTACCACTTAACTACCATAGTGCTTGTCGGATGGAAGATCCATCCGCATTTTCCTCCGCCGAACAGCTGGCCACATTTATGTTCTCATATAACACGCTTGTCTATAAGTTTTCTTCTGTCAGCTCACAGCTGTCTATCCGCGCCTTTGTTAACTATTTCTCATGCAGCTTTCGGAGTATTCACCGCAATCGCATTACAAACAGATACTACATGCATATACATACATACATGCATACATATTCAGTTGTAACTGAAACATGTCGCCTACTGTGTACTCGTATAAATGAATTTCTTATACATATTTATATGGCTGGGTATGTGTAAGTTCAGTCGAAAGCATGAATTTGTTATAACTCACAACCGCACCTCTGTCTGTCTGTCTGTCTGTCTGTCTGTCGGCGCTGTGCTAGATCTTCTGCAACAACTTTTAAGTAACATAACAGTTTTCGTTATACATCCGCGACAAAGCTGTATGCTCGCTTTTAATTCCTTATCCGTTCTGCTGTGTCGCTCACCGCCTTTTTTACTACGTTTCCCCACACACCCCTCCGATTGACTGTGCAAATGCACTACACTTACTTACCATTCTTTCATTGATTCTTAACTGGCAACACATTCATTTATGCCGCTTCGGGTTTCATTTTGCGCGAATATGTTGATATTTGTATGTTTGTCAGTGTATGTGTGTGTGTGTGTGTGTGTATGTTGCGAAATATGCCGCGCTTACAATTCCGTTAAATGTCGTGAAAGTTTTGACATGCCATCTTATGTTCCACTGTGAGTGTAGTTTCATGTCTCTTCAAATGCTGTTGCATACCAACAGGCGCACTCTGATATTAATATGCACCCTACATTTGTATGTATGAATATTCACATAAATACGCACATGTTTTTATTATTTTCATAAAGTATGTCTGAACTACTTGTGTTTTTACTTCATTCACATTTTCTTTTAAATTTTTTGTCAAATTTGTTTTTGCGCTTTTCATATCAACAACGCATTCAATTGCACTTTGTACACTCCACGAGACGATGCCAAATGTAAGAAATTGTAATTTAAAATTGTATTCATAAGTATAACAGTATATATAACACTAAATGAAATATATTTTATAAATATAGGGAGTCTTCAAAGTTATCGCAAGATTTGTATGTATTTAATGATTCTTAAGTATTTTATGATTCAATGAAAAATCACATTCTGAAGACCTACCATATATAGGTTAAATATAAGAATATAAACAAAAAATTATAGTCAGAAGTAATTGACGGCAAACAAAGTGATGCTGAGTGTGCGATGGCATTAGAAGGGAATTGTCTATTATGATGGACTAAAGATTGGAAAGGTTTTCTAAGAGGTTTTCTAGAGAGAAAGGTTTTAGAAAAAAGAATAAAAAACCCCCCATCATGCTATAGTGTAAATATGTACATGTGTAAATCAAATAAACTAATATGTATACTTAGTTGAAATTTTTATTTATTTATTTAAAAGAGAAACAATTATTAATAATTATTCCACTTACAAACTAAAGCACTGGCTGCCAGGGCCTTCGGCTTATTTTTAAACTTAAGTTAAAGTGTTATACAATGTAAGGTTATTAAAGTATCAATATTATAAATTATTTCTAGCTTATGTAATAATAATAAAAATACTACAAAAATATCAATAATATTTTATATTTGATAATGAATTTTTTTTTTTATCAGTTGAAATAAAATACCCTTCTTTTCGCTGTTTGGCGCCAGTGGGAAATACTAAGTGAAGTCAGGTCGCCACCACCATTTCTCCACCTGATCCTTCCATCCGAGTGAAGGTCTTCCTCTTCATCTGCTTCCACCAGCGGGTACTGCATCGAATATTTTCAAAACTGGTGTGCTTTCATCCATTCGGACAACATTACCTAGCCAGCCTGGCCTATGTCAACATCATCATATAGCACGTTCCATCGTCTGCGGTATCCGCCGTTGCCATTTCGCAAAGGACCATAAATGGTTCGCAAAACTTTTTTCTTGAAGATTTCCAATGCCGACTCATCAGATTTTGATATCGTCCAGGACTCTGCACCTTATAGCAGGACGGAAATGATGAGCGACTTGTAGAGTTTGGTTTTTGTTCGTCGAGAGAAGACTTTACTTTTCAATTACCTACTCAGTCCACTAGCATCTGTTGGCAAGAGAGATTCTGCGTTTGCATTTCAAGGCTGTCGTTATTGGTGCTAATGCTGGTCCCTAGATAGAAAAAATTATCAACGACCTCGAAGTTATGACTGTCAACAGGGACGATGACTGTTTGTTTGATGACAAGAGATATTTCTTTTCGCCAATATTTGTACACTCTTGTAATTATTATCCAACCTCAATTAAAGAAACCATACTATAAAGAGTTACCCTGTCCGAACGTCGCGCAGAGGTTCTTCCCCATTCTGACTGAGCGTAGTGAATATCTTGTCCATAATAGAGATATCAAGTCTAAAGCTATACTGATAAGGTCCATATATGCGTTATTTAGGAGGCGTTAACTAAAGTATTTGGCGCAGACCCTAAGATCCACTTCTTTTGGTTTGGCGCGAGCTTCAATCCGACGACAGCCACCACAGGCTACTATATTTCGGCCTCCGTCGAGGTCGATCAGCCTCAGATGATGCTGAATTAAGTGATGCTGAAATTCCCCGACTGTTGCTCCAAAAATACCTTCTACTCTGGCGTTAGAGTCGCCAACTACAATTTTCACATCCTGTCGAGGGCACTGCTCAAAGGGGGGTTCTATGCGTTTGCGTTTGTTTCATCCAAGGCTTATTTCCATTCTTCATTGGGGAAAAATTTTCCGGTGTTGAGTTCCAAGCCACTCGTCAACTCACTTGAGCTCGCCTCCAAACGGATATTTGTTGACTATCCAGAGGATACTTGCTCTAAGACCGAAGGTCATGAGCTGCTTGAACCGTATGTAAAATAATCGCTTTTGGCCACTTCCAGGTGAATGTCAGTCAAAAACTTTTCTCAATGGCCCCATGCGCCGTTCAACTTCTTTAGTTTCAAAGCTTTGAAAAAAACTAAAGTAAAGAAGAGCGAAATAAAAGTATTTATTCGATTTCTACTTACGTACATGGGGTGCAAAGATCAATTTATTAGAGGATTGGCAAAAATTTAAGCGAAATGATGACTCAGACAGATAAAAGAGAAAGAGAGAGAGAGAGAGAGGATGAGATGTATGAGTGCATAGAGCTTGAGAAACTTCGAACGAAACGGCTACAAGGAAAATAGAGTGCTAATTGTGGGTCATGAGATAATATAGAAGTGAAACTTTGGGTCGTTTAACAGTTCTACTTTAATCAATATTTTACTCATGCTCTAAAACGAACACTTGGCCGCTATAACCCTTTTCTATTCAGAGTAAGTTATCTTGAAACAAAGAACTGAACGTGCTTTTGAATTGGTGATATTCAAGGAAAAAGTTGTTTAATTTTTAAGGCTCTGTTTTTTTTGCTACCCCAACAACAACAGCAATTTTGTATAAGATCTTAATTGTTTTAAAATTCTATATTTTCTAAATTTTTATTTTTTTTTTATTTTTAAATTATAATAAAATCTCTCTCTTGACTTTAGGATAAGCAAAATTAAGCACTCATTATTAATTTTTACATACATACCTATAACGGGTTCAACGACTTCGCAATGGCATAGCTTATAAGATTAATAAAAGATTTTCCTACATCATTCTCTTCATTCATCCAACGCACCGCGCCACACACACAACAAAGCCACGAAACAATGAAAGGGACGAAAACATTCAATGGACTGAAGAAAGCTTGTAAGAAGTGGTGGCAAGAAAAGTGGTACGACAAGAGGGCGAGAAGCTTATAAGCTAACCGAGTCAACCGGAGTACAAGCGCCTATTGCAGTATGTAAATCCGCTTTGTCATTCAAATTAAAAAACAAGTCACCGAACACACAAGAAAAAATGGCAACGAACAAGACGTGGGTGGAGGTGAGGCTACGCAGTCGCTTGAATATTCAAATCGACAGTCGGCTATAAAACAAAGAGTTATACAATGGCATATAGAGTAGCTAAGGAATAGTGGTTTCAAAGCGCCAAACATACAAAACTAGGCATTAATCGCAGTAACAGAGAAGTGGCAGAGCAGGTGGTTGGCGAGACAGCGGCACGCTACTCACAAAGCGTCTCAAGATTAGGCGTAATTATGCAATTTCCGCTTAAACGTACAACCATGGGTTTGCGGAGCGCACATAAGAGTTGAATTCAATAAAATTTACATTTCACCACACAAAAACTTGAACGAAAGTTGAAGAGAGGAAGCGAAGGTTCGTTGGCTTGACAATAGAGAATGACTTAAATTGGCACGATATAGGCGTTCATGGAAGTTTCAGTTGTGGTTAAGTTGGAATAAAAAAAAGAAAAATAAACTAAAAATAAAAACCACCAACAACAACACAGCAGGTGCATAGCTAATGACGCAGCTTCTTTGTTGCACCTCTTTAGCATGCAGTGGCACCGTCTGCTTTTGGTTAGCGGGAAGAAACGTTTGTCTTATGCAAATTGAAAATATAACCAAAAATGAGTTGAATATGCAGAGCGGGAAAATACAATTGCCGAAAAGTACACGCACACTCGCACACAGAGACGACGTTTATTCCGCCAAAGCGATAGCATTAACGGTGCAGCAAAAGGGAGTCAAGCAGAGAGTGAAGCAAATTAAACAAATTCAAATTGGAGTGCACATTTCAATGGCAAACACGAGTCCCACTGAAGAGTTGTAAAGCAAATTACGGTTTATATTGAAGTTAGAGAGGCAGCCTGGCCCGCTGCGCTTGAGTGTAAATACTTTTCAAGTAATTTTGAAGTTTGCACCGAAATTTAATTTCATGCTGCACAGCGCAAAAACAAAGGCCTGGCACAACAAAGGTCGTCGCTAAATTCAATCTTAGAAGTTGCAAATAACTACAAACATACATACGAGTATAGAGTAGAGAGTTGTATGAGTGCAAGTTGGCGACTTGACCTCATGTTTATCTCTGCTTCTCCCTCTCTCTCTTTGAAATAATATGCAAACAATTGCCTCATTGAAGTTGTCAGTATTGAATTTTATTATTCACCTGAAAAGAGGCAATCAAAAATAATTCTATTTCATTTTAAATGTGAAAATATGTTGAAAATTGAATGCAATTGTAGGTCTCAATGGCAATTACATTGAATTTGAAGACCTTAATTAAATTTTGTTATTATATTCAATCTAAATTAAAATCCAGAATTTCTCTTTCTTAGCTAAAGCCTTGCATTCAGAAATACGCAGTAAGAAAAAATTATGTCACTTAAACGCAGATAAATTCGGATCCAAGTGTCAGTTAAATAATGAATTAAATAAATAATACGAAGAGAAAGTGATTTAGACAGATTAATTTATTTTACAGTTAAATGTTAATCCGAAAAATAAACTTTTGATCTGCATTTACATATATTTCCACTGAAGATTTTGGTATTATTTTTAAAGAAAAAGACATAGGAATTTCAAATTTATTTGACAACGGAGAACATTTTTTTGCATTTATTTTTTAAAGATTATCTCTTACAAATGTTAGCCGCGTCCACGTCTCAGATGGTCCATCCGTTGAATGCAATTTTCGATGACTTGTTCGAGTATTTCGACTGGTCATAGGCGAATGGCATGGAGAAAATTTTGATCCAAGGCCTAACTCGAATCGATATTGTCCGCATAGACTTTAGAATTTACGCATCCCTGCAGGAAAAAGACTAACGGTGTGATATCACACGATCTTATTGGCCAATCGACCGGCCTAAAACGTGAAATTATCTGCGCACCAAAATGTTCTCTCAATAAATCTATTGATTGATGTGATGGATGGGAAGTGGCACCGTCTTGTTGAAACCAAATGTCGCCGAGATCATGAGCTTCAATTTCAGGCATCAAACAGTGGGCGCGCTAACGGTCGCCATTGACAGTTACGTTCTCACCGTCATTACTTTTGAAGAAATATGGACCGATGATTTCATCGGCTCACAAACTAGACCAACCCGTTGTTTTTTCTGGATCAAATGGCAGCTCTTGAATCTATTCATCTTTCTCTTTGTCTCAAATGCAGTAACTGAACCCGAATTGGCCCCATCGCTGGACAAAATTTGACTCGAACGCGTTGGATTTTCTTGGAACTATTCAAGAGGGCATAGAACGAGCGTTGTCGCTTGGAAACATCGAGCGGCATCAGTTGTTGCATAACCTATATTCGTTACGCTTTAAATTTAATATCTCGACGTAAAATGCGCTAAGTTCGAGTTGCTGCGAACAGCGCCGAATCGACTCTCCACGGTCTTCGCATACACTCTCAACTACGGCCGCTATATTATCTTCACTGCATGCTGGACGTGTTCTAACAGGCTGTTGAAAAAAGTACGTCTACTTGGATCACTCATTAAATATAGGAATATCAGGATGGTCTACTCCTATCGTAAAATTTGTAGTGCCTGACCCTAATGAAGGTCAGGTGAGCTAAAGTGAGAAGGCGAATGCGGTGCGGTTGGGCGTAGGGTTTGAGACCCACCACATGAAAAACAAAATCCAATGAAAAATCGAAATAAGCCTCGTATGAGAGACCCGCTATTGATGACGACTCACGCAAAATGTTTTATGGATTACGATTTTAGGACATACAACTGGATCGTCCGGTCCCTTAATTGGGAGGGTGTCGCTGCCCAGCTGGTTAATGTCCCCATGAAATTAAAGGATGACATCAGTGCGGAAGAGAAGGATGATTTGACCAAAGATGCCTCTTACGAACGCTCTGAGCACACTTATGAGCGCGGCCCCCGCCACGACGTCAAAATTGTGCTTGGCGACTTCAACGGTAGGGTAGGCAGAGAAGGTATTTTGAGGACAACAGCCTCCACGACGAAACATCCCCAAATGGGTTGGAGCTGATCGACTTCGCCGAGTCCCGAAATATGGTCGTATGTAGCACTATATTCCAGCACAGGAAAATTCACCAAGCCACTGTCTCCTAACATCAACTCGGATCACCACATTGTCGCAGCGAAGATACGCACCCGCCTCTGTGTATCAAAGAATGTCTGTCAACAAACACGAGGAAGGTTCGACATTGAAAAGCCGACTGCCGAGCTGGTTTCTACCCGACTTGCACACCTACTCTCTGAGAGCACTCGTCAACAAACCCGGTAGAAAGGAACTGTGGAACGGAATTTCAAACTCCCAACGTACAGCTGCAAACGAAACTATTGAATTTCACAAATTTCGCAAAAATAGCTGGTACGATGAGGAGATAAAACAGACTGCCTACCTCGTAACCTTGCGATCGATCGGCATCGGCGATATCTCAAACTGATCGATTTCAAATTCAAGATACAAAGAAGGCTGTTCCGATATCTGTTTTATTTTTATAGTTTTGAGACAATTTTCACATATTTATCAAGTGTTTATATGCAAATAAAAAATATATTTTAAAATTTGAGGCCACCACCATTTACTTATTGTAGTTTGTTACAAATATACTACCAAGTTATTCATCTTCTTCAAAATCATGTTTAATGTCTTGTTTCTTGGGTTGACGTTTCGCCAACATTTTCTTCAGAATAATTTGTCGCTCAGTACCAGCCTTTACGGGCATCGTGGACTCCATTACTGTTCTGGGCAAACTAACGTCCGACGGTGCCTCAGCTACGTCCTCCTTTTCTTCATTCAAGCTATCTTCAGTAGTTACGAATTGTTGCTCGGATGGAATGATCCTCTTTCCACCACCACCACGATAGCATTGATGAATAAGAAAAGCTCTTTCACATTTATTTTCACTATATTGATTGAGACATTCACGCTCCATGATATGTTTGTGATCGATTGCATCACCCAATAAACTTATAATATCACGCTCCAAAAAAACTCCCTCACGCACCAGACCCATGTGTTCATAGAGGCAATGAGTAAAACATTGAGTCGCCTTTGTGGTGTTGTTGAAATCATTTTCACTAAACTTACGTAGCTCTTCCATCGAGAGATCTGTCTCTAGAGCGCACAAATGCACCATATCCGGATTTATTCGGTATTGATCCTCGGAAATGCTCAGATCTAAGCTCATTTTGACTGAAGCGACACGTGCCTGCGGGGGAAAAGAAATTGTATATTTTATTCTTTTGTTTGACACCAACATCAGGACTCTTTTTATACTTCTATGGCCGGCAGTAGGTCTCTGATAAAGACAAATATCAAGGCACTAACTGAAAGCGTGAGGTTATTCATATTTTTTAATGCCTCAATCGGCGGCTACTGTCAGCTACATGTGATTATCTACTTTTATATGGAATTTCACCATATTTTTGTGTAACATTTATTTCAAGCAACTGCCTTCATCCATGAAATTTAATCGCACACATTTAACATTTCATTAAATAATATCATAGCGATGGGATAATGCAAGCTTATGCAGATTAAGCGGCTTAATTCAAGACTTGACGAGCATACTCGTACATACGTATTATTATGTTATATTTTAATTTAAAAATTGATTTTTTATGCGTTTTAAAACAGTCATAAAAGAGTCAAATTAATTTTACTCGATTATTCACAGCCCAAATGGAATTTTGAATGGGCCACATAAAGCAAATTAAATATTTAATTGATTATATTCATGTACATAATATGAACCCAAACGAAAAAAAACACATAAAGAGAAAGAAAAATAATAAGAATAAAAATAAAAACAAAAATAAAAATAGAAACATAAATAAAATAAAATATATGTATGTACACGTATACTCGTATTTACCCAGCGTTACCCACATCCCGCCCAACCGAACGAGAGGTGCGTATGCAAGGTTTTCGTAAGTTTTGGTCTGAAATCTAGAACGCAAAACAGCGTCTAAGCATCGCCTCCAAAGAATTATTGCTGAAACAAGCAATTAGTAATACATATTGTATATTATATAGTTTCCAATTTAAAATAGGAACATATTTTTGACAAAAATTTCAAGTTTCGTAACGCATATATTAATAAGATGCTCTCAAAATTATATGCAGCGAGATAAAATCCTTGGATAACATTAACTCCTAACCACTGGATATATTAGCAGTATGGAGGAAACTCTAAAATTACTATCGCTGATCACCGCTAGGTCGATAACATAACATTTTCCCTTACGCTCAAGAAGCGACACTGGCCAATTATAAAATGCTAATAAAGGCATTTATTGTTAGCTTATGTTTAACAAAATTTTTATTATATTATATTCAACTACTGCCGCGGTATATATATATAGCGTTTACTTACTTCACGTGGTCATTATTTCCCCATGAATAAACTAAAAAATTTTATATATTTTTTTCTTTTCTGCTTTATCATAATTTTTAATGCTTCTCTGCTGAAATTAACTTCCCAGTCAAAAAATTATATATAAAAAATAAATAAATAAATATTTATCATCTATGCATACAAGCATAAACGCCTTAAAGAGGTGATAAATTGCATTGAATAAAGCTGCTGATAAGGGAAATTTTTAATATGTTTGAATATACACATAATATATGTAACAGTGTGTGTTGTACCAGAAGGCCACATAGGTAATGAAATTTTTAATAAGACGCAAATAATTGTTCAGAGGTCCACATGTGTATTTACACCCAACGTATCGATCCCACGTCCAAAGTGTTCGCTATGGCAATATACAGAATATCAAGTAAATCGACACCAAATCCACTTTTCGGAAGAAAACGTGTTCCACATATTGCTTTACCTCGGATCCAGATTTCATGCAAATCGAACAAATTCATTTCGCAAGAAATAGTATTTGCAATGATAATTTAGTTAAAAAGCTTCCTATGTATTTCATGAAAATCGAACGATTTAAATATAAATTAGAGTTTTTCGAACAGAACGGTCTTATTTCTTTCTTTCAGCTTTCTTTCTTATCGGATGCCTGGCTATATACAGAAGACACTCTCAAAGTTTCAGGCCTCTACGATCAATGGTTTAGGTTGAAGGTTGGTTCGTCAGTTATTCAAGATAAGGCCTTTTATATACAGGGTTTTCCAATAAGAAGTGTTATTTTGATATTCAAAGAAAAATTCACTTTTTTGAGATAAATGATCCGCTGGTTATTTCAATTTAAAGAGAAAGATAATAATAATAATAATGGACACAATGCCAGCCAAATGGTCGTAGAACTACGCTTACAGGATCGCATCTTTTTTATGAAATCTTCCATAACCAAATCGCTAAGTGGCTGCTATATGCCCTAAATAGCTTCTTGAATTTCATCTTTGAGGTCCTGAAACGACGTTGGCTTATTGGCGTTGACCTTACCTTTCACATGACCTCAAAGGAGAAAGTCGCAAGGTGTTAAATCACAAGACTTCGGTGGCCAATTGCTGATCATCTCTTCGAGAGATAACACCGTTCGGAAAATTTTCCCCTAAAAGATTGAAAGCTTCGTTGCTTTTGTGGCACGTAGTGAGGATTTGTTTAAAATAAACATTGTCCAGATCAATACTATCCAATTCCGGCCATAAAAAATCATTAATTATCTCTCGATAGCGTAATCCATTCATTTTCGAAAAAGTAAGGTCCAATGACTCCGCCGAACTACAAGCAGCACCAAACAGTTACACTGTTGAGGAAGGAGAGGTTCTTCAACAATAAATCTTGTGTTTTCCGAGCTCCAGATGAGACAGGATTGCTTATTGACGTTGCTATCGAAGTAAAAATGGGCCTCATCAGTCAAAATGATTTTTCGCTGAAATTTTTATAGTCAATTTTAATAATTCCAATGCGATATTGAATCGTGTATTGTTCCATTTATATTACTATCGTAGGTTTTACTTGTCAAATGTCAAAAAAACTATAGCTTCAAGAGTAATATCCACCAAAATACAATAGGTGGCTATTTAAAATAATACCTCTTAGTGAAAAACCCTTTATATATGTAGATAACTTTCTTCTTTCAATAATGTTCCATTATAAATAGCAGTTACTGTTTTGAAGTCTTCAACATTTTCTGTACTTACAATTGTATAAATAGGGCACCCTAATTGGACGAAGTAGTATTCTATCATAATCAGTTGCTATGATGGGTTGTCTTTTTGCATTTACTTTACTCGCGATTTGTTGGCCCACCAAGGCGAACTCGCTAATTCGAAACGGTGCCGAGCGTGCTCCTTCCAACTCACCGTATTTACCAACGAATTGTGCGGAAGCAGTTCATTTTGCCGGTCACAATGCCACCAGCGGTGTATATCAGATTAGTCTACCATTGTTTGACGGTGTTCAGAAGACCTATTACGTCTATTGTTTGATCGATCCGAATGGTGGTGAAGCCTGGACGGTAATACAACGTCGCCAAAGTAACAGCGTACATTTTAATCGAAACTGGAACGACTACAAAGAGGGCTTTGGCAATCTGAACACAAATTTCTTTATCGGTCTCGGTAAATTATATGCCATGACACAGTTAGAGCTGCATGAATTGTGGATCGAATTGAAGGATTTTGATGATTTTGAAAAATATGCTAAATATGACAGCTTCGCTATCGGCGATGATCGTCATAGGTACGCGTTAAATGTATTAGGTACGTACTCGGGTACGGCTGGTGATTCATTGACATCCCCACATGAAGGTTCTATGTTCAGCACTAGCGATTATGATAACAGTGAAAGAGGCATAAATTGTGCTGAGATATATAAGGGTGGCTGGTGGTTCGGTAAGGATAAATGTTTTGATAGGTTTGTATATCATATTATTGGTATATTTTAAGCAATAATCCAAAAAGGGTATCATAATTTACAGTTTTTTAAATGGCCCGTATAAAGGACCCTCTAACTTACCTAATGATGTCGGTATATTTTGGCCCTCCTGGCGTGGAGAAACTTACTCTTTAAAATACGCACACATGGCAATTAGGCCAAAACAATTAGCGTTTGTGTAAATAAGAACTTAACCAAGGATAAAGGGTCACACTGGTCAAATAAACCGCTTAATTACCCATTCACTACTATAATCGATTGGCAGAAGACCGACCAATAGCAATCTACTACTAATTATAAAGCAAAGGCAAGAATTGGATAATAATTTAAATTGATTTAGTTTTTATTTTATTTTATAACTAATAAAAATTATTTCAACTTATACTTTTTTCGTGCATATTAATGTAAATAATATATGTTATATATGTATTAAACATAAATAAACGTCTCGCTACAATGCGCATTATCACAAAATTGTTCAATATGAAGAAAACGTCGATGTGATCAAGGACGCTTCCTAAGAGAGGCCAGTAAGTGGTTATGAGCGCTAAGCCTAGCACGATTTGAAAATTGTGCTTGGCGACTTTAAAACCCAATATATGGTTGTATGTAGTAGCAGATTTCCGCAAGCGAAAATCCATCAAGCTACATTTCTGTTATCGAATCTAAAATCACGCTACCAAATCAATCAAGTCGTGACTGAGGAAGACATGTCTCCAATGTTCTAGTTGTGCTTACGTTCCGAGGTACCTAATTTCAACTCAGATCACTATCTTGTTGCTGCGAAGTTATACACCAGCTTCGGTGTATGAAAGAACGCCCGTTACCAAACACGTCGATAAACTGTAATCATAACAAGCAGCCGACTGGATTTCTACTCTTACTTGCACATCTGCTTTCTGAGAGTACTCATAAGGTACTCGATGTGAGAGAACTATGGAATGGCATCTCAAACTCCTTATGTGCTGCCGCTGCGGAAATAATTGCCTTTTGGCAGTGCCAGAAAAAAGAGCTGGTCCGATGAGGAATGTCGATCGATTATAGTCGAATCAACAATATTGTGCCATTCGGTGCCAAGTGCCAAGTGAAACCAGGTCGCTCTCCACCTTATCCTTCCAACGAAGTGGAGGTCTTCCTCTTCCTCTGCTTCCACCAGCGGGTACCGAATCAAATACTTTTAAAACTGGAGTGCTCTCATCCATTCGAACGACATGACCTAGCCAACGTAGCCACTGTCTCTTCATTCGCTGAAATAAATATGTAATATCATCGTATAGCTCTTACAGCTCATAATCCCTTCGTCTGCGGTATTCGCCGATGCCAATCCGCAAAGGACCATAAATCGTTCGCAAAACTTTTTTCTCGTAGACTCCCAGGGCCGACTCATCATCCGTTGTCATAACCCACGCTTCTGCGCCATAAAATAGGACGGGAATGATGAGGGACTTGTAGAGTTTGGATTTCGTTCGCCGAGAGACGACTTTACTTTTCAATTGTCTACTCAGTCCAAAGTAGCATCTGTTGGCAAGAGTGATTCTGCGTTGGATTTCCAGGCTTACATTATTGTTGTTGTTAATATTGGTCCCCAGATAGACGAAAGTTATGACTGTCAGCAGTGACGTGAGAGCCAAGTCGCGTATGCGATGAGTGTTTATTTGATGACAGAAGATATTTAGTCTTATCCTCGTTCACTACCAGACCCATTCGCTTCACTTCTTTATCAAGTCTGGAGAAATCAGAACTAACGGTGCGATTGTTGAGGCCAATAATGACAATATCATCGACATACGCCAATATTTGTACAATCGTTAGAAGATTGTACCTTGGTTGACTTACCAGGTCAAGGAAACGTGCTTTATATACGCGACTAGGCGTACTGGCTTTTTGTAGTTTGACTAGGTCGGTAAGGATCGATTGTTCAAACGTACAGCATGTCTTACAGCCAGCAGTTGCGAAGTATTGCAATTTCATCCGATTTTCAGTCTTTCATTAGTAATTTTTTTATTGAATTATAGAATACATTGGGTAGGGATACCCAGTTCTGATCACTAAAACGAGAGAGTGAACCTGGAAATGTCCCGTGCAATAATTGCAATGTTTAACGAACAGTATGACACCTAGCACCGTTTTACTTAAACCAAATATTTGTGACATCAATATCATCCAATTTCAGCAAAAAGAACTGGATTATCATGTTGCGAGCACCAGTAACACTCACTGTTTGACCCACCTCATTTTCAAACAGGTATGGTCCAATAAAGCCTTCAGCCCAAAATCCATAAATGACAGTGAGACGTTTTGGTTGCGTTTGTTTTTCAACAATCACCTCCGGTGATGAAAATGTACTTCATCGCTTAGCTCGAAAATCAGCATCAGCGTTGTTGTACATGGCTACTAGACCTGTTTTTTTTTACGACGAACCCAGCGTTACCCACCTCCCGCCCAACCGACCGAGGGGCGCGTCTGAGTGAAATCGAAAAATCCAACAGACAGGTAACTGAAAACCAGTAACAGTCCGGACTGCCCGGAATGAACTGATTTAAAGAGCTTGACATCATCTGCGTACATGAGTATTTTAGAATGATGAACAACATTTGGAAGGTTATTAATGAATGAAAGGAAGAGTAAGGGACCGAGGTGACTGCCTTGAGGAACACCAGATGTTACTGCTATTGCACGTGATGTATAATTTTCAAAAATTCCCTATTGAAGATCTACTACCAGATTTATGTAGAGGTACAATGTATGGATCTTTCCACAAAGAAGGGAATAAATTTTGCTTTAATGAAGCATTGAATATGTTCGTCAATGGTATATATAGAGATTCAGCACAAAATTTAAATTAAAAAAATTTCTTATCCATCAAAAACAAAAAAAAAATGGAGACATTTCAACCATAATCTTCTTCTTCTCCATTCATTCCTCTCCTTCGCTGTTTGGCGCTGTGTGAAGCCAGGTCACTCTCCACCTGATCCTTCCAACGGAGTAGAGGTTTTCCTCTTCATCTGCTTCCACCGGCGAGTACTTAGTCGAAAACATTCAAAAATGGAGTGGTTCGATCTATTCTGACGACATGACCTAGCCAGCGTAGCTGCTGTTGCTTGATGCGCTGAACTATGTCAATGTTTGCGTATACCTCGTACAACTCATCATTCCATCGGCTGCGGTATGCGCCGTTACCAACTCGTAAACGAAGGTAAATTATTCGCAAAACTTTTCTCTCGAAAACTCCCAATGCCGAAAATTCTTCGAAAATTTTCATAATAAGTCTGGATAACTTTAACACGTTGTTGGATTGTGTATCTCTCCATGGTTCAAATTGAGTAAGTCTGAAAGAGAGAAATGTCAAATTAACCACCCTTTAGTTACAAATATTGTTTGCACAATTATGTCTTACTTGAAATGTTGTTCTATTCATACTATCAGGTCATCTGCATCCAAGGCACAGTTCCTTCATAAAAATGTTTGGTTCTTTCCTTTGAATTCCTTTCTTTGAAAATCTATTTGACAACCCAAAAATTCTGGTAAATTGTCATCACAAGCACTTCGAAGTAAAAATATCTTTAAATTTTCGCGATTCATTTTCTTCGATTTACAGCATTTGAGCGATCAGCAGCAAGTAGCAAAAAAATTTTAGGCTCACAAATATGGCGAACGCTTACTGAGCATGAGAAAGCAGAACTCACGGCGTGGTTGTTAAGGCCGATGACATCATACGCCAGTCAGCCTGGTCTATTTAGCTCTGCCGCTCATATTACATTTTCCAGCCTTAAATCGAAGAAATCACACGAAAAAGGGTCACACTGTATGAAACCAATTTTGATATCGAACGACTCGGTACGGACTTTCCCAATTCTGACCGTACTTCTTGTGTTGTCCAACGTCAGTTTACACAACCGTCAAAGTTTTTCAGCAGTATCAAATTCAGACATTTCTTTCTGTTAAACCGACGAAGAGGTGGTGTTGTAACAATTCTCTTTTCACGGGTCTTTTCCAAGGTTTCGCCCTTGGTTAATATCTGGTCAATGGTGGATTTACCAGGTCAAAGGCCACAGTTGTAAAGTCCAATCAGTTTAATGACGATTGAGCTTTATTTAGCAATTATGATCTAGACATTGTTAATCAGCCTAATTTCTTCCAATGCAGTTCAGCCAGCTATTTTAGCGACCTTTTCGAAAACCAATAGTATCATTTGCAGTTGTACGTAAAAAGCACAGTGTCTTTATATCGCGTTGCCGATGAGTGCTCTCAGAAACCAGGTGTGCAAGTCGAGTGGAAAACCGCTCGGCTGTCTGTTGTGATTGCAGCTTCTCTACGTCGAACCCTCCTTTTGTTTGTTAACAGGCGTTCTTTGATACACAGAGACAAGTACGAATCTTCGCTGCGATTAAATAGTGATTCGAATCCAGGTTAGGTCTTCAGAAGATGTGCGTACATCTAGAACACTTTTACAACATTATCAATTTGGGTGTGAATTTCTCCATCTGGCGGCAGTCAATTAACTTGGTGAATTTGTTTGCGCCGGAATCTGATACTATAAACAGTCATATTTCAGGACTCGGCGATGTCGTTTAGCCTCAACCTATTCGGGATGTGACGGGGCCACAGCTCATAAGGTTGCTCTACGTGCTCTTAAAAGAGTCACATCGTCCTCCTCTTCAGTCTTCCTCACCTGTGTTGAACAGACACCTTGAAACGAATATGTATAAGTAGCTCCACTAATGCTCCACACGGGTTAGTTACCCCATCTTGCATAAGGGTTGCTCACCTAGAAGGTTGACTACATCTCACAACACCCCATTAACATACCTATATACTACTGATTTTTAAGATTTGAGATTTTTAATCATAAATCTGCCAAAAAGTATCTAATGCGGTGAAATTTGGTATACTAAACACATAATTTTCAATAAATATTGGCACTGCAAATGATCGAAATCGGAAGATTAGATCGTATAGTCCCCCTACCAAAATATGAGATTTTAGGTTCAAATCATCAACAGAGCTTGCAATACATAATATGAACATGAAAGATATATTTACAAACACTGAGCTTTTGACTGAAGTTAGACTATAAAACCTGTCCCTCAAAATAGTGTATAACCACATTTACCGTCACAGAACTAGATACGTCGTAGTCTAGTGAAAGACTTTGTCCGCATGGAGTTTTAAAATGGTTTTGGTAAGGTTTTTACGTTATTTATTTTATTATAACTTATAAACTGTTATGTCAAACCGTATGAGAAATAAAGAAAAAAATGTACTCCACATATTAGCCTAGGCAAAGAGTTTTTCATATTTAAAACTTCAAGCAAAGCGAACCATAAATATGATTCTTTCAGATAGATCGATCCCAAAAAAAAAATCTTTGACATAGGCAAAGAACCATTCCTTTTTTTAATTCTAACAAATATCAATCATAATTTACAAACTGTTTCTTAGAGGTTGTACTAATAAATATTTTTATTAGGGGTGAGACAATATTAAAAAAAGTATTTAAAGTTTTATCAAACTATTTTACACATTTTAAGTCATAAAATCCATATAGGTATAGTGGAGTGTAAGGTATGGTGGGAGACACTTTTTTTATGTTCCTCTCTAAAAAAGAAATATTTTTAAAAATTAAAAAAAAACAGGCAGTTGCTTAAATTTATTAAGCATATTTCTGTCAAAAGCGCTTGTCAAAATTCCAGTCGAGTGAAATTTTACAGCTCCTGGCGCAAACCGTTGATTTTTTTCGTTTTCGAAATCTGCAAGCTATGTTGACGGATTATTGTATTCAACTAAAACATTATGTAGATGTGGAAATCATTTACTCAAACTACTGGAAATTATGAAAAATTACGAAAAGAAGAAAAACTGATGATTACAAAGTTTCAAAAAAAATTTCACTTTAGTTGGAGTTGCAAATTGGAAATGAAAAGTAGCTGGTGAATGTTTTTACGCAATTTCCATGAACTTCTCGACCGCAAGTATCACATATTCGTGAATTGTTGCAGTTGTGCATCGGAGACATTAGTTACAGGCATAGAATACAAAAATTTCGATTAACATTTTCTTCTACTTCATTTAGCTTTGCTCTTTGATGGCCTTTTTCATTTACAGTTGACCTTTTCTTCTCTCTGAGCGCCGTTTTTTTTTTATAAAATTCCTTTCCTTTAGTTAACAGCTCAGGCGCTGTTAAAACAATGGACTTCATAGGCTTTCGAACCACGATTTGATTTTTTCGCTGATTTTCCCAACTTCAGCGGGCCAACTGATTTCAAATCATCATGTAGAGATAATGCTGCCCAAGTTCGATGTAATTTTTTCCACCAATCTCGCTTTATGTGATGGCTTGTCCGAACAAGTCAAAAAATACGAGAAAACTAATTAAAATGTCACAGAATATGTTTTTTGCTGATAATATACACTTCTGTATACAAAAAATGCAATGATAAATAATCCGCCACTGTACCTCATAAAATGCCGCCATCATATTTTACAAGCTATTGTTGTAAATTTGATGATGTTGAATTGAGAAAATTTGCTAAATACCAAAAAATATTCTGTAGGGCTTATTTATATAATATATAATATTTGCCTGACTTAATTTTCAAAAAATCTTCACCCTAGCACTGTAAGCACACATATTAAACATATTTAGGTTTTTTTCACTACTTTCTTATTCGAAATCACTTATAGTATAAATAACACGTCCGCTGATTACAACTAGTGTGTATAAAATGTCATCCCGATGACTTGGCTTCTGTTTTTTTTTTTTTTAGGTGTCAGAAAAGGTTTTTATTTCTTTCCTTTCCTCCAGAAATTGGGCAAGATAAAGACTTTAATTTATTTATTGTTCAATTTTTGGAAATGCACCACACAGGTAGCTTTATGTCTATAGTAAGATAAGAACCACTTTTGTTTCCGCAAATTTCCGCAGAAATTAATTTTTTAGGTGGACCAAATACCGATCTCATTGAGACAAATATTTTATGGGCCATTAAACTTGTTTACCTATTCATCATCTTCTATGGACAAAAAATTCCGGAAATGGACAAAGAAGCAAACTCGGTTTAGACTACGCTTTTTTCTAGATTAACATACGTATACTATACTCTTTGCTCGCGAAGATGATCACATATCAATCAATCAATCAATTAACGAAAATAGGTTTGATTTAGATAAAAGTACCTATATGTAGATCGCTCGAAGATCGCTGCGTAATTTTAGTATATAGCGACTGCACGCTGTTATGACTTTGAAAATTTTTGAGGAATATCATGGATAGCGACTAATTTATTACTGAATTTTATTTTTTACTTAATATAAAATCTAGCTAAATAAAATAAGTCATTTAAAAAACAAACAACTTAATTATTTTTAACTCGTGTTATATCAAATTCAAGTGTATTACAATTACAACCTCTATAGTAATTACTACAATAAATTATCTTTTAAATTCATGTCACATTATAAATAAATAAAAAGTAATATTATATCCCTTTAACCAATATTATTTTCAGCATAATATTACAATCCGACCATTCAATTAACCACAGTCATAAATAATCGTAAATAAATCCATCAAATGTCATTGCTATTCGGTAATAAATGAAAATATTTATTTGCTACGCTTCCATGAATTTACGATATTATTTATTAGTAATTTATTGTTTGAAATAAATATGATGGCGATGATTTCCTCTGAAAGCTTTCATTTCATGTTTTGTAATTTACGGTTCACAACAACAACAATAACAATTCGTCAAATTAAGCCAAATCATCGACAGTAAATATGTACCAATGTATATGGTTGAATTGTGAAATTAAATTTAATTCGACCTATTATATAGCCAATTAGATATTTTCTAAATACAAGCATATGTATGTAATGCAATGCGCATTATATAATATATTAGATTAAAATAGAATTAATTATATCATAATTGAGCTTCACCGATGAGCTTGCACGTATATAAAGTAATAAATAAAAGAAATTTTAAATTTTTTTTAGTTTAAAAAACAAAAAAAAAAATACAAATAGCAAGTAATTCAAGCAAATAATTAAAAAAGTAAGGTTAAGAAAAACTAAATAAATTTTCCATAAATGTTTATTTCTAATTTTTCTTTCTCATATTCATCAATGAACTTCCAAATTTGGTTCTTCATTACACACAGATAATGTCAAGGTCTTTAAATCAATTCGTTCTATTAAAGATAGAGAACTTTTTCAACTTGGCCTTAATAATTTAGTTAAGTGGCGTCAAAGTGGAACCGAATGTCCATAAATTTAAATAAGTCTAAATATATGTGTTTCTCCAGAAAATCCTTCCAATCCTTCACCTATATGATATACTTCTGCTCAAATATAAACGAGACTGGATCAATAAAACAAAAACGGTTAATTATTCTTCAATATTTATATTATCCCCTTCAAAATAGTCACCATTAGAGCCGATACACATATGCCACCTTTTTTTCCAATCTTCATAACACTTCTGGTAGGCCGCTTTAGGTATGGCGTTCAGTTCCTTCTTCTTCTTCGAATTTATGACTTCAATCGACTGAAAATGCTTTCCACGAAGCGGCAATTTGAGTTTAGGGAAAAGAAAAAAGTCACACGGTGCCATGTCGGGTGAATACGGTGCTAGCGGAACAATATTTACGTTGTTTTTGGTCAAATAATCGCGTACAAGACGAGACGTATGAGCAACAATTTTGGAACATTGTGAATAATGCTATGAGCGGATCCATTTGATATGTTGAGCTCACTAGCTATCTCTCTTTCAGTCACACGACGATTTTCCAACACAATTTTCTTTACTTTTTCGACGTTTTCTTCGTTTATTGACGTTGCTGGACGACGATTATGGGGCAAGTTCTCCAGCGATGTACGGCCGTCCTTGAACGACTTATACCAATCAAAAATACATGCACGTGATAGGCAAGACTCCCCATATGCCTTCTGCAACATTTTCATTGCGTCCGTCGCACTTATTCGATTGGAATAACAAAATTTCAAACAAACATCTTTGCTCAACGTTTATTTCTTATAGTAAAATTCGAAAAACACACTCGAGGTTGACTTGTTTATAGTGCCGTAAAAAAAAAAACTATGTGACAGATCGCGCTCAAATTTGACATGTAAACATATAACAGTCCTGCCAACCTAAGCAAAAAAAAGTATGGCCATATGTCTTGTCCTTGTCGAGTTATGATTAAAGGCTCGTTTATATTTGAGTAGAAGGTACATTCTCCACTGTAGCGTTCACCTTTTCTGCGCCTCACTTCCATCATCGATTCATTTGAACAGATGACTTGTTCCCAATCTTCAGCTGTCCAAATTTCATGTTGTTTGCACCATTTTGGTCTTGTACGCCGCACTTTCGCCGTCAGGAGCGGTTTTTTTGCAGGCCCTCCGAATATGTGCAAATTTTAATTTGTTGCTCTTCGCTCAATCTATTATATTTCCCCATTTTATAACGCCATTGACGGTTACAGCGTCATTTTTGAAGAAATATGGACCGATGACTACACCAGCCTACAAACCATATCAAACCGTTGTTTATTTTTGATGAAATGACAGCTCTTGAATCTCTTCAGGTTGTCCATCGTCCCAAATGCAGGAATTTTGCTTATTTACATACCCATTGAGCAAGAAATGGACCTCATCGCTGAACAAAATTTTCCTCGAAAACGTCGCTTCTGAAGGTCGAGCGGTTCCAGTTCTTGCACAAGCTGTCTTTTGTACGGTTTTAATTTAAGATCCCGACGTAAAATGCGCCAAGTCGTTCCGTACGTCAGTCCGAGTTGCTGAGAACGGCGTCGAATCCACACTCCACGGTCTTCGCGTACATTCTCAGCTACGGCCGCTATATTTTTTTCACTGCGTACTGAACGTGGTCTATTCGTTCGAATATTATCCAATAATGAATACTGACTCCCAAGATGGGTGATGGTGTTGCGAATAGACCACAAGTTGAGCGAAGCGCATGAAACACATTCTTTACAGAACGTGAATTTTCGTAATTAAATTGAACGATTTGTAAACGTTGTTCAGGCGTTAATCTTTCCATGATGAAATGACTCACGCGTGATCTATCAAAAAAAGCTAATGAAAAAAGTACCTATTCTTGGATCACCCGTTATATATTCTGTTTGAAGTCTTATTCTTTTTCTTATTGACGAAATTATCAACAAATTGTGTCGTTTTAAATCTAAAATGATTACAAAAATGATTACACTAATGATTTGCATAGTGTGAAATTCATTACTTTGAAAAATCAGCTACTATGAATAGCTTACCTCTATCGCTCCAATACTTCAAGTTTCTCTAGACCAACAACTACCCATACATAATTGGGCACATTGTGGCTATTACACGCAGCCAACTCATTGAAAACGTCTGGGAAAATGTGTGAAATTGAGGAAAAAAATAGAAATATAATGAAGCTGCACGAAAAATGGGAAATCAAAAGCATTTCAAGTGAAACTCAATTGGCGCACAGTGGATTTTTATTAGAGCTTAGAGTCACCAAGCTGGACACACACAAACGCACTAAACGTATATAGACTGAAGAAAAGAACCGATACTCATTGCTTAATGCGCTTTTGTGGTGCATTTAGTTGTGGTTTGCCGCGTTTTAAAAGCACAATTTTGCTACTTAATTCCAGCCGCACTGCTTGATGACTATCGACACTCGACACTCAACACTCGGAGGAAGTCTGTGGCTCTACCACTCAAAGCACCATTAGTGTCGGAGTCTACGGTGTCGACAATTACACCTCGGACTCAAGTGGCATTGACTGTGACTGTTCGCTAAGTGAACTATTCAGGCAGTGACCGGAAAATATGGCATTTGGCAAACTGTGAATGAAAATCGTTCAACTTATAAATTCTATGAATGGCAAAAATATGTGGTATGGTTATCTTTTTTTCCATACTTGAATTTAATTCTATCTAAAATTTATTCATTTAATATGCATTAATTATTCATTTGAGGTTATGCTTGGCAGCGCTGCTACAATAATTTATTTAACCATTTTTGTGTTAATTTATAATATTACATTAAATTCCACATGCATTTAATTGCTAGCGCTTTTTATGTATTATTTTATTATACAATATATTATTTAAGTATGTATATACCATATATGTATATACGTGTATACTCGTATGCATGCTTAGTAATGCGTTGGTTTTGCTTTGCAAATTTAATTAGGCTAATTTTTCGGTTGAGTAATTGATATTTTGCTGAAACAGAAATTTATTTAAATTTGCATAATTTTGAAGCTTAAATAATATGCGTAATTTCATATTGTTTTTACAAAAAAATATACACATATAAGCGTACAAAAGTTCACACAAGAAAACACACTTGTACATACGAATATTAGCGAGAATATACAGACTACACAGTGTGTCCCAAAAATAACCGAACTTTATATTTAAATCATACAACATGCAGCGCCATCTATTGAAAATTTGCAACATTAAAAATATACATTCATCCTCTTTCAAACGCACCTGACTTCATGTAAGTCGGATGACAGATGCAAAAGTGACAGCCATTTCAATAAAACCAAAAGTGTGCTAATGGTTCCAAAAAAAATGGAACAAAGAGCAAATATAAAATTTTGTGTCAAACTTGAAAAAAAAAATGAAATTGAAGTTTAAAAAATTAAAAAAAATTGAAAACAATGAAGCAGCCGTAACCGAAGTACTGAAGAACATTTCTACAAATGACATAAAAAAATCTATGCATGCGCTGGTTGATCGTTCCAAACGTTGTGTTGAGTCAAATGGAACCTATTTTGAATAAATAATAACTTTCAAAGATAATATAATGGTTATTTTACTATTTTATATCCAAAAAGTTCGGTTATTTTTGGGACACACCGTGTATTTTGATTTGAGTTGAGTTACTGCTGCTCTGCTGATCATTACCAACGCCCATAGGCGCATTGTAATACCGCAATGAGCTAGCAGCTGCAACAACAACAACAACCGCAATGAGGCTCCTGTGTTCACCTTCTCCAATGATCGAAACATTTCGAGTACCTTAGAAAGGCAGCTAGATTACCAATTTCCGCTGCGGCCAACTCAGCGAGGCAGTCGAAGAAGTATTTTCCGAGGAATTTATGTCGCGCAGATGTCAGGGTTGTGCAGTGACAAAAGTATGCTCAATGGACTCCTCCTCTTCTTCGTCCCTACAAAAATAATTAGAGTTATAACCCATTCTTTTTCCGTGAAGCCCCATTAAATAATGGCCCATTAATATGCATGTTGTTACGTTAATGAAGAGCTGGTCTAGAATAAGTTTAGATATTTAGATTTCTTCGCGTCCAGCTTCGGCCATAGCTGTCTGTTCACGTTACACGTGATCTCGTTCAGCCATCCTGTGTTTGTTTCCCTGGCAAAGACCAGCTTAAGCGTGCAGTTTTCTAATTAGCGCGTTCGCTGTTACGCAGCACAGCAGTGGCTATAAAACTCCTTCTTGAGGGGTACCTCATGTTGTACGTCTGGCGATGCTGGGCTGCCCATCTCTGCAAAGATGATCATATTTCTCAGAAGAGACTCTAGAAGTTTTAATATGGGCTATTGAAGACGCATTTCTTGGAGAGCCTCTATTACGAATGCCGGAAGAATGTTCTTGAAAGCCTCCTCTATGTCGAGGAAAATACCAAGCGTATACTCCTTCACGGCAAGTCATTTTTCGATGCACTCGACGACATCATGTAGGTCTGTATCTATAGACTTACCCTTGGAGTAAGCTTGTTGCTTCCTCGAAAGGCTGTCTGGGGGTAGCTTCAGGCGTATATAGCTATTCAGCAGCCTTTCAAAAATTTTTAAGAGGAAAGAGGTGAGACTAATGCGTCGAAAATCCTTTGAATTGACGTGGCTGGTACGTCTTCCTTTGGGAATGTATCCGTTACGCAGGCAGGCTTTGTAAATTTTGTATAGAAATTGGGATATGATGTCCTTAGCCCTCTGTAGTTTAGCGAGAAAGATTCCATTTAGTCCTGAAGATTTGAAGGGTTGGAAAGACTTATTCGCCCATTCCACCTTTCTGCGGCCAACAATGTGGTTTCGAGAAAAAGGCGATTAAAGTACTCGAGCGGCCGGATTTACCGCTTGGCGCGCTCCGCACTCCTCTCTCCTCTCTTCTACTCTTAATTCTTGGTCTTGCAGACCTTCGGTACTAATTCTATATTATTTCTAAGAGTATTTTCTAGCTATTTACAGAAAACAAATTTCAATTTTTTTAATTTTTTTTAGAGGAACCTGGCCTTAATCCTTTAAAATAGAAGCTGTACAATAGTATAAACAGATTTGATTTAGCTTTTTTCGAAGTTAAGCAAAACCGATTTTCGAATTAGCTGAAATCAAAATTGTGCAAAAAAATCAGCAATTTAATTTAATTTTTGTACTGACTTTAACAAATTTGTGATGTTTAATTAAAAATAAAATGACTTCAGCTGTGATATCATTTTTGATGGCAAAGGTGAGATCGGCGAAAAATAAAATCGTCAAAGTTTAAGGGATAAGAGCAATCCGCTGGAGCGGATTCTGACAACAATCTGATTCTGTAACACACCTGAATATTTCCATTTGCGTGTTTCCAACGACGTTTATACACACATTGAGCAAGCGAAAGAAAAAGAGCAGAGCAGAGAGAGAAGCGGTTTCTATAGAAAAAATCAAAATTTTTCAGTTCACTCAGGTACGTCTTCGGTCGCCGTCCTACGTACAGGGTAGTGAGTTTTCTATTACATGGTGGTCCCATAATTTTCATCAGCCACGGGCTACAGACACGTTTGTGGTGGCTTCCAGTATCAGAATCACGTGTAGAGGTGATTTAGTCCTGATCGTCTGTCCTTTTGTTTGTACGTAAACTAGTTCCTCAGTTTTGGACATCGTTACACTGGTACATTTAAAGGACTATTTGTCGCAACCGGTCAGATTGGACCACTAAATCATAAACACCATCGATTTTTCACAAAGCTCAAAGGTGTCAAATCGCGAGATCTCGGTGGCCGATTTACATCGTCAAGGTGAGAGGTTACGTGGCCGGGAAATTTCTCTCACCATAAAATCATATTCGAGTCGTGTTCTTTAATTGAAAGCAAAAAAAAAATTCGGTTATCATATGATAATAACGCTCCAAATAGACATTGACAGTCGCGCTGTAGTCGTTTTCACACCTCCGGACTAAAGAGCCCACCAGACACGAAGTTGTTTTGGATATAATGACCTTTCTGCAACTATTTGAGTTACCCCTAATGCGACAATGTTACTTATTTACGTATACCCCAAGTGAGAAATGTGCCTTTTCGCTGATGAAAATTTCCTTGGCAAAATCCCTGTACACTACTTTTTTGTTCATGCACTAAATCTACGTATTTACGACATTGTGAATGGTCAGCTGGCTTCCGTTTTGTGTAGTCTGGACTTTTCAAATGCAATATACGCCATAATTTGGTATAATGGAGTCTCAGCTCTTGAGAACGTCGAAAAATATAGGCATTCGGGTCTTCAGCTACACTTTCATACAGTAGCGATATTTGAGTTGGAACGAGAAAAACGATTATGCACAGGCTTTACAGAAGCTGTAGCCGATCTAGTCTCATTATATATATATATATTCATTTACATAATGCGTGACGCAGCTGATAAAAAAAGAGGAGCAGTAATTTGTAGGCTGCCAAAGCCACTGAAATTTGTTACATTATTTTTTGCTTTAAATTATTGGTTATAAAAGTCCATAGAAGAACCTTAAACTGACATGCATTTAACAATAATATAAATGAACTTCAAATTTTAAAACTGTTTTACAAAATTGTTTGTACTTATACCTCTGTTATCGACGAATAGCATTTGTAAATACTCGTAGAGTTAAAAATATTAAATATTAGATAACTTCGAATTCCTCAAATACGGAAATTTTTATATTAGGTAAAGTAAAAATTTCGTTCGGTTTTTATCTAAGAGATGGCGTTATTGTCCATAGTACTAATGTTACGTATCGCTTCATGTCATACTATACGACCCTGAAAACGTGTTTATTCACGCTAAAAGTTTGTCTTTGACAGTTTTTCGATTGATTGACTCGGTATGTTGTGAGCGCTCGTCAAAGATGGACACCAGCAAAAGGAAAATTTGCTATATTTTACAATTTTTCTTCGATCAAGGCGAAAAAGCAGCCAAAGCGGCTGAAAAAATTAATTTAGTTTATGAGCCCGATACTGTAAACGATAGTGTAGCACAAAAGTGGTTTGCTAGATTCCGTTCCGGTAATTTCAATGCCAAAGATGCACCACGAAATAGTGGAAACAGACCGTCACGTGAGCACTTCTTTAGTTGCTGAGGAACTTAAGATAAGCCAGAAAACCGTTTGGGACCATTTGCATAAAAAAAAATCGAACGAACTTTTTACTTTACCTAATATAATAACGAACATTCGGGGTTAAATATTGAACGTTTTAATCTGGGGTTAAGTACTAACACGTCATAAACAATTAACCACGGATCCTGCAAGTGGGCCTAAGATGACATAGTTTTAATTTTCATCCTAGCACCTCTCAGACTCACTTTTTTGCATCAAAAAAACTATTCTTGCTTCTCTCAACAATTGAATTTTAAAATTTCTTAATTACTAAATTTCAGCTGTTGAATAATTATTTTTTCTGCAACTGAATAATTTTAAATCTCGACATTTAACAAGCGCTTTCCGATCATGACTCGGCATATTCCGTACGTTATGCGGATGTCGCTGCTCGTGTCGGTTTTCTGTTTTTACAATATTATTGTGGAACAACCGCACAACTGAACAGCATTACGTGAGAAAATATTGGCTGAGTCTTACTCAATATGAACCTCGACAGCAAAACTTCTTCGTGGCAGCTTCAAATTAATTGAGAATTGGTGAAGGACTGGCTTTTCGGTATTTCATGAAATTATTTCATAAAATAACCCAAGGAACAATCAAAGAAAAAGTAATTCACGGATATTAGAAAATTAATGGTCGACAGATACTTTCCAAAATTTAACGCCCAAAAAAGCAGCAGTTTGAAGCAAATTATTGGCAAATTGTTGGAAAGTTATCAAAAATTTGGAACTTGAATGTCTTGATTTTTTCCTTGAAAACTAGGGTGCGATGAGAAAGAACCAATATCTAGCGAAAATCGAGGGACAATTCCAAAGATTTTAGTATGAAGACACGATGAGTGACTATTGTTGGACGGATCTAGCGTCCTAAATTATTACAGTAACAACTTTTGCTTTTATTATAACTGCTATAGTATCTATGAAGAGACATAGAGACGCTGCGTCACTTTGATATTTTCTCTTTTTAAAAATACTTACCAATATTATTCATAAGTTTATTTGAGTATATCAAATGCTTAAGTACAAAATACTCTTAATATATTATGAAATAAAATAAAATAAAATAAAATAAAAATCCACAACTTCTACAAAACTCAGCGATGCATGCCACACAAATACAATATTTTTAGCCACTGTTATGAAGAAAACTTTTACAACAATAAATATTGGCAATCGTAAGATAAAATTGCAAAAGCAACAGAATTGGTTAGCAGGTGCGAATGGCAAGCCGCAGGCATTTGAAATTAAACAACCAACAACAGCCGATAGGATTTCGCAGGTAAAGAATGAAAACTTTTGCATGGAGACAACAAATGGAAGTGCCGCCGCAAGAAATACAAAATAAAAAAAAAGAATAAAAAACAAACAAACAAATAATGAAATGATGCGTCGAAGCGAGAGTATTTATAACGGTGACAATTGATGCTGTCAAAGCTGCCTAAGCGATGTTGCCAACAATCCAAACAGCTAGCTGTAAGTATCTGTTTACAAATACATACATATAATATATACATGTAATCGCATTGTTGCTTCTTTATTGTTAAGTAATTTCTTCTTGTTTAAAAGCTTTATTATTGTTGTTTTTAAGAAAGTTTATTGCCTTTCACCGTTGTTGGACCGTATGTATTGAGTTTTATTTGTATTGGTGTCGGCATTTATTTGTGATGCTTTTAAGAAAATGAAAATCTACAATCACCATAAATGGAAAATATTTATTTTTAAAATCACAATTGACAATTGTCGAAGGAAAAGTACACACACAATTAGTTGTGGACATTATAAATTTGTGTTCTTACGACATTTGCCAAGGGACTAAATGTTTTGAATATAAATATGTATTTACGCCGCTGCTGAAAGGTATTACAATCAAAGTTTGACTTTATTAAGTCTACTTCACTATCAGGCAAAATATCATATTACAAGTATCGATATGAATAATTTAGCACTGGCCCCACACACAACTTAGCAACAATTAACTCAGAGATGGCAGAAACGTTTACTTACGTGTATTCATTAAATTAGTGGAGAAGATAAAGGTGATTAATTTTAAAAACCTCTCAGTTTCTCAACCCCTGTGGCTCTTCGCGAATTACACTTTATTAGGAAATTCACATAACTTACAATTAAATCTTAAAAAGTTAGTGTGGTGTCGCCACGTGGAATCGTCCCGGATTGGCATGATCCGTTAGAGCGTTTCTGTTGAAACTGAAATGAAAGAGGGCTTTAGCAGCGACCGCAATGCCAACCATAGAGTAATTAAAGAACATGATTTCAACTATATGTGGTTTCAACAAGATGGTGTCATGTGCCATACAACACGAACGAATACGGCTTTATTGCGAATGAAAATTCTCGGCTAAGCAAAAGACTGTGTTTATGCTCTTGAGCACTTGACAACCAGCATTCGTCAAGATACCGCCCATCATATGCCAAAAAGTGTCCTAAAATTAAACTGAGTTAGTTCCCACCAGCCAGTGGTCGTGTACACCGATAATCACTCGGCTATTTCAGCCGCTATTATATATGGAAATACTTAAGCCACCAAATGCTTATTACATATGGTCAAATATCAGAGCTCCTTTTGCACCGATCCAATATATTAACTGGATTATTTTACATTTTTATTTTTTTAATTTAAGTAAAGTATTCTTACTATCTTCTTTAGCTTGAAGTTGAATAGAGCAAAACGAAGTATTTTATTACACTGAGTACGTAGGCTGCTATATATACTAAGTGTTGCCAGGTGCATTCTGACATTTCCATTGGAAAGTTTGACATTTTTCAATATAACACCACTCAGAACGTTTTGTCATTTAATCGTGAATTGTTTTATTTACAGGGAATTAAAAAATTCATCTCGGCTAAAAAATGGAATTTACTCGTGAACATTTTCGTGCGATCATTTTTCCCAACTTTCGACGTGGATTATAACAACAAGAGTGCATCGATAGCACTGTGAAAAACTGGTACAACGATTTCAATCGTTTCCGACGCTCGCTCAAAGACGAATTACGGGAAGGTCATCCAAAAACAGCCGTTGTGCCAGAAAACATCGATGCCGTACGTGAAATGATAATGCAAGACCATCATGTAACATACATTCAGATAGAGGCATGTCTATGCATTTCTCCCACCAGCATACATTCGATATTGCATGAACACCTGGCCGTAAAAAAGGTTTGTTCTCGTTGGATCCCGCATAATTTGACAATCGCTCAAAAAAAGGCTCGTGTGGATTGGTGTAAAGAAATGCTGAAAAAATACGATCTCGGTGCTTCAAAAGAAGTTTATAAGATCGTCACAGAGGACGAATCATGGATCTATGCGTATGAACCCGAAACAAAACAGCAATCGACCGTGTGGGTCTTCCAAGACGAGCCAAATCCAACGAAAGTTGTTCGTGGAGGAAGCACTTCGAAGCAAATGGTCGCCTGTTTCTTCGGCAAAACTGGTCATGTGGCGACTGTTCCGCTTGAGCAACGTAGGACGGTCAATTCTGAGTGGTACACCACCATTTGTTTTCCTGAAGTTTTCGGAGAAATTCGAAAAACGAACAAGAGAAGACAAATCATTGTGCACCATGACAGTGCGAGCTCTCACACATCTGCTCAAACCAGCGCCTTTCTTTTTGACCAGCCAAAACGTCGAAATGATGGGTCATCCGCCGTACAGCCCTGACTTGGCACCCAAGACTTCTTTTTATTCCTACACATCAAGAAAAAAATGCGTGGTCAACGATTTTCGTCGCCAGAAGATGCTGTTGAAGCATTCAAAAACCATGTTTTGGAGGTGTCTCAATCGGAGTGGAAAAAGTGTTTCGAAAATTGGTTTGAGCGCATGCAAAAGTGTATAAATCTTGATGGAGAATATTTTGAAAAACAATAAAACCATTTTCGTTGATAAATATTCGTATTTTCATTATTAGGCCAGAAATATATATAGCAGCCCTCGTATAATGTGATATCCACTTTCTGTTAAGCGTTACTTGCATAAAAATAAATATTTTTTAATATCAAAAAAATTATGTCAATGCATGAGAATTTTATCAAATAAAAAAAAGTGAGTTGAGTGGATGCTTGCGGATGCTAAACAAAAATGTTGGTGAAGATAATGATTTAAAAATACCTAAATGTAGCCAAGTGAATGTAAGATGGACTCACATTTCTGAAGTTGAAATCAAATTACTAAGTTGATTAAAATAAAATACTTTAAAGGTATAATGAGTAGAGTAGGGGTTTCGGTTTCACCAGTTCCGATTTTCACATCATGTCGAGGGAAACGTTCGTAAGTATGCTCCAGGCGCTCATAAAAGGCATCTTTGGTCAAATCTTCCTTCTCTTCCGTCGGGGCGTGGGTGCAAATCAGCGATATGCCGAAAAATTTCGTTTTGATGCGGATTGTGGCAAGATGTTAATCCACCGGGGTGAATGCCAGTACTCGACGACGGAGTAGTAAAGTCACAAGAATCTACTCGCTTTCGTCCTTGTCCCCTCTATCGCACTTCTTGGACGGCGGTGATGTGAGCCTTTATTCTTACGAGGACATCAAGCAGCTGGACAGCGGCACCTGCGTTTGCGGGGGCCGTCATCGTAAGGGGGTCTCTCATCCGAAGCATGTTAAAATTTTTCATTGGGGCTGGTTTCTATGTGGCGAGTCCCAAACCCAGGGCACAGTCTCTGGGCGAGTGAGTTTAAAGTTTGTAAACATTTATATAGCGAGTCGCTTGCTTCAAGACTGACGCCCTCTCGCAGCCGCACCTCTGTTGAACAGACGCTGCAATGACTTCAGCGGACCCTTAAACCGAGTAAGTCGGAGTGGCTTCCTCTCTCATTAGCCGTGACCCAAGATTCCACAAGGGTTGGTTACCGCATCTTGCACAAGGGTTGTTCATGTTTCCAGGATGCGCGAGGTGGACGCAAGAGTAGAAATTGATTGTAGCCTCGCAACTGTAACAGCATACCCAGAAGCTTGCCTACACCCCATTACATCTCATGATTATCAAGCGTACGTATTTCGACTTGGAAAGATTGCATTCTCCAACTGTTGGACCGAATTTGCTTTCATTGAATACGTTCGTACGAGTTTTTTTTTTTTGTTTTTTTTAGCTAAATTAAGAATTTTTCTATTATTACCATATTTCTTTGCTATATTTCCTAAGGACACCACTTTGTTGAAATAATTTTAAATATATTCAAATGCATGCATGCATTTCTGTTTGCTGGAATTTAAATTGAATGCCAGATTGTTTGCATTTCGAGATGAGAACGAACGATGGCATATGAGTATATGCAAACAACGCACACTTTTTTGTTGCGCACTACACACATATGTATGTGTATGTGTGTGTGTGTGTATATGTACATACTGTGTAGTCACAAAATATACATTGTTATTGGGGTGTGTAACAACTAGACACACGTACATATGTACGTGTATATATAAAGTACAAACTGAAGCCTGACAATGCGACATATTAAAAATGTACATTTCAAACGTTTCGTTTTATTTTAAGAATTTAACGCAAATGCAACACTGCCGCTATGCTAGATACGTGTATGCCCACCATATGTATGTATACCAATGTACATACAATACATACAAACGTATACATTAGATAGATTGTCGCTCATACGCCCCGTACAACCAGCTGTAACATAGTTTATCTGTCTGCTGGTTTATCCACTTTGCATTGCATTGCATTTTATCCGTTGCATTACACGCCTTCTTGATTATTTTTATTATTATTTTTTAATACATCGCACTGACACGTGTAATGCCGGTTGTACTTATTTTCATTACTGCTTTATTGGTTGTTATTTCGTATAGTACATACTCGTACATATGGACCTATATACGAGTTCATACCAATGCATTACATTTATGTGTGTATGTGCATAATACCACAAAACACTAGTATATTGCGAGCGAGTAAGATGAATCAAGCGCCTGAAGAGCAGGAGCCATTTATCGCTGTCTTTCCTGCATATATTATTTGTGATTAAAAATGAATAAATAGAAAAGACCCAAATTAAAAGTAGATCTAGTAAAAGGTAGTCCATTATTTTTGCTATAAATGACTTTAGTGATCTATATCTTGCGTTCTATAAGCGTGAATAAGATACACTAAATGGTATTAGATAGATAACATTTTGTATTAAAAAAAATAATGAGAAAAGTGTTGATCACTCAGCAGTGTTTGAACGCATGTCAAAGATTTTTTTCACACTAAAAAAAAATTTATTTATTGAATCTGAGTAGGCTCAGTCAAGTACTCTGTGTCTGCGACGGAAACCCTTGATCTTCTTATAAATACTCACTTTTCTGAGACATCCACAAGTAGGGCATCGGCACCGACATGGAGTAAACCAGTGCCCATACTAAAAGAACTCTTAACAGAAAGCAAGATAAAGTGGGCGATTACATACATACGTACGTTTAAACCTTACAAAAATCCAGGACCTAACGAAATTGCACCTATTCAATTACAGCAGTCCTTAGATATTATATCAGTGTCAACTGGCTATGGTATGCTATATTGAAAGGATTCTTCAGTCTAAACTAGATACCCAAATTATGAAGGGAATCGAAAATTGTTTTCATTCCCAAATATAGAAAGGCGTCTCACAGTCAACCGAAGGATTCCAGACCCACAAGTCTGATGTCCTTTCTACTTAAGACAGCAGAATGATTGATGGAGTTTCACATTAGGTATACAGTACTTTCGATAAACCAACACGCCTATATCAAAGGCAGGTCAACGCAAAAAGCGTTATACACGGTGGTAGCACAAAATTAAAAAGATCCTTGTCGGTCAAAGAATATGGCCTGGTGGCTTTTCTGGATATTGAGGGGGCCTTCAGTAATATGGCGACGACTACAGTTACTTCTGCCTTGACTTGCCTGGGCGTCGATCTTCGGGTGATTTCTTATATACGCCAAATTCTCAGATGCAGGGTCGTAAGATCTGAGATCGCAGCGGTGTCGGCAGTCTTAGATATGTCAGCAGAGGAACCCCACAGGGTGGAGTCCTCTCGCCTCTTCCATGGGTCTTAGCAGTGAACCAACTGCTGGGAGAAATGGAGAAGGAGAGGGCTGCAGAGTCATGACGTATGCGGACGATCCTGGGCTGAACATCAAACCACCGAAAACTGAACTCGTTGTTTTAACCAGGAGGTATAAAATTTTCAAGTTCACAACACCAACGATCTCATGAACGGACCTGCGCATTGCTGAGCCTGCGAAATACCTGGGGCTCATGCTGGACAGGAAATTAAGCTGGTCACAGAGTTCAGAGAAAAGGATGTATAAGGCGTCCATTTCCATGTCCATGTCATAGTTGTTAGGCCTATACTTCTCTATGGAGTTGTAATCTGATGGCCAGTTCTTGAGAAAAAATCAACTATTTTCAAATTCGATAGAGTACAGAGCGCACATCCTACCACACCAATTGAGGCTATGAATATTCTCTCGGATCCACATAATGGGACTGGACAATGTTGCTCCCGCCACAGGAAGGCTACAAAAGGTTTCCGGATAGATAGCATTAAACCACAGGCATACTAACAACTTAAGAAGATTTCGTCTTACAGAAGAAACGGATTACTGCATGTCACACTGGATAGAAACCTTTGAGACAAGGTAATACCAGCAAGCGTCGACTCGATTCTTTTTTATTTAGACGGGTCAAAACCTGATAAGAGTGGTGGGGGCGGAGTCTACTCAAAGAATCTTATTGGCGCTTTCTAACTGCTGAAGCGATTTTCAGCCGAGCTACTACTCCAATTTGTAGTTTTGCGTCTTGTTGTTTTTCCGACAAATGAAGGGACCTACAGTTTATACTAAGCCGTCTCCGAACTTCGGATGGATTTTTATAACGAGCTTTATTTCATGAGATCGTTGGTGTTGTGAGCTTGGGAATTTTTTATGAAACACACTCGGAGGACTTGACATTCCCTGCCGAGTGGCGACCGCAATTAGAAAATTTTATTTAATTTATTATTTAAATTAATTTTCTATAACTTTTGGATATTGGTCATACCAGGATTTGAACCCGGGCTTTTCGAATGGAAGTAAGCAATGTTAACCACTCGACTTTTGTGGTCGCCATAGAGGACTGCCGCGGATCGCTTAACGCGATAGCTAAGCATTTCTCTCTGAACTTAGTATGGGTACCTGTACACTGTAACATACCGGCTAATGAAATGGCGGACGAGTTATAGGTCTTCTTACAGGGCATATTTCATTGCGCAGGCACTCAGAGAGACTGGGCGTATCATCTAACTATTTCTGCAGAAGTTGGAGAGAAGAAGAAGAACCTGAATTTCTGAAATAAATCATTTGAAATGAAAAAATCAAACGGATTTCTTTAAAGTAATCTTGTGACTAATCGAAGGAATGTGGCAAAAATTGGCGGCTTCTCAAAAAAGAAATTCAATTTTTCTCCATAATTTCGGTCTAAAATTGCGCCTGTGTAAAAATTTGAGACTAATCGGTTCAGCAGTTCACGAGAAATCTTGATCACCGACTTGAAAAACATAGTTTTAAGAAAAACGAGGTTGAAGTTTCAAAAGTGTTTCAAATAACAGTCGGATCGACTTTGCAGAGTTTTCAGAGTATTTACTTGAATACATGTACATTACGAAAATGAAACGAAAAAAATCGATTTTTTGAAGATTCTAATTAGATGTAACCCCTTAAGTGATTTTCTAGTGAATTTGAGGATTTTATAGGGTACTTGCTCCGACTTAAAATAGCGGTATCATCTGGGAATATTAAGATTAATACCTTAGCGCACGATGGAGTGTCTGGAGTAAATAAAACATACAAAACATTGATCTCAAAACGGTGCCTTGAGGAACACTGGACATAATTGGACATTCCTCTGAGATGAATTCCTTTACTTTAACTGTAAACTTTCTGTTAGTAAGTTATGAAATGAAAATCTGATGGACATTTTTTTGCAAAGTCATTTTAATTCTGTATATAAGTCCTGCATTCCTTACTTTATCGAATGCCACATCAAGAAATATTGCTGACCAATACTCTTTCAACTCAAATTCCTTCCTGATCTCATTGGTAAGGCGGTGGACTTGTTTTATAATAATATGTTTTTCGCCAAAAACCGAATTGATGATTTGATATAATTTGTTCATCGTGGAGAAAATGAGATACGAGTATCTTGAATAGCAGCACTTTTACAAAAAGTTTGGAGAGAACAAGCAACAAGACAATAAACGTTGCGTCCTTTCTGGGCTTGCCTATCCAAGTTCAAAGATGGCATTAAAAAGTTGAGACAAGAAATTGAAAGAAATATTTGGTAGCTCTTTTAGCATTTGTGGTGTTATGTGGTCGTAACCCGGCGACTTTTTTATATTTAACGCTATTGCTATAACTTTTATCTCAGATGAGGTCGTACTCACGACGAAAATCGTGCTAGTGGCATAGCGAGGCAAAAATGGAATCGTAAAATTATTCATTGCCGCATTGAGTTGGAATACTTTGCTAAGAGGATTTGCAAAGTACTTTGCCTTTTCTCTTTCCAACATCCGGATGGCTTGTGCTGTAGAACTGCTAGCCAGCCACACGAAAAATACTTGTAAATATAATATATAATTTTTAAGATAATTACTTATAAATAATAATGCATACCAATATGGTCGTTTCGACATTTGAAGTAGCAGAACGTTCATCAAAATGAATCGCTCAGTGAAAGCCCTCACTGAACATGTTTACTGAGCGTTCAGTTCGCTGAACGCACCCAGAGTTAATGAATCAGAGATGCCCAACGAACGAAACGATGTCATTTCATTTTATTAATATTAAAAATAAACTTGACGAAATTGTTTTTTTTTTCGCTTCGGGTAAAAACGAAAAGAAATCTATTTTGATAACGATAATGATAACTTTTCCGATTGTTTTAACCGAAGCAATTGAAATGTTTAGATTAATGTGAAATTTATTGTTACTATGCAGTCTTGATATGAAGAAATGAAGTAAACATTTTCTCATTTGCTTGCCAGTCTTTGCTGTAAAAGTAAACCTTGTTTGAACATCTGGTGAACGCATGCTGTGGATAGTGTTAACAGAATATGTTATCATTACCTTCTTCGAACATTGACTTAAGATATAATGGTGAATGAATAAAAAGCGTAGTAGCCTTACGATCGGAGTGCAGGGCCTCTTGCATATCTTCTCTCTATCTGAGGGCTAACTTTCGTTGCTATTTTCAAAGCAACTAGAATTTAACGCAATAAACAAAACCTTTGCTAGATATATTCTTTCTCATAGCATATCGCCCTCGCCCATGGCAGCGGATGTCAGCGCCGGTAATACAGATCAAATAAGCGCAATTTTCAGTTTCAATACCAACGAAATTCATTTGATTGCCTACACCCGCAAGATTACTATCTTTTGAGTATGCGAATATAAACTAATATATTTTATTTGCTTATACTTACAGACAAACAAATTTACATATGCACCATACATACATACATGTGTACGCTCCAATGGAATTTGCAATTTCGCGTTGCGAGTATCTTTGCCTTCACTAAGAAATGCGGCACACGACACGGTTCAATTCATTGTCAATTCGATTAAATTCAATTTAAATTTTTTTTTTTATAGAAATGATACCCATACCAGTCCACCTACACTTGCACTCATACATACATACCTATGTACGTTTGTAGTTGCAAATTTACACAAAGTCACTGCAAAGGAAACGGAAGTGCACATATTGGCGTGACAATCGCCGCCTTGGCCATATTATATGCGTATTTGTATAGTTTAAGGGCAGGACAAGGAGAGAGGTGAAGAGCAAAAATTCAAAATGAAACAGTTGCTGCTGCTGCTTTTGGAGCTGCGAGGAGTGGATGAGCGACTAAACAACGACGGTGTCTAACAAATTGTCGAAACATGCCAATACTGCTGTAATACAAATACACATACATATATATACATATGTGCATAAAGAGCTATACATAATGTATGTTTGTTGGGATGTGCTCATCTCGCGATGTGTGCGTGACATTTTGCACGCTTCTAGGCAAAGTCATATGCGTAAATTGCAATGAAAATTCACATGCATTCACGTATTTACACACGTCTGTTTTTATCCATATACTATATATAGTTTAGTATAACTAGTTGAAGGTTAGTTTGAAACTAGTACGTCAAATAATCCTAATTAGTCAGAAAAAATGATAGTAATATACCCGGCGGTACTGTGTACAAAGACTATATTAAATTTATTCAGCTAACGGTTCAGTGTTATATATGTATTCGTACATATATGGTACATATATATACTAGCTGCACCATGCAACGGTTCGCTGTCGCACATGCTCATTGAATGTATGAAAAATTATACATGGGATACATTTTTATCACAACTTTTTCACTCAATACTCGTGATAATACAACATTTTTGTTTTTACCATTGACATTGGTAAACTTCCCGGAGAGAGGAATAATCCGATTTTTTGAATAGGCCAGTCCCCGGTTCACTTTCCGGAGAGAAGAGACTACAGCCTTCCTGTTGATTTAAGAACTTAGGAGAACCAAATTTCAAGTAAATCCAGCCATAAATAAGAATAGGTCAGTCCCTGGTCCACTTTCCGGAGAGAAGTATAATTTTACTATTTACTTAAGCAAAAACTCATCTATGTACCGAACTTCAAGTAATTTGATCCATTAATAAGTTCTTTTTGATTAGGTCTGTCCCCGGTCCTCTTCCCGGGTTTTCCGGTTAATCTAAGCAAAAGGCTACCTATGTTTTCAAGCAATCCGAACCATAAATAAGATTTTTTGAATAGGTCAGTGCCTGGTCCATTTTCCTGAGGGAAGTGTAGTCTTCCTGTTAATCTAAACATAAAGACACCTATATACCGAATTTCAAGTAAATCGAACGATAAATTAGATTTTTTCGAATAGTTCGGTCGCTGGTCCACTTTCCGAAATTTTTTCTTTTGTAAACCTTTTCAGGTATCATAGAAATAATGTGATGAAAATTCATGTCATTAGGTCGGTAACTTTTGGAGATTTTTGGAAATTATTGAATTTTTCTATGTCCGCGGAATGGAATGGATTTTTATATACTCGTATAAGATTGGCGCTGAAGCAATTTTCAGGAGCGATATCCGAGTGCTTAGCATTGCATACTGCCATTCAGAAGGCTCGGGTTCAACTCCTGGTACGACCAACATCCCAAAGTTAAGGCCCTTGGTAGGGACTGTCAACCCCTCCGAGTGTATTTCTAACATGAAATAAAAGCTCCTCTTAAAAACCATCAGCCGCCCAGAGGTGGCTTAATATAAACTGTAGGTCCCTCCATTTGTTGGAAAAACATCGAGTCGCAAAACCACAGACTCCTATGTACTAAATTCTTTTTTTTTCTTTTACAGCCTCAATAGAGTCGAAACGGGTTCCACGGAGTGGTAACTTGAGTTTTGGAAACAAAACAAATCACATGGAGCCGAATCCGTTGAATAAGGTGGTTGATCGATGGTATTGAAAGAATTTTTGGCCTTTTCGCGCTCTTTATTGATCGCCTGTGCTGTTGGAAGGAATTCATGATGAATCAAACCGCGAATATCGAAAAAAAACGATATCCGGAAACTTTCTGGTCTTAAGTACTTACCGTACATTATATGAATAAAGCTTACACAAAAAATGTATACTCGAAGAACGTTGATAAATACGTATATTTGAATACAATTACAATTTAAAAACAGAATGATAAATCTAGTTTATTATCTGTTAGTATTGAAAATAAGGTTAAATTATAAAAGCGTTGCAATAACTTTTTGCGGCACTTTGAATTCGCAAAACTATGGATTATGTCGTCGAACGAAATCTTGTTCTTTAGTTCTGACTCTATGCATAAAAGAGCTTAAATGTTTGGCTTTTCTTTACACAAAGTCGATCGTAGATAGTTCTTGGCTCTCTTTAAGCAACAAAAATTTCTCTCACCAGAACAATCTGCTGAAGGTGTACATAAAGCAATACGAAGTGCTACAATGTATCCAAATTTGAATAAATATTTTCTAGATTTTGTTGTCGCTATATGTAGGTATATCTGCCTCTCTTGCTCTCGAACACAAAATATCGACGTAACGTATGTATACAATGGAATCTCGCTTCGGCTAACGCCGATTGCGCCGCACTCGTAATACCATTCGGTCATTCACTTTTTAATTACCGAATGATCATGTCATTTGGTTTGCCCTTCTAACCCATCAACGACTACGCAATGACATAGTGCAAATGATATAGGTAAGCAGTAAAATGGAGCGATTTTCTAATTACCGAATTGCCTAACTTTATTTTTCGTAGAGTTTCGTTTCATATTGTCAAAAGTCGTCCACATATCAAACTGATTTTATATTAAAAACAAAGAATAAGCAATTTCCATCAGTATTTTTTACGAATATAAAAGAACTCTCTGAAGTTTGATTTGCCAATTTACAAATTAAATTATAATAATTATATAACATGTTAATTAAATTGTGTTAATAAAATTAATATTTTTAGGTGCATTTAGTAAAATATATAGTAATTATTAGTGAAAAAAATATGTAAAAGTATCTTAGCTTCAATGCTAATATCGGATTATATACATATATAATTGGCGCTTTGTAACCGCTGAAGCGATTTGCGGCCGAGCTCCTCCTCCAATTTGTGGTTTTGCGTCTTGATATTTTTCCATCAAATGGAGGGACCTACAGTTTATACTAAGCCGCCTCCGATGGTTTTTTTACGAGGAGCCTTTATTTCATGTCCGAAATACACTCGTAGGTGTGGACATTCCCTGCCGAGGGGCGACCGCAATTAGAAAATTTAACTTAATTTTTTTTTTTTTTTTTTTTTTTTAATTAATTTTCCATAACTTCTGGATGTTGCTGGCACTGGGATATGAACCCGAGCCTTCCGAATGTCAGTACGCAATGTTAACCACTCGGCTATCGCGGCCGCCGGATTACTGCTGCGATATTCTGAAAGTTCATAATGCATCGAATATATTTTATAAAGCGTTTAGCAACTGTTCATAAAACGACGTTAAATTATTTTCTAGATATATTGTCTGGAGTACTTTATACTTCATACTTTAATTCCTCTAAGATTTTGACAACTTTTCTTCTCTGCACAAATGTTAATTTCATTTTATTCAAAAGATCGAAATAAAAATGTTTCGACCAAAATTTGCCTCCTACTTAGTCCTCTTGATAAATCCGCCGCTGAATTCAATCATCTAAATAAGCACTAAAGTCATTAAAAAATATAAGAGGTGGCTGCAGCCCACTTTTGGGTAAAAAAATATAGTATGTATCTCATAGACTACTATACAGAATTGGATATAATTTGAAATTTATTATTCCAGTGGTTTAGTATTAGTGGTTAGCATTGCACACTGCCAATCGGAAGGTCACGCTTCGAGTCCTATTCGGCAAGCCAGTCGAAGCTATTCGAGCAACACAGCGGGCATGGCAGTGATAGGGGTTGTGCTCAATTGACTCACCTTTATAACTATGATAGAAATCATTATAGAAGTAGCCCATTCTCCTACCGTGAGTGCCCATGAAAGAATGTAAAGATTTTAAAGAATACATACTTTTTCCCTTTTACATGATCAGCCTATTGCTGGTCCTATTGGTGAAGCCCGATGTTGAATTGAGTATTGGCAGGTATTTCTACTAAAAAAGCGCTGTAGTATTCAGGAACTCCATTCCTGGCGCCAATTACGATTGGCACCTTACCCTGCCATCGTGTTTTGAGTGGCTAGTCTAAATGGTTAAAGATTGTTATTACTCTGAAGTAGTGTAGAGTTCAGTATTTGTCAAAATCCTGTGCTGCGTTATCTTCAAGGCTTATCATAAAGTACCGATATGAGAAGATAAAGGTCAGTATCAAGGGTTCAATTCGTGCTTGTGTGTTGTGTATGGATGCTGTTTGGTTAACTTTTCTCAGTTTTTGTTATCCTCATCACTAAATCTTTCTTGAGTACGAGCCAGAGCCATTATACACTGAATGTACAATAAAACGTCTTAATTATCATACCTAACCGATAGCCACTTTGTAGGCGTAAAGTACGGTCATAACTTTCTTTCTCGTTTCCGCCATATTTCAGATTCAGATGAGTTTACTATCTAAGGTTATACCCAAAAGATAAGTTAATTCGACAGGCATATAAATTTAAACAAGGTTTCAATTTTAAACTCGAAAACATAGCAAAATTGTATTTTTCATCGCGGGAATTGTGAAAGAATTAAAAAAAAACTAACAAAGGTAGATGAAAGTTCAACAAACTTTTAAAATTAACTTAATATTACTTTTTAACATGCATTTTCGAAAAATATAATTGTACTAAAGTATTATGCCAAAGTAATTTTATTCCACTTAGCTATTTTTCGAACTAATGCAATTTTATTCAGAAAATCCCAGTAGTTAACTAGTACTTTTCAGACCAATTAAATATTTGATTACAGAAAGTTTACGCGTTGGTTAGTATTTATATATGTATTAGATTCATATGCATTCCTTGTATGCACTGCCATAGTTAATTTCCATTTTTATTTGATTACAATGGCTGTCGCACTCTCACTGGCTCACGTTTTATTGAAATAATATACAATTTTCAATGTTAGTAGCGATTTTATATTAGAAATTTAACACCAATGCGTGCAGTAGGTGACTGTGGAAGAAGGAGATTGCAATGCCAACAAATTTATACTTAATTCAGTGTCATTTAAAATTCTTTGGAAGCACAACTGTATAACGCGAAAGTAACACGATTTTTAACCAGGAAACTTTTTTCGTCACAACCGACAAGCTGTATAATTTTTAAAAGTGAACTTGGACATGAAATAAAAATGTCATCACTAAAGAAAACGAAGATCTTGCAAAAACTATTATAATTAGTAGCTAATTCATAAAGGGTGATCCATTTCAAGGTTTCCTTATTTTTTAAAGAAATAAAAACACAGAAAAATCAAATTTATTGGGGATATTTTATTATCATTCAAAATAACCTTCTTTGGTATTTATATTTTGAAGATTATATCCCTCAAATGTTGGCCACCGCTACGTCTCAGATGGTCCATCCGTTGAGTGCAATTTTCGATGACTCGTTCGAGCATTTCGACAGCTAATAGGCGAATAGCACGCATGATGTTTTGCTCCAAAGCCTGAAATGAAGCGGGATTGTCCGCATAGACTTTACACTTCACATATCTTCACAGAAAAAAGTCTAACGGTGTGATATCACAAGATCTTGGTGGCCAATCGTGAAATTATCTGCTCACCGAAATGTTCTCTCAAATCCATTGATTGAAGCGATGTGTGGGAAGTGGCGCCTTCCAGTTGAAACCAAGTGTAGTCGATATCACGAGGCCAATTCACGAGTGATCTGTCAAAAAAAGGTAATTGAAAAAAAGTACCACTACTCGGATCACAAGTTATTTATTGTTGTTTTTAATTGATACGGATTAGTCTACACTACCTTTGTCACTGTCTAGCTCACAATGCAGTCCGTTATCGTTTACCTTGCAGAGCTTGCATCGGCAGACATCATTAATTTCCTGAATTTTATAAAACACACTAATTGGTTTGAGCATTTAAAAAAGTGAAAGAAATTTCTTTAGCAGGTATCACAATGGGCCAATAGGCCTAAGTGCGCTTGATAAGGGTACCGTGATCTGTTAAACTAACCAACTAACTAATAATGTCGGTGTTGACATGCCTTCCAATTCTGAAAGCTTTTTCTAGACTAAGACCACGATTCCCATATACGAGGACATTAACAAAAGTTCGGTCAATGGTTGACTTTCCATTTTTTTTTTTTTGTTAAATCTAAAAGACCAAATCTTTTGCAATTACTATGTTAGTCTTCTTTTAAAATTTTATAGAACGATTGGCTAAATTGGAGTATGGAGAAAACGCAAGATAGCTGAGGATAGATCAGATGAAATTCCACCAACAACGCAAACAGAAATTCGCCATGTGATTCTCTTCGGGTTTCGGGGTAATTTACAGCCAATACAAATATTCAGCGAATACCGAATTGCATATGGAACGATTGCACCGTTTTTAAAGACCATTGGTTCCAAAGATTCCAGAACGGACATTTTTCCATAGAGTGATAACGTCCCTACATCACTGGTAAAGTCCAAAATTAACGAAGGCCAAACGATTGACACAAGGAATGACTGCTAATGAATTGAGCTTGAATTTCTTGGCTGCATAGCGAATATTAAGTAAACATCTGGGATACTCGACGAAATCTGCTCGATTGGTATCAATAATTTTAAATGAGACCCAAAAAGAGACTCGAGTGCATTTTGCTCAATTTTTTTTAACCGAATTCGAAAAAGGTCAGTCTAGCAACTTTAGTAAAGTCGTTACTGATGACGAATCTTGGTTCTATAAGTACGATCCAGAAACCAAACAGTTGTCCATGGTATGGAGTCCAACAGAAGCAAACCCACCCGTAAAATCTAAGCAACAAAAATCAGCAGCAAAAGTAATTATCTCAGCTTACTTCAACCGATCTACGTGTATAATCGCAGCTGTTATTCTACTAAAGGGTCAGACGGTAACTGCAAAATGGTACGCCGAAGAGTGTTTATCAAAAGTTTTCAAAGTTTTGTTGGAAAATAGGGTAAACACCGATTTGTGGCGCTACCTTTTACATCAGAACAACACGCAATCCCACACTGCTGAAATAGGGAGTAATTTTACTGCGATCTCTGGGATCGACGAAATATTTCCAGCACCATACGCCCCGGATATAGCACTTTGTATTTTTGGCTATTTTCAAAAATTAAAAAAAAAAAATAAAAGGAAAAAGTCTTTAATGGCAACGAGGGGATAATTAATGCGGTTAATGCTGAAATTGGTAAGCTTAAAAGGCAAGATTTTGAAGACTGTTTTCAGAAGTGGATCTATAAGCTTAAGAAATGCATTTAAATCAATGGCGATTATGTAGAGAAGATAATAAAGTACAAATATTACGAATAAATACAATAAGATTATTTTTTTTTCTGGTCAACTTACCGAACTTTTGTCAATCCCCTCGTACGCTGTTGTTTCTGACTGAGAATTTTCTATTCACGCTTTTGTCGTAATGAACATTGTAATGGAAATGAACATTGGAATTTTTTACTGCGCAGAGAGGAGCTTGTATAAAATTTGATGTGTGATGTCGTGTGAGCCAGAAGTCTTAGCCCAAGCTTTGCGGATTTTAGTATGAATTAAGTATGGAAATCCGTAGAAAAGATTTTCCCAATAAATGATGGTAATGAAAAATATATTATATTTAATATTATTGGCGCATTGTAACCGCTGATGCAATTTTCGGCCGAGCTCCTCCTCTAACTTGTAGTGTGCGTCTTGATGTTTTTCCAACAAATGATGGCTGATGGTTTTTTATGAAAAACTTTTTTATTTCATGGCAGAAATGCACGCGGAGCAGTTGACATTCCCTGCCTAGGGGCGACCGCAATTAGAATAATTAACTTAATTTTGTATTTAAATTAAATTTTTATAATTTTTAGATGATAGGAAGAAAAGTTGTAATCCAAACCCTATAATATTTGGATTAACCTGATAGATTTGGGAAAATTTGATACAATTAATATCCATACCACACTCGTTACTTCTTATAAAATAAGAAAAAAATTCTACAGGAGACTTAACGTGTATAACCCATAAATCTGTATTAACAATCAACAACCTTAAGTCCCTTACCCAAATATCAATATCGTTATTTCTTTCATTTTTTTTTTTTTCATTTAAATAAGAATAATGTGCGTATGCAGATATGAAAACATTGGAAACCGCAATTCGAGCTTTCATTATTTATGTATAAATATACTTGTACATACGAAAATTTCAAGTACCATTAATGGTGAACTTATTAAACTATTCGAAGGCAATCCAGTCGAATTCGCCTGAATAAATTGGAAAATAATGCAAAAATGCGCATTGAAGAAAGTCTAAAATGAATGGATAAATACGCGAAATTGATACTTGTAAAAGTTTTTCACCACTGCACAACTCGCAAATTGCTTATTTATGCACATAAGAGTGTGTACATAAATATGTAATGTTCACATACATATTTTGTTGAAATAAATTTTAATTTTGGCAACACAGCAGCGCCAACTGCGGTATCCCACCAACAAAATTGCAATTCTTTTCACTAAGCTATTTTCGGTGTATTCTGTAAATATGTATACTTACACATACGTGTAGGCAAAGGCGCTATTGCATGCTTTGTTCTTTTCGTTTATACTCTCGACAACAACTTGTAGACACAACTACTTATTTTTCTCAGCAATTTTCAAGTGTTTTCATTGTGGCTTTGCGACTTTGTTTATTTATTATTCTTCGACTTTCAAGTACTTTACTGCTATTCATCGAGTTGGATGGCGTTGTTTACAGAGCTACATACCATACATACATAGGTATATACGAATGTGTTGTACGTATGTTATGGCAATAGATGTAAGCCGATTCGGAGATGAAACATTTCAGATTATTGGTTGCTCATTAAACAGTCAAATCAAAAAAAAAACTTCATATTTCCAAACTCTTCCAAACGAGCGAGGGACATAGATGGAAAGACTCTTTGTGTTGACACCGCTTATGTGGTTATATCAGAGCTGACAGTTGCTTCGTCTCTTCGCTGTTTGGCGCCAATTGGCAATACTAACTGAAGTCAGATCCCTCTACACCTAATCATTTCAACACAGTGGAGATCTGTGCTTCCTATATTGAATACTTTCAAAGCTGATTTGATTTTAGCAATGCAGACAACATAACCTAGCAAGCGCATATCTTTTCCCTAAAAACTCCTAAAGCTGACCCAATGTAAATTGTAGAGTTTTGTCTTTCTTCGTCGAGAGGTGGCTTTAATTTTCAATTGCTTACTCAGTCCAAAGTAGCACCTGTTGGCAAGAGTGATTCTGCGTTGGGTTTCAAGGCTGATATTGATGGTTGTGTTAAACCAGACAAAAAAAAACTTCCTACGAATTCAAAACAATGACTGTCAACAAAGACGTGAAAGTCGCAACTCAAGAATCTCCTCTATCAAGTTAAAAGAGTCTGAAACCCAATTTCGTATTCGACCTTTAGCGTTCCTCAGCTTCGCTTAACATGACCGTACTTTTTGGGGATACCAAATTCAAACATTACGAAGAGAAAGCTACTTTTTTAATACCATCGAAAGATTTGCCGCATGACAATGATCCGTTCAATCGTAGTTTTGCCACCCTGATAAGATCCAATCAGTTTTTTCGCTCGTCAATCTTGATAACACTTCATACGGGATGATGAGAGAACTTATTTCATGTTAATCTGCTTAGATTGTGGTACCCCTTTCTTGTTGATTGCCAGAGTTAGGTGTATTCCAATCGGCAGGCATGTTTCCTTTCAATAATATTCTGTATGGAAACTGATATACGTGTATGCATCACAGCCGGAGGAATGGTGAGTTGTACCTATGAGATATACTGCGATATTGACATAGTTCAGCGGATCAAGAAACGGGGGAAGCAGAGGAAGAAGAAGACTTCGACTCCATTGGAAAGACCAAGCAGGTAGAGAAGTTTGTACTAGGAATTTCCAGTTGTCGCCAAACAGATATAAAAAGAAATGCGCAATGTTGTTTATTCGGCTATAATCGCTTAAGCGGTGTCTACGCCGGTCTTAAAACCTTCTGTAAATCACCACACTTTACAAAATTTTCTAACGTCACTCCAGTCTCTTAACCTTTTAAGACTTTCATATTTTTCAACTCTTTATATTCCAAGAACGCGTTGCGGTTGATCACAATATTGCGTGGTCGATAATCTCATTTGCCTCTACTGCGGTAGGGCAATCCTTATTGTACCTGCTTTTCCTTTGGTCTTAATGTTTCATGGGTGGCTGTACGTAAGCATCTTGAAATACCGTCCCAGGGTTTCCTTATACTGAGTTGCTGAGGAGTGTAGGAATATTATCTTGGCTGCAACAAGATAGTGGTCTGAATAATATTATGACCTGGAATCTATGCAGATCTAGAACACTGAAAACGTGCTCATCGTACATCTAGTTCTTCGAAGCATGTAACTTGATGAATTTCCTTTTGCCGGAATCCAGTGCTATAGGCAACCGCTACCATTTCCGGCCAAATTGCATAACTTCAGCTCATTTTAGGATGTTTCTCCATGTAACCTGAATTTTCCTATTTTAGTGTCGAAGATATTTTCTTTGCCTACTTTGGCGTTAAAACCACCGCGCACAATTTAGAATGCTAGGTTCACTGCACGGAATCTCTGTTCCACCACAAACCCGTCACGAAATTAGCGATCTTTCCTGTGGTCACAGTAGTACATGTCCCAATGTCATCTTAGCTCATCCAACATTCCCCTTGTACGGAAGTGGAGTCAACATAACCTTCATATGAATATCAATTAGCCGGGCAGCGATACCTTGTCATTTAAAGGACAACAAGTTTCAGGTATATGTTCACAAATCGTCATCTTTGAAGCATTTGAAAGAGTCATCATCAAAAGGGAGGGTTTTTGTCACTTTTGTATTGGAATGGCTTTCTGTCCTGGGGTGCATGCCAAACCCCACGCACAACCACAGAGTATTTGCATACTAACTTTTGGTCTAAGACCTGAAGTCGTGAGCTACTTTAACTATGGTACTTGTAAAATAATCGTTTCTGGCTATTCTCATGTGAATGGCAGTCAAACCTTTTCCTATCTTCATAAACATCTTTAGTTCTATTAATAAAGGTACCTTTTAGTTCTCTTTTTCTAAACTATAGAATCTCTAGCACTTTCGCAGTCTTCTGCCGGAAGCCCAAAAAACTTCTGAGTTTTTTTATAAAATCTTAAAATTTTTTTTAAATATACTTATATTTTATCTATTAACTTCCATTATCTGTCGTTGTTACTATTGTCCAACATTTCTCTTTCTCTCTAGCTACAATTGCTTGCAACATGCAGCACTTTGTGTAGTATTGTGCCAAAATTAAATTACATTTGATGAAATAAGCCACCAAAAGCAGACTTAAGTAAAGTCAATGCAATGCTTAGCAGCCGCTGTTGTAGAATTTAGCTTGTTTGCGATGGAGTCTACAAACATGTGTCCAATCGGAGAAGAATGTGGCAACCACAGAGGAAAATTAAGTCTGATTGTTTATTTTCGTTTTGTTTGTTAGTTTATTGTCGGGGCAATCGTGCATTCATCGACATTGTTAAGTTTTAATTACATCAATTAATTATAGATGGAGTTGTTTTCTTTTGATTGTAGGTATATTGAGTTAGTAATTTCTAAGCTTTGAGAATATTCAGTGTGTACTTCTAGATGGAGTCTGTTTAAGGCAAAAATGTTTTCAAATCTAAACAGAATTGAAAGATGATCGAAAGGTTTAATTTAGCAGCCACCGACGGTAGTCGAGAGGAAAACCCGCATGCGAAACTCATTACTCAGCTGCAATTATTTCTCTCTCTCTCTCTCTCTCCCTCTCTCTCTCTCTCTCTCTCTCTCTCTCTCTCACAGTGCTTCACGGCCGAAAGTGAGAAATAACCAACCTTAAATTATTTTGAAATGAAAACTTTGCAATATAAAATTCTCATAAAACTAAGGTTCCCACAGCAATTCACAAGAATTACCACTGCACGACATTACCGCGCTATTTTTCACCACGGAAGTAAATGAGATGAAGGGAAATACATAGTCTTCAGAAAATGTTTAATGAAATAAGAACCCTTTAATATGAAAACACTGCGTCTACCGATTTAAACTCTCATAAAAGCGCTTGCACACTCCTTTCGAAACTTAAACATATACCTTCTGCTCAAATATAAACGGAGACTTTATCCATAACTCGACAAAGACAAGACATATGTCCATACTTTTTTTTTGCTTAGGTTGGCAGGACTGTTATATGTTTACATGTCAAATTTGAGCGCGATCTGTCACATAGTTTTTTTTTTACGGCACTATAAACAAGTCAACCTCGAGTGTGTTTTTCGAATTTTACTATGGGAATTAACGTTGAGCAAAGAGTTTGTTTGAAATTTTGTTATTCCAATGGAATAAGTGCGACGGACGCAATGAAAATGTTGCAGAAGGCATATGGGGAGTCTTGTCTATCACGTGCACGTATTTTTGTTTGGTATAAGTCGTTCAAGGACGGCCGTACATCGCTGGAGAACTTGCCCCATGATCGTCGTCCAGCAACGTCAATAAACGAAGAAAACGTCGAAAAAGTAAAGAAAATTGTTTTGGAAAATCGTCGTGTGACTGAAAGAGAGATAGCTAGTGAGCTCAACATATCAAATGGATCCGCTCATAGCATTATTCACGATGTTTTGGGCATGAGACGTGTGTCTGCTCGACTTGTTCCAAAATTGTTGCTCATACGTCTCGTCTTGTACGCGATTATTTGACCAAAAACAACGTAAATATTGTTCCGCAAGCACCGTATTCACCCGACATGGCACCGTGTGACTTTTTTCTTTTCCCTAAACTCAAATTGCCGCTTCGTGGAAAGCATTTTCAGTCGATTGAAGTCATAAAAGAGAATTCGAAGAAGGAACTGAAAGCCATACCTAAAGCGGACTACCAGAAGTGTTATGAAGATTGGAAAAAAAGGTGGCATATGTGTATCGCCTCTAATGGTGACTATTTTGAAGGGGATAAAATAAATATTGAAGAATAATTAACCGTTTTTGTTTTATTGCGCAGTCTCGTTTATATTTGAGCAGAAGGTAAACATATGTTGGTTTATTAAAAAAAAAAAAAACAAAAAAAAACACTGATTTCCTCCATATATATTCTTTTGTGCAAATGTACTGATATACCAGTAAAGGGTTTTCCAATAAGAGGTTTTATTTTTATATTAAAAAAAAAATAAATTTTTTTGAGATAAATGATTGGATGGTTGCTTAGGTTGCACGTAGAGCCGCCTTGTTGAAAGTAAACGTTGTCCAGATCACTCCGTCAATTGGCCATAAAGAGCTATTAATCATCTCTCGATAGCGTAATCCATTCCCCGTTACTGTTGCTTCAGCCTCATTTTCGAGAAAGTAAGCTCCAATAACCCGGCTGGACCATAAACCGCATCAAACAGTTACACGTTGGGGATAGAGAGGCTTTTCAACAATAAATCTTGGGTTTTTCGAGCCTCAATAGAAGTGGAAATGGATCTAACCAGTCAAGATGATTTTTCGATGAAACTCCGGATCATTTTCATGCATTTCAAGGAACCAATTAGCAAAGACATGACGTTGTTGAGGACTGGCGGGCTTGAGTTCTTGTGTTTGTAAGCCTTAAGACCCAGGTCTTTAGGCGAAGAATGGACAAACCTGGTTTGTTCTTCAACGACGTGCACGTGTTTTATTCTTCACGTCACTAACTTGTCCCAACAGCTCCATTCTTGTTTACCAAATTCTGTATTATGGTCCGACAAGTGGATTCAAGATGACCGTAAGTGTTTTAGTTTTACGAACCGTCTCTGCGAGGTTTTCACCATTTTTATAGTAAATTTTAATAATTTCAATGCGTTTATTACTGGTGTAGTTTTTACTTGTCAAATATCCAAAAATTAGAGCCTCAAAAATGGCATCTACTGGTAAAGCAAGCTATTCAAAATACCACCTCTTATTGCAAAACCCTTTATATTTTGTCTGCAACAATTTTCGAGCGCTCTTTTTTTCTCTTTGGCTTGCTTTCCGGATGGACAATAGCATTAAGTGTGCTTTGGTGTTTAATTACATTATTGTTTGAGTTTGAGCTAAATATATGTACGCTGTGCTTCCACTTAGTTTTTTCTTACATCTTTTTAAAAACAGACCTTTTTATTTCATTAAAAGTTGTGTATGATGAGCTTAGTATAATGATTAAATTGGTCATCAGACGTGTGAGACATGGAAATCACAAAGATAGTTGAGTGGAGCCTACTGACTAAATAAAGGTAGATAAGAGTGTTGTCCGAAAGATTTTCAACATTAGTCCCTTAATATTTCCTCCCTCACGTTTCCTTGTTTACCTCAAAGCATTTGGTGTTCGCAATGAAACTACTTAAAATCGATATGTTTTTTTGTGGGCAAATATTCAAGGTTTGGTATATGTTGTATTGTAGGTGTTCTGTGTCGAATTGGTAAGAGAGCTGAGTAGACTGTGAGGTCACCTTTTTATGGATTGGGCAGAGCAAACTTAAATTCCAATCGTTTGGCATGCCTTCGTCCGACCATATTCTGCAAAGTAGCTGATGCACTCACCTTGTCAGCTTTGCCGTCAGCTCCGGCCACCTTGTTGTTCTTTAAGCGGGCAATCGCTATTCGAACCTAGTCATAGTCGAGTAGTGGAACATATTTTCCGTTGGGATATCGGGTTTACCATCTCCGGGTGTTTCATTTTCACTGCCATTCAGTAGATAAGAGAAAGTATTCCCTTCACAGTTTCAGTATGCTCTGGGTATCCGTTACTAGATCACCTCTCTGTCTTTCTGTGTCCTACAAGAGTCTGCTACCGTCTTGAAACCTACTGTAAGCCGTCGTATTACCCTTGTCGGCCAGCTTTTCAAGCTCTTCATACTCACGTGTCTCGACCGATTTCTTTTTTTGTTTGGAAATTCGTCTTGCTTACCTCTTCAGTTCTCGGTGTCTATCCCATCCCGCACGTGTTGTGGTCGATCGCAAGGTTGCGAGGGAGGCAGTCTGTTTTCTCTCCACTGCGACACGGCAGTCTTCATCGTACCAGCTGCTTTTGCGACCTTTCCGATATCCAATAGTTACGTTTGCTATAGTACATAGGGAGATTGAAATGCCGTCACACAGTTCCCGTATACCGAGTTGCTGATGAGTGCTCTCAGCGAGCAGGAGTGCAAGTCAAGTAGAAAATCGTTCGGCAGTCTGTTGTGATTGCAGCTTTTCGACGTCGAACTTTCCTTGTGTGTGTTGACGGGCGTTCTTCGAAACACAGAGGCGCGTGCGTATCTTCGCTGCAACAAGATAGTGGTCCGAGTCGATGTTGGGTCCTCGGAGTGTACGCACGTCAAAAACACTGGAGACATGTCTTCCATTTATCACAACATGATCGATCTGGTTTTGTGTTTTTCGATCAGGGGACAACCAAGTGGCTTGATGTATTGTTTTGTGCTGGAAGACAACCATATTTCGGGCCCCGGCGAAGTCGATCAGCCCCAACTCATTAGAGGATGGTTCGTGGTGGAGGCTGAATTTTGCGACAGTTGTACCAAAGATTCTTTGGCCAAGCTGGCTTTAAAATCGCCAAGCACGAGCTTTTGATATTATCGGTAAGTAATTTCGACGATGAGTTTTAAAATTTCTGTATTACAATTTTAAAAACCTTATATAAAGTTAATAGTTATTTTCCATTTCTATGAATATTGCTCTTTTAAAACATATTTATGTACTGTATATACACACATGTATTCGTGCTCTCGCAAAATTTATTTCCACGACTAAATTATACTTTTACGCCTAAACATTTTCTCCTTTAGCACTGAGGTTTTGTCAAAGCTTTGCCAAGTTGAAATTGTTAGAAAAACAAATGTTTGCACTTCGTTGCATTACAAATAAATATTGCGACACAATAAAATAATTCGGCACAGACGTTTGAACGAGTACAATGGAATGTCAACAAGCGCTTAGAAAGGCTGTACATGCCACATACATATTACATATGCCTTTATATGTATACAAATATACCTACATATGTACATATATATATACAACTGCTTTTATTTATTTATATACAAGAGAATTGAAAGAAAACAAATATTTCTTGTAAAGACTTTTTGAAGCAAAAAAATACAAATCTGTATTGCAAGCCAGTCACCAATTGCTTGTATTTACACTTCTGAGCGTTTTGGTAAACCGCGTTTGAAAATAAAATATAAACACGTGCAAAGCATGAGGTAAACAAGTTAGTATAACATTTGCCAAGAAAAAATTCCATTTGATGGAATACCATATATACATATACTATGTATTTATGGCTGTACAACTATCTACATATACTTATACATACATATATGCATGGGCAAGCTGGTGGAGAAAACTAAAATTATCGAATATTGAAGAGCGAAAACTCAAAAGAAAAATTTTCATTTTACAATCGCTCTTCACCTTATCCTTCCCCTGTGGTCTTCCTCTTCCAATGCTTCCCCCGACAGGTACTGCATCGAATACAGTCAAAGCTGGAGTGCTCTCATCCATTCGGACGACATGACCTAGCCAGCGTAGCCGCTGTCTCTTCATTCGCTGAACTAGATCAATAGCATCATATAGCTCGTACAGCTCATCGTTCCATCGCCTGCGGTATTCGCCGTTGCCAATGCGCAAAGGACCATAAATCGTTCGCAAAACTTTTTTCTCGAAGATATCGTTCACGCTTCCGCGGCATATAGTAGGACGGGTATGATGAGCGACTTTTAGAGTTTGGTTTTTGTTCGTCAAGAGAGGACTTTACTTTTCAATTGTCTACTCTGTCAAAAGTAGCACCTATTGGCGAAAGTGATTCTGCGTTGGATTTCCAGGCTGGCATTATTGTTGGTCCCCAGATAGACGAAATTATCTACGACCTGAAGTTATGACTGTCAACAGTGACGTGAGAGCCAAGTCGCGAATGCGATGACTTTTTGTGTGATGACAGAAGATATTTCGTCTTGCCCTCGTTCACTACCAGAGCCATATCTTTCGCTTCCTTATCCAGTCTGGAGAAAGCAGAACTCACGGCGCGGTTGTTGAGGCCAATAATGTCAATATCATCGGCGTACGCCAGCAGCTGTACACTTTTATATTTACAAGATTGTGCCTTCTCTATTTAGCTCTGCAGCTCTCTTTTGTGAATTGGGCAGAGCACACTTAAGTCCCAGACTTCGGGCATGCTTTCATCCGACTATATTTTGTAAAGAAACTGATGCATGCCCTTGTAAGCACCTCACCGCCATATTTGAATAGCTCTTCCGGTATCCCGTCAGCTCCAGCCGCTTTGTTGTTCTTTAAACGGTTGGTAAAAAATTCAGCAGCAAAATTTGGATGCCTTATGCATATACCGCCTAATGTGAGACCACTTATACAACCTATGGACTTAAGCGCAATACAATTGAATAAAATTCATTGATTGGATGTAATTTCTTTTTTGAAATCCAACACCTTTCACGCAGTGGGAAAAACATTGCGTTTAGGAAGGAAGATCATTTAAGGAAAGATTAAAACAATTATGTTTAGAAAATGACTTATCACTTTTATTTCTCTTAATGAACAGAATGTCGATTGGGGTATAGGTGACCATGACGAATACCACCAGTTTGAAGAGCTCAAAATTAATCATCAGGATGTATTAATTACAATATGAGTTGAATGAAAAATTTGTACAATTTTCTGACTTTAACAGGGAAAGGTTAGTGATTATACCAGTGGAATGGTACTCGTACCTGATTTCACTTTATCAAATATTGATGATTATGCAGTTATCGAGTCCGCCATCAGCATAAAATGTAATGCAATTGGAAAATACGGCGTTCATCCTAAATTTTTTTTAATGTATACCGCCTAAAGTTTTACCTTATGTAACATATGCCTTGAACAACATTTTGACCACGTTTGGTTTTCCTCAATGATGGTAGTATGCAAAAATCATTCCAATTAAGAAATCTAACGAAGACTTCAGACCTATCGCAATACTACCCATCTTATCTAAAGTACTTGAACGCATAATGCATGCTTAAATAAATTCATTTCTAAGTTGAAACCTGCTGATGAATTGAATTTTGGATGATATCAGGCTCAACATACTTAATAAAATCATATCTGCATAAGTGATCGTTCGTAAGCTGTATGTCTAGGTGACATTACATTAAACCATTTACACGTAACTAAAGGTGTTCCACGAGAATCTATTTTCAGGCCTCTGTTGTTTTTTTTTACATGTTAACGGCCTTCAAAGTGTGTTAAAGTACTGTAACATTTATTTATACGCAGATTATGTTCAATTATAAGTATGCCAATTGCCCCTTTGAATCCGTCAATGCTTGCATTAAGGAGTTACATCATGTTAGATTTTTCAAAAAATCAATCAATATTCAGGTAAATACTCTGAAAATTTCAGAGTCAGAGCATTTGAAAGCGGTTTTTCAAGTCGGTGACCAAGAACCGATTAGTTTCAAATTTTTACACCGGCTTTTGAAAAATATTTTCTAGTACTTATTCGAACGTTTTCCATTACCGATGAAAAGTTTTTTTTAATACGCAATTCAAGACCAAAATTATTGAGAAAAATTTTTTTTTTTTTATAAGCCGCCGTTTTGCCACAAGATTATATATTACTTTAACGAAATCCGTTTTGATTTTTTTCCTTTCAGATGATTCACGTGAGAAAAGCAATGGTCCCCGCAAAACGCAAGGGGTCCCTGGAGTGCTGTAGCAGCTTCAGAAACTATTATTTTTATAAATAAAGTTAGCAAACTACTCTTCAAAAGTGCCATAATATGTGTACAAATGCTCAAAATAATAAAGTTTTCTCGTGAAATGACTTTAATAGCGATTAAGATCACGTTAGCAAGTGGTCCAGAGATAATGGTTTAATTCTAAATCCTAGTAAATTGCAGTGCATTGTTATACCTATACAAGAAGCCTTTCAAACTCGAAGGCTGCAGTGAAGTGAAACTGAATAACTCTGTTATAAAGTTCGTGGATACTACCAGAAATTTAGGAATTATCTTCAAAACAACTTTGGCTTGGAATAGCTTACATTTATAGTGCAATAGGTAAGGTTTATGGCATGCTTCGAGCATTATGGGTTATTTAGTATTTCACATCATCAAAAATTCGATTGCTTTTAGCAAAAATATTTTTATTAACGACCTTACTATATGGATATGAACTGTTTGCCAGCTATGACTACTGTGTTGTAGTAAACTCAATGTCCTCTACAATAACATCGGTGGATACGTATATGGTGCGAATCGTCGTGAGCACATAACTAATTCTACATTAATATTATTTACCATAAAATTCCCCGATTTAAGGTGCCTGATTTTACTACACAAAGTCGTTAGCTCTCAGGAGCCAAATATCTTGTAAAACGAGTTTAATTTACTAGATCTACCCGATCACTTAACCTACTACTTACCTGATATCTAAACGTCAGTTCTTTGTTTTTGCTGTTCGTCTTTGGAACGCTCTGCCACAAAGGTTATCAGGCATTCGAGGTACGTTGCGCTTTAGAAACGAACTCATACATCACTGTGCATAATCAATTAATTGCTAATCTGCACGCTTATTTTTATATTCTTCAAATCTTGTAAATACTACTATTTCTTTGTTAAATATCTAACCCTTATTGTTATTTTCATGTTTAGAGAGAAAAGCGCAGTTTTAGTGTTATAATTACGATGTTAATAAAGGGTGGATAAACTTTCAAGGGCCGATGTTGATTTTGAATAAAACACAAACTATTTAGGAAATTATTGAAATTTTATTTTATTATGATATATTGGTATTACTCAATTATGTATGTAACAAAATATCGGCCAAATGAGCGCCGCGACCTCGGCGGCACACCTCCATACGATGGTCCAAATTTTCGATGACGCTGAGGCATAATGGAGTTTCTATGCCGTTATTGTGCCGAATTATCTCATCCTTTAGCTCTTGAATTGTTGCTGACTTATCGACGTACACCTTTCCTTTCAAATAACCCCAGAGAAAAAAGTCCAACGGTGTCAAATCACATGATCTAGGGGGCCGATTGACATCGCCATTACGTGAGATAACACGGCCATTGAATTTGTTGCGCAAAAGAGCCATTGTTTCTTTAGCTGTGTGGCAAGTGGCACCGTCCTGCTGAAACCACATATCGTCCACATCCATATCTTCCAATTGTGGCCATAAAAAATTCGTTATCATCTCACGATAGTGAACACCATTCACAGTAACTGCCTGACCGGCCTCATTTTGGAAAAAATACGGCCCGATGATGCCGCCAGCCCATAAACCGCACCAAACAGTCACTCTTTGTGGGTGCATTGGTTTTTCGACAATCACTCTTGGATTCACATTCGCCCAAATGCGGCAATTCTGTTTATTGACGAATCCACTGAGGTGAAAATGTGCCTCATCACTGAAGATGATTTTCTTCGAAAATTTTCATAATAAGTCTGGATAACTTTAACACGTTGTTGGATTGTGTATCTCTCCATGGTTCAAATTGAGTAAGTCTGAAGTAGAGAAATGTCAAATTAAATTCGGAAAAAAACTTGGCGTTTAGGTGTGGTTCACATTCAACATCGGCCCTTACAATTTAACCACCCTTTATTATAATTTATTTTATTTTAAGCTATTAGAATGAAGTTCAATCACAGTACCAGGGGTGTTTGTTGAAGTGTGCCGGTTTTACTAGTAGATGTCGCTAGCAATATGTATAAATTTCTAGTATTTGGCATGTAATTTTTTTCTATTGACATTAACCTACAAAAATACGCAAGTCACATTCCGCCAAAATAAAAGCGTCATATATGTTTACCTCAGTGAATATGTCGAGTTTCGTTGCAAGTAAATCGCATTTGCATTCGTTGCTTTTCTTATTTCATCAAAAGAAAAAAGCAGCCGAAGCTCACCGGAGATTTCGATTTGACAGGCAATGAACATCCTGGTGCAGCGAAAAAGTTCGAAGACGAGGAATTGCAGACGTTATTGGATGTTGATCCAACCCAATCGCAACAAAAATTGGCAGAAACACTACATGCGACTCGAGGAGCAAATTTCCAACGTTTAAAAGCCATGGGAAAGATCCAGAAGTATGGAAAATGGGTGCCACACCAGCTGAACGATAGACAATTGTAAATCGAAAAACCGTTTGTGAAATGCTGCTTCAACGATTCGAAAGGAGATCTTTTCTCCATCGAATTGTCACGGGAGAAAATGGATTTTTTTTTGAAAACCCGAAGCGGAAAGCTCGATGAAGCTGGCCCATCGACTGCAAGGCCAAATCGCTTTGGCCGTAAGACAATGCTCTGTGTTTGGTGGGACCAGTGTGGTGTGGTGTACTACGAGTTGTTAAAACCTGTTGAAACGGTGAACACGGATCGCTACCGACAACAAATGATCAATTTGAATCATGCGTTGATCGAAAAACGGTCGGAATGGGCCCGAAGACATGGCAAAGTTTTCTTGCAACATGACAACGCGCCATCTCATACCGCTAAACTGGTGAAAGACATATTAAAAACACTTAATTGGGAAATATTATCGCACCCGCCGTACTCTCCAGACCTTGCCCCGTCCGACTATCACCTTTTCGCATCGATGGGACACTCCCTTGCAGAGCAGTGCTTCGCTAATTTTGAAGAAGTCGAAAAATGGCTCGTCGAATGGTTTGCCTCGAAAGAGAAAAATTTTTTTTGGAATGGTATCCATAATTTGCCTGAGAGATGGGCGAAATGTATAGAAACCAATGGTTAATACATTGAATAAAAAAATTTTGAGATTCATCTGAAAATTAAGTGTTTTCTTTATCGAAAAAACCGGCAAACTTCAACAAAAACACCTGGTAAAATAACTCATGATTGATATGTATAACCGAAGAAATGTAAAAAGGTTTTTTCTAAGAGTTTTCAGTTCTTTTAATTTCAAAAATTCATAAGCTAAAAGAAATATAACAATGATTGTAACAATTAGAAGAAAGTTATAAAAACTTTGTGTTAAATTTGTGTGGGAACAGTTTTGAAACTATTTAAATATTCATTTAACTTTTTTATTTTTAATTTATTACGGAAAATTTTTATTTCAGATTTTTTTTAAATAATTGTATTTATATTAAATGAAGTTAAAATGTTGCGATAGAAGAGTTAAGCTAAAATAAATTGATGATGCTTGCAATGAAAAATATTTTTGGACGAAGATGGCCAGCTATTTAACAACTTAAGGACTTAAGGAACTTAAGGAACTTTTTTCTCCAAGAATTCGTAAAATTGCCTCGTCGGATGTTGTCAAATAAGATATCTCCACTAAGACTAGTAGAAACGTTGTCTTAGACATCATTCTTAAATTTTTCTCGGAAACTTCCATTGTCCTTTTAATGAATCTCCTTACGACCTACCTCATGTAGTCTAATATACATCGTAGTATAAAATTATTCAAGGAACACGCCGTGCTTAATTACATACCTAAGAGCGAACTTTCATATATTTATGTTTTAGTCTAAGGCCAAAGGTAGTAAATTAAAAAACTGTCCATGACTGTTTCTTTTTACCGAGTATCTGACTTAATATCCGCGGCATGTTAAAAGAAGCCTTACGCCACCAAATGTTTAAAGTACAGTTCAGTTGGGATTCGAATAATTTGAAATATTTTCAATTATACTCGGAATGCCACAGGAAATCTGCAACAGCGCCGTGCTACATGACAATAGCGAAACAACAAAAACGGAAACACAAATAGTCCGTTGGAAGACAAAATTAGGAAATTTTAGTCCCTGAGCATGTAAATTTCGAGAGAATTAAAAAAAAAAATACAGACGAAAGACACGCACATACACGCGCACACCCACACACACACTTTGTTCTTTTACTAGGCATACCGGAAACGGAAGATGCCGTCCCCATAATAGAGTCAGAGTGAAGCTAAGTTGTAGGACATTTTATTGTATTTGTTGCATTGCAAGCCGCTGACGGACATACCAACCGACTAACTGACAGTCCACTGCTCTTTATCCCCCTCCCACCAAAATCCAAACTGACAAGCATTGCGCATTTTTGGCAACGATGAAAATAATAGACTTTGGAGATTCCTGCGAATACGCGGCTGCCTGCCTCAGTACCACATACACACCTACATATATCTGCATCTCCATATGCAAGTTGGTAATGACAGTGACATGATGACTCAATGACAATTCCAACGCTCCAAAAAGCAGTAAAAGCCGAGACAAACAGTGGGAGGGCGGTAGCAGTTGGAGTTACACAGAGCAAAATAGCAAAATAGCCGTTGTGATTGCATGTCTTGGCTACACCCCAGTCCTACACGCATACGTACACACGTTCCACAAATAAGTCAAAATTCTTTAGACCACTTCTAAGAAAGTAATAAGGAAATAAATGCTGCCGCAAGCTGAATTTTGTTGTAAGAATGAGTAAATGCAAGCTTAGCGGTACAATTGTGTTGCATTTGTTGTTGTTATTGTTGTTGTTGCCTTTGGAGTTACATGTCGCTATGCAAAACGGAAAAATTAACTTGTCAAAGCCGGTCTCATCAGCTGTCTACAATGGGGAATGCAACGCAATTCGTGGCATTGGTAGGCAGACAGTCAGTGGCTCTGTCTCATGCCATGCCAACTCTCCGCTATTTCTTCATTTAGATTCAATTTAATTCAACTATATATTGTACATATGTATGTAAGTGCTGCATATATGTGGAACCAGCCTAGAGGGCATAAGAAGGAAGCATTGAAAATATATGAAAAGAAAACATTGAAATAAATAAAAGTACATAAGTGGAGTTGGGTACAAGACAAACTCTTATGGACAATTACGAATTTAGGAATTCAGAAGATGATAATTTTTCAAACCTACAAAATTTTTACTGATTAATATGACCACTGTAATGGGCCTCCCTGTCTGTTCATCTTCCACTCATCTTTTCTCTTCATTGGCAGTGATGTCAACCAGCTAGAGAAGCTTCTTCCAGTTCAGAAAAGCATATACCTTTCAGCCGAAGCTGAGATTAACAGATTATTTTAATTCAAACTTTCGGTTAAGTAATGGGTTCAAACCTTCTCCATAACCAAACCCACAGGGTGATGTTCGGTGAGAACTACTAGTGACGTTACATTTAGCGCCTATTTGAGGCTACAGAGTTTGCTTTGGCATTAACATAGTTGTAATATTTTCAAAATCTGTAATAATGTACTCGGAAATTACACTTAGCAAAACTATAAGGTCCAGTTACTCAATTCTATTTACACTGCTGGTTACTGTAAGTATCTTGTCTTATAAAATTCACAAGAGAGAGAGAGAGAGCGAGAAAAACGAAAAAGCCGCCCAAAATACCTATCGCAAATATAAACACACACACACACACACACACACACACACACACCTAAACTTCAATCATACTCCATACTCCCACTCGCTATATGTACTTCCTTACTTAGGTATGTAAGTTTGCAAACAGTATTAAATTCCCAGTTGCTTGCTATCCTCGTCAGACACAATGCTAATGTCTAAGCCTACAATTGTGCTTTTTGGTTTGTTGTTGTTGATTCTTACGCTTTATTGTGTTTGGTATTTTAAAATATTTTCAATTGCTTGTCATGTCATCTTCATCTTCATCGTCTTTGTATTTTTGCTTAGCACTGCACTTGGGGCATTCACTGACTGTGTGCACTTTTTTCTTTTTTCATTTTTTTTTTTTTTTGGAATTTTGTTATTTTTGGTAGCATTTTTTAAGTTCAGATCTGCTGCCAAATCTCCTGAGGCCTACTGGCATTGCTCCTTTTAATGGCTTCAGCCCCACTATACCTACGAGAAGACATCTCATTTAGGCGAATAGAATTCAATTTCATAAAACTCCGAGGGATTTTATGCGATAGATACACAAAGAGCCAAACATACACGTACATACATACATACAAGCACTTATCTCTTACTCTAAGCAGACATAATACACGTACATTCCTTGCGTTTAAAGTTGGTGTCAGACTTTAAAATTGCTTTACACATTGAAGAAAAATTTTCATTCTTTTTGTTGTTTTTTATTTTTTGTTTTTGTTTTGAAGAAGACAAAATTTTAGCAGAAGCCAAAAATTACGGAAAATATTATTGCAAATTATATGAAAAAATATAAAATTGTAGGGAAAGTTTTAGCCAATGACTTTATCTTGGAGAATCATAAAGCAGGATTCGAATTTGGGCCTTCCGAATGGTAGTATGCACTACTAACCACTCGACAAACATTTTTAAAGAAAGCAATAGCTGAGCATCGCTTTCGATGATTATCCTTTCTGAAAGTAAATGAAGTGAGAACAGTCCTAGAAGATTGCGAAACCATCATAGTTCGTACCCGAGTATGAGGAAAACGATTGCCCTCCTGAAGAAAAATAAAGTGTTAGGAGCAGATGATCTAACGAAGAACTAACATACCGCATGTCTCAGATTCATTGCAAAATTTGGTAGCATAAGTCCATGCAAAACGATTAAAACCTAAGTTTGCTCTGCCCAATCCAAGATACTCGTCATCGACCTCAATAACCGCGCATTTAATTATCTTTTCTCCACACTGAATAAGGAAGCTAGGCGAATGGTTCTAGTAGTGGGGGCAAGACGAAAAATGAGTTGTCATCAAACAAACCGTCAACGCACTCAAGTCTTGGATCCCACCTCCCTGTTGGTAGTTAAAACTTTGAAGCCGTAGGTAATTTAGTCTATTTAGGTGCCAGCGTCAACAACAATGTAAGCAATTAAAAAGTAAAGTTCAATCTCGACAAACAAAACTAAGCTCTTCCGGTCGCACATTATTCCCATCCAGGTATTGCGAACGATTTATGGACCTTTACGAATTGGCAACCACGAATAGAACAGACGATAGCCTGTACTAGTTATACGGTTATATTGGCATAGTTCAGCGAATCAGCAGTGAATGGCTTTGAAAGTATTCGACGAAGTATCTACCGGTAGAAGCAAATAAATACCTTCACTTCGTTGAAAAGTTCAAGTGGCTTTACTTGACATCCCCCATCGGCGCATTCATACCTATTGCCGAGACACTTCCCAAACTCAATCTATGAGATAGTTTATTTATTTTAGTTTAATACCTTCATGTCCTCTCACGACATGATCTAATGTTAAGCTAATATCATCACCTACTTCTCTAATTGTGAATCGGCGATCGTTCATAACCCTTTTATTCACTTTCTTCACGTTTTCTTTGATTGTTGACGTGATGGAACATTCCGGACGTTCGTCATCTTCGTTCGTCATTACACTTTTCACCACTGGCAAACTCTTGCTTTACTTATAGGAGACTAACCGTCGGCCTTTGTTAATATTAGGTCAAGTAAAAAGATCTTTCGGTTTTTTTTATTGATTTTTCAAAATTTGATAACTTTGTGTACATTTGTCCGATTTAAGTCAAATATACGCCGTTTTGTTCGTAAACTTGTTGCCAACGAGATGCCAACTTCATTATACCAGCCCTCGGTGAGCCAATTTGTACAGACCTCTCTTGAGGCCAACTCCTCACCATTAAGCGCGCTCGCCAGGAAAAGATAGTAATCACTTGGTGCCAGGTCCGCACTATAAGATGGGTGCATTAGGACCTCCCATCCGAGCTCCTGGAGCTCCTGGAACTTCTGGCGCGTCACCAAAGAAGTATGTGGCCTGGCGTTGTCCTGATGGAACACAATTCGGCCTCTGTTGATAAAAGATGGCCTCTTCTGGATGAGTGCTGCCTTCAAGCGATTCAGTTGTTGGCAGTAGAGGGTCGAATTGAGCATTTGGCCATAGGGGAGTAGCTCGTAGTAGACGATTCCTTGTCAATCCCACCAAACACACAGCAAAACCTTCCTGGCCGACAATTCTGGCTTGGCCACCGTTTCCGTCGGCTCACCGCGTTTCGATCACGACCGATTTCGCTTGACGTTGTCGTAAGTGATCCACTTTTCATCGCCAATTACCAAACGCTTGAGAAATGGGTCGATTTTGTTGCGATTCAGCAGCTATTCACAAATGGAAATTCGGTCCATCATGTTTTTTGCGTTAGTTCGCGTGGCACCCAAACGTCGAGCTTCTTTTCATATCCAGCGTTATTCAAATGGTCCCAAATGGTTTTCTGGCTTATCTTTAGTTCCTCAGCAATTAAATAAGTGCCTACGTGACGTTCTGTTTCCACTATTTCCATGATTTTATCGCAATTTTCGACGAAAGGCCTCCCGACCGACGCGTGGTGCATCTTTGACATAGAAATTACCGGAACGGAACCTAGAAAACCAATTTTGTGCTACACGTTCGTTTACAGTATCGGACCCATAAACTAAACTCTTGCCAACAGGTGCTACTTTGGACTGAGTAGGCAATTTAAAAGTAAAGTCCTCTCTAGGCGAACGAAATCCAAACTCTACAAGTCGATTATCGTTGCTAGGAGTTTTCGAGAATAAGGGTTTGCGTAAAATGTACATGTATGGTCCTCTACTTATTGGATGAGATGTACGGCGGCAACGACATAGTTCAGCGAATGAAGCAACAGCGGTTGCGCTGGCTAGGACGTATGGTCCGGCTGGGTAAGAATTCTCCAGTTTTGAAAGATTTCGATGCAGTATCCGCCGGTAGAAGCAGTGAAAGGAGAAGACATCCACTCTTTTGGCTATAATCGCTTAAGCGATAGACTATATGCCGAACATATTATTAATTACACGCTCCTATTTCCATGGAATACTCAACATTGTCGGCATGATATCCGAGGGGTTAGTTCTGGTAAAAAAATAAATTAAAAATTAAGCTAATTTTTTTAATTGCGGTCGCCCCTCAGCAGGGAATGTCAACCCTTACTTACTTAGCTTAGTATAAACTGTAGGTCTCTCTATTTGTTGAAAAACATCAGGACACACACCACAAATTGAAGGAGGAGCTCGACTGAAAATTACTGGAGCAGTTAGAAAGCGCCAGTTATATATGTGCATTACTATATGCATATATATGTAATACGTTTGTTCAAGGCAGATTATTTCTTTATGAAGTTAACAAAATTTAAGTGGTAATAAAACCTAATAATATTAATAAAATTCATTGAATATTTAAGCTTGCAGCTGCAAACAATTTTTAAGTGTTCATATTTCCCAGGCATTCAAAACTTTCCACACTTGCAATAATAACAAAACTATTCGAATTTTTGCACTTCAGAGCGAATATACACATATACACGTATATATGTATGTATGCATGTATTTTTAGGTGAGAAATTGTGTTTGGGCACAATTTGCATTGCGGTTGTTGCTCAAAATACAAAAAAAAAAAAAAGGGATAAAGAAATTAAACAAATATAACAACAAGAAAGATATTGTAGGCAAGTGTTGGTTTTTCTTCACATACATACGTTACATATGTATGTACTTGCCCTTCCGGCTGTGCGGTTTCCTATTTCCGGCATTTGCATGCCAATCGTACAACTTTTCCAATTTACTGCCATGAGCAAACATGGGCAATTATTATTGGCAACAACCAGCAATAACAGCAACAACCAACAACAACAACAGTAGTGCTTTAACCCAATATGACTGTATCATATACCATACATACGAGTATACGAGTACATGCAAATAATATGCATAATATATTGTACATACATACATATACATTTGGTGCGATTAATATAAATGCTCATGAGGCCACTCTGCTCTGCCTTCCACGCCTACAACGTGATTACTTGTAGAATTCATATGCATAGTTGGTGTTACTTTGGTTTGCCATCTCGGCAAACTTCGATTTGAACTTCAAAATCGACCTTAACCAAGCAATCGCCAGCCACTCAGCGCCCACTCATAGGCAAGACGGCTGCAGCTGCGTCTGCGTGTGCATGTGTGTGCGTGGGTGAGTGTGTGTGTGTGTGTCTGTGGCGTTAGTGAGCTCAAGTGCAATTTTGATAGCTTTTTAGTACTTTTTAGTACTTTTGAGTATTTTGAATATTTTTCATCAGCAATACAAACTTTTGCCTGCCTGCTATGCTTTTGCGGTGTTTGAGACTCCTGCACGAGAGCGGGTATGTGTTTGCAGGCTGTCGACGACGATGACGATACATTTTGATACAATTAGTTTCATCATTAGTTGCAACTTCTGTTTATGCTGCTGCAACTGAGTGCTGTTGTTGATACTTTCAAAAATATAAAACAAAAATAGAAATAAAACAAAAACCCAATATACCCCAAGTACATATGTACACTTATGTTGAAGAAAATAATAACAAAAGAAAGCAAAGTTGAAGAATTCCGCCACAGTAGTTTTCTCCCACAGTTGTTGTTTTGCTCTTTAGCAATGTTTTTGCTGCCACCATTGTACTATGGTCCACGAGATTACTTTTTGTGACCAAATATCAATTTTTCAAAGTCCCTAAAATAATCAAATTTTGGTAGCTATAAAAGATCAGCTGAGATCAAGGAATATTTTTTTATGTATTTAGCAAAGTTGTAGATATTGGATGAGAGCAAAAAATGCAAAACCAATCTGTCCGGAAATAATACATCTACTGCCTCAAAATCGCAGAAATGCCCAAACTCAATATGGAAATATATAATAATAAATAATGCATCTCGAAACTCCTTCCTCCACCGGCTGGCGTTTCACTGATCTCATATGCTGACGATTGGCGTCTGGCCAGAATATTGATGACTTATGTTCAAAAATGAACTACTATCGCGACGACTTTCCCACTTCTTCACTGCAAGACAAATACGACTACAACCAGCAAAATCATCGGTTCTCCTCTTCACCAGCTGGACGAAGAAGCATCGGCACGAACTCTATGTGAAAGTCCGACTATAAACAACCCAAAGTTATTGAGAGTCACATTCCTTCACTTCGCATATACGAGTAACTGCTGCAAAACTCTAGAACCGCAACAACGTCCTCAAAGCGTTAGCTGTCAGCACCTGGGGAAAAGGCAAAAGAAAAGTTGCTGACAACTTACAAGGCTCTCATCCGGGCAGGAGACTAGCGAGAAGCTTCAAGCCTGCCACCTCAAGGCTTTGACAGGAAACTTTCTGATATCGCCATAGCAAAGTATTATGCTCCTTAACTCATAGCATTGATACTTCGCTGTGTAAACAATACGTGCTAAGATGCTAATGTAGTGAACACCCAAACAGTGCGATTATGTTGACCATAAGTTAAACGAACCGCGCGAAACACATTATTTTGTTTAAAGAACGTAATACAATAAAGTTGAACGATTTGTAAACGTTGCTCAGGAGTTTCCATGATGAAATGACAAACAATACTGAACAAAAATACGAAACATGGCAGCTTAACACGACTCAAGCGTGGTCTGTCAAAAAGAATGAAAAACGTGCCTCTACTAAGATCACCCGTTACATAACATTGATATGATATTAAATCGTGAACATTTTTACGCGATTACTTTTTACCATTTTCGACCTAGATTAATTCAGCAACAGTTAATTTTTGGCGACGATGCGCAATGAAGGACCAAAGTTTATGGTAAGGTCGTCCAAAACCAAATGGTGTGCGCAAAATGATGTCGCAGGATCACCATGCGATCTATCGTGAGATTGAGGCAATTATAGGAATTAGTGAGACCAGCACACATTAAATTTTGGATGAACAATTAACTGCAATATAAATGTGTTCCCGTCGGATACCACACAATTTCTCAATCTCTTAAAAAAGCTACGTGTCAATTATTATTCGATGGAATCACTGTTTGGTGGCCAGCACTAGACAAGGCTACTTATAGGAGCGAGCTGACGAGCACGGTCTCCGTACTCATTACAGGTGCGCTGCCTCAACTCTTACGATGGCAAAGTGGGTTGTGGAACTTACTTTGAATCTCATGCTATAGAATTAAATAAAAGACTTCCCGACCACTGCAGCGTATTCCTAGCGGAACTTACCGCTATAACGGAAGCCGCCTATAGTCATAGAGGCATCCCAGGAAACTGCGTAGCCGACGAACTTAACCACGATATGTTCTGCACATGACGTGGGCATACCGCTTTCCTCGGCAAAGTATGTGCTAAGGCTAGCATTCACCTGAAGGGCCAACAGCAGATGGAAAAGCGAAACCACGAAACTAAGTCTCTAAACCTTCTAAACTTCCATAAGAATAACAATCGGCGTAATAACCGTACAATATCTTATGGGAACTCATGGTAGAAAGATGGGCTGTTTCTCAAACAACTACTGCTGCAGTTGCGGATACATAGAGGAGGAGGAATAGGTGGAACACTACATTAGTCACTACACAGCTCTCAGTGTGGTCCGTTTTCTCAGCAATTTCTTCTTCGATTGCCCTGTCGGTAGGCATTGATCTCCTAAATTTAAAATACACACCAAGTGGTTTGAGCATTTGGAAAGTAAAAAGCCAAGACCATCATAGGTATCACAACGGGGCAATAGGGCTAAGTGCGCTTGATCAGGGATCCGTGAACAATTTGTTAAAAAAAAAAATTTTATTGAAAGAACTGGACATGTAGCAACCGTACCACTATAATAACGCAGAACATTGAGACACAGCCATTTTATTTGCCGATTGTCTTTCTAGAAATAAGAAAAGCCAACGCCGAAGATGGATCACTCTTGACTATGACAATGCGAGCTCTGCACTGTGTAAGTGGCCCCACCGCTAGGCTACAATCTGCTCGACAAATCGGTTTCGATTCGCAACCAAGTGCCTTAATGGAGATGATTTTAGCTTGCATTTGAAATTGTGAAAAAAAACTTACAATTATCGGTATAATATTTGTATTAATGCTTTATACTGTGTGCTTGTGAGTATTTATTGTCGAAATGATTCGTGCCTTTCCGAATATTAACTAAATATTGTATGTAAGTAGTTTAAGAAGTATGTATTTGTTGAGAAACCCAATTCTTGAGAAGAAATACTTTCTAAATCCATCCGACTCCATCGACAAAATGTATCGTCTGTTGTAGAGAATCTAGTTTTTGTTCAAATGCCGGTAATTTCAAACATCACTTTGCATAACCTCAAGTTTTTCAACTCGGAATTGGATGTTGTTTGGAACGAGATGAATGTAAAAACTCACAAAAACTCATAATTCACCTATGTATACGTATAGTTAACATATTTCTACAATTACTATTACTTTATTTTATTTTTATTTTATTTAACCGGGACACCGCAGAAAAGAGGATCGACACACACCACCTTTTCGTCGATTTTAGACCAGCCATCGACAGCACGAAAAGGAGTAGCATCTACGCCACTACATCTGAATTTGGTATTCCTGCAAAGCTTATACGATTGTGCAAACTGAAAATCGTGCGATTTCTTCAATTTGATGCTGGAGAATGTAATAAGAGCTGAAGAGCTAAATTGACAAGGTACAATCTTTTACAAGAGTGTAAAACTACTGGTGTTTGCCGATGTTATTGATATCATAGGCCTTAAAAACCACGAGGGCAAAACGAAACATCTCCTGTCATCAGTTGACAGTCATAACTTTGAGGTCGTAGATAATTTCGTCTATCTAGGGACCAGCATCAGCACAAATAATAATGTTAGCCTTGAAGAGGAAGACCTTCACTCCGAAGAAAGATCAGGTGAAGAACGATCTGGTTTCACTTGGTATTTCCAGCAGGCGCCAAGAAGAGATGAATGCCGCGCTCAAATGGATTCGGCTATTTTCGCGTAAGCGCTGTCAACGCCAATAAAGATGAAGAAGAAGAAGTTAAACGTTAAGTTAAAAGTTTATGGCGTCACCGTTTGGTGGTCGGCACTCGAGAAAATTACTTTCAGGCACAAATTAGAGAGAGTTCAACGATTGGATGCTATGCTGGTAACATGAGCATTAGATTGAATGCAACTCAACCTTAGAAGAACTGCTGTATAGGACACGCTATAATATCATCGATCAGGGAACCATAGCCATCTTTACTCATCATCATTTCGTTGGAAAAGTTGGCTGGGGAATCTAATCACCGATGCCGCCGTGTGGTTACTCACATCTACGGCAGAAGGACAATCGTTTGCGATATTTTCCGACAGTCAAACTGCCATCAATGTACACATTAAAAGTGACCTTAATATGAACAAACTCTCGACTAAATTCAACAACACTGCCGTTGGCTGGGTACCTGGACACAGTGGAATCTCAGGCAATTGCAAAACACGCGAACAAGCGAGAGAAGGAACCCTTCTACCCAGGATAAAATATAATGACGATGCTAGTTTACCTCTGTCTACGACAAAGTATATGCTTAAACTGGCTTTGCTAGGGTAGCAGATTTAAGATGGCTGAACGAGATCACTTGCAAAGTAACCACACAGCGAAAAAATCAGAACATCTTATCCATATAGACCGGTTTTCCATAAACATAACTACAGGAATAGTAACACTCTAATGATTTTTGCCGTAGCATAGACGAAAAATAGGAAAATCCTATTGAATACTCTCTCTGTCGCTATACACTCTTGACATCTGTGCTACAAAAGTTCCTCGGAAACACTTCTTCGACTTTCTCGCTTCATCTAGCTTTCTTAAGACTCGCAAAATGGTTCGAGCATATGAGAAGGTGAAGATAGGAGTCTATTTGCCTATGAGCGTTGGTAATTATCCAGCAGCCGCATTAACTGGGCTTTGCTCAGCTCATGAGTATATATATATATTGTATATATATAATTGGCGCTTTGTGACCGCTTAAGCGATTTTCGGTCGAGCTCCTCCTCCAATTTGTGGTTTTGCGTCTTGATGTTTTTCCAACAAATGGAGGGATCAACAGTTTATACTAAGACGCCTCCGAACGGCTGATGGGTTTTTTTAATGATGCGTTTTATTTCATGTCAGAAATGCACTCGGATGGGTTAACATCCCCTGCCGAGGGGCGACGGCAGTTAGAAAATTTAACTTAATTTTTTATTTAAATTAATTTTCTGTAACTTTTGGATGATGGTGACACCGGGATTTGAATCCGCGCCTTCCGAATGTCAGTACGCAATGCTAAACACTCGGCTACCGCGGCCGCCTGAGTATGCTGAGGAAAACAGCCCATCGAAAAATATTGCTGAATTTACGAGTTATTAATTTTGGCCACAAAAAGTGGTTACCTCAACCATAGTGCACTGTGTTGCCGAAATACTCTACGGTGTTGTTGATGTCTTTCGTTTTTTGTTGCTTCAGATACACATATTTGTTGCCTTAGTTTCTTCTTCTTCTGTTTTTCTCTCTTCTTCATCTTCTTCTGCTTGTTCTTCTTCTTCTACACCAACATTTTGCGCCAACAATGAGTGTAATGTAACAACAAACTAGTGCAATAATACAAGTAATAAAGACCAATATCTGCTCGAATTTTGTAGGAATAGTCCAGTGCACAAATGCACATATCTACATACAAACGTACATAAATTACTGCAGATATTATGGTAATGTAAGTGCTTGTGGATATGTACGAGTACATAAGTATTTAGGAATTTCGGGTGTTGCATATCTTCATTTACTCAGTTATTTTGTGTACTTAATTATCTGTTGTACACGTAAGTATGAGAATTTAGGTAAATGTTTGTTTTAAATATTTTCTTTATTTTTTGTCAGTTTATTCATGTGTGTGTTTGTGTGTGTGAGAGAGAAGTCTTTAGTTTCTTTCCTTGTGTTTACTTAATAAGTTAATTCCATTTATTTAGTTTGGCTGCATTGTTGCCATAAGTATTGACTTGTGAGAGGTGTTTATTCCCTCAATTAGCTGTTAGACATTTACATACATAGATACTTACAGACAAGATTAACAAAAGTTCGGTAAGTTGACCAGAAAAAATAAATAAAAATTCTTTTTGTATTTATTCATAATCTTTGGCCTTTTTTATCTTCTCTACCTAACCGCCATTGATTTCAATGCATTTCTTAAGCCTATAGATCCACTTCTCTAAACATTTCTCAAAACCTTGCTTTTTAAGCTTATCAAGTTCAGCATTAACCGCATTAATTATCTGCTCGTTGCTATTAAAGACCTTTCCTTTTAAATTTTTTTTTTTTTAATTTTTAGGAATAACCAGAAATCCCAAGGTTCTATACCTGGGGAATATGGTGCTGGAGGTATTTCTTCGATCCCAGAGATTGCAATAGAATTACTTGTTATTTCAGCAGTGTGCGATGGCGCATTGCCATGATGTAAAAAGAAGCGCCGCAAATCCTCGTTCTTCGTATTTTCCAACAAACTTTTGAAAACTTTTGGTAAGCACTCTTCGGTGTACCATTTTTCAGCTACCGTCTGATACTTTTCCAGTGGAATAGCAGCTACGATTTTAGATCGGTTGAAGTAAACTGGCATCATTACTTTTGCTACTGATTTTTGTTGCTTCGATTTTGTATGGTTGGGTTCCATACCATCAATTGTTGTTTGGTGGATGGTACTTATAGAACCAAGATTCGTCATCAGTAACGACTTTACTAAAGTAAAAAAAAATTGAGCAAAATGCACTCGAGCCTCATTTAAAATTCAAGGTACCCATCGAGCAGATTTCTTCGTATATCACAGATGACTACTTAATATTCGCGGTACAGCCACGGTATTCAAGCCCAATTCATTAGCAATCATTTCTTGTGTCAAGCGTGGGTCTTCATCAATTTTGGAATTCACCAGAGCTACAGTGACGTCATCAGTGGAAGATTTTGATCGACCTTCTTGTGGCGGGGGCTCTGTGGAAAAATGTCCAGTCTGGAATCTTCGGAACCACTTAGAACTAGTCCTTAGAGACGGTGCAATCGTTTCATACACGGTGTGTCCCAAAAATAACCGAACTTTTTGGGTATAAAATAGTAAAACACACATTATATTATCTTTGAAAGTTATTATTTATTCAAAATAGGTTCCATTTGACTCAACACAACGTTTGGAACGATCAACCAGCGCATGCATAGATTTTTTTATGTCGTTTATAGAAATGTTCTTCAGTACCTCGGTTACGGCTGCTTCATTTTTTTAATTTTTTTTTTTAATTTAATAAACAACAATTTCAATTTTTTTTTCAAGTTTGACACAAAATTTTATATTTGCTCTTTGTTCCATTTTTTTTTTTTTTTTTGGAACCATTAGCACACTTTTGGTTTTATTGAAATGGCTGTCACTTTTACATCTGTCATCCGACTTACATGAAGTCAGGTGCGTTTGAGAGATGATGAATATATCTTTTTAATGTTGCAAATTTTCAATAGATGGCGCTGTATGTTGTATGATTTAAATATAAAGTTCGGTTATTTTTGGGACACACTGTGTATGCATATGCAGTTTGGCATTCACTGAATATTTGCATAGGAATTTCGTCCGGTCTATCCTCAGCTATCTTGCGTTTTCTCGTCTCTATTTTAGCCAATCATTCAAAATTTGAAAGAAAGACTAATAAAATAATTGCAAAGGATTTAGTATTTTTAGGTTTAACAAAAACAAATTGAAAGTCTTCAACTGACCGAACTTTTGTTAATCCCCTCGTATATTTGAAAAAGGATTGGCTTTGGTTTGGTTCAGTTCAATTTTTGGATGATATGCCCAAATGGAATACTTTTGTTTTTGGAATTGAACCAGAGAACTGACCCCATTTCGATTTGCTCCAGATTCTTTATGGGATAGAAATCATCGACGGATTGACAAAAATTAATGTAATTTGGAAATAACTGTAGACCGTGCGTGGATACGAATATATTCGGATTACGTTCAATTTGGGTGTGAATAAGCATAGATCAGAATGGGGCATTTGGCTTATTTTGTGGTATTCATACTAGTATTAACATTTTCGTGAAATATTTATAGAAGACTGAGCTATTTAGCGTCTAGTAAAAATACCAAACTAGTGCTCTTGCGTTGAGCCTCTCTCCTTTTTCATCTGCAAATGTTTCTTGTTTCATTCTTCACCTATCTTCCTCCCACGAAAGACATGTTGTAGTTGATCGCAGCTATTTGTAATGAGTCAAATACCTTCCTGTTGCTGCGCTAAACGTAGGAAGCTGGAGTTGTCAGAAAGCAGGAATGTATTGTAATTCGAGAAGAGAGCCATTAGTTTGTTCATTGTTGTACAACATTTTGCCGTCTAACCCTCATTGTTTTTGTTGTCGAATATTTTTACGTGCCCACAATCGGAAGCTTATACACGTAGCTGCGTTTCAAGCGCTTGGCTTTAATGTAGATTGCGTAGTGGTTCATTGAGTACGCAACACCCGAAGATGTGAGCCGCTCTAGTCGTTTCCGGTGATTTCCAAGTGAATGCAAATTAAAAGCTGTGTAATCTAAGCTAAATTTTCTAATTGCGGTCGCCCTTCGGCAGGGAATGTCAACCCCTCCGAGTGCATTTCTGACATGAAATAAAACCGTTCGGAGGAGGCTTAGTATAAGCTGTAGGTCCCTCCATTTGTTGGAAAAATATCAAGTCGCAAAACCACAAATTGGAGGAGGAGCTCGACCGAAAATCGCTTCAGCGGTTACAAAGCGCCAATTCTTCTTCTTCTTTTTCGCTGGGTGTTTAAAAACGATTGATTAATTGTGGCGCTGATGCCTACGAAAAAGCAAGTTAATTGGTATAAAAAGTGTTGCGGTCGAAGATGACATGCAACTTATGGTCCTCAACATGGCGGCCCCTGGCGTTGGTGTCTATATCGCCTTCTCCACCTTGTCAATTAAAGTCGGAACATCCTTGACCAATTGCTGCAACTTCTTCCGCTGCTGGGCAGACAGACTTGATTAAGCGTGAGTGGAATTGGTTACATTCGCTGCATCGCGAGAGTGCAGCTTGAGTCGCATTCGCCGGTCGTATGTTAGGTTGCCAGGCTGTTGCTACAGTACTGGTGCACTCTTGCGGACTCATATCTGTCCTCCGGTATCATGGCGAGGAAAGCAATGCAATGGCGCAGTGAATGCACCCGTCCGCTTAATCGTGACTTCCTTGATAAAGCGTCTCGTCATGATCTAGGAGAAAAGAGTGAAAGAGTGTACGACTTTAGTAGATGGTTGAAAAGAAGGGTACATAAAGAGATTTTATGACGTGGCTTTTATTATGAGTTGTATAGGTTGTATATGTAAAAATGAGGGTGCGAGGTTCACACAGCAGACAGCACACACAATTTGGCTATATTTCGGGTTATCATTAGATTGCTGCTTGCGTATGTCGACAACACGGATATCTTCGTTTGCATCTCCATTTCTCCATTCACCATTTAGATTTCCTTCTTTTAAGTCGCTTTCCGCCTTTCTCCATTTGTATCTCTTGTGTATTTAATCGTTCTTCCATCGGGTACAAATATGGTGATGAAGAACTTCCAGTTTTTGCCATTTCTAAACCAGAGAGAATTGGGTTCGGGTAAAGATAACAATCGAGTAACGCCTAGAAAATGTCCAGGGGTGAGTGCTAATAGATCTAGCGGATCTTGCGACACAGCCAAGAGCGGTCGGGATTTGAGAACCACTTCGATTTTTATCATCAGTGTTTTGAGTTCCTCGAAGCTAAATTTGTGGTTTCCGAAGACTTAATTGGAATGCAGCTTAAAACTCTCCACTGCTGCTTCCCATAGTCCACCCATATGAGGGGCATATGGTGTAATAAACTCCCAATAGAAATCGAGAGGGGCGTATTTGTCGGAGACGTAAGTTGCTACTTCCTTTAAGAATGCGACAAACTCTTGTTGGTTTTGCAGTGAAGATGCACTTTTTTTAATTTGGGTCTGAGTTGGGGAATGTAGTACTTTTGTTTTACAATTCGCATTATTAACTGGTTTTCAGCATGATGCATGATGGTGTGTAGAAAATTTAACAGCCGAGTGCAGATTAAAGAATTTCCTAGAATAATTATGGGATGACGTTCGTTATAACTAAGGGCTGCGTATTTAAGTTGCCCGTTTACGGGCAGTACGCCTTTGCTGTCGAGTATCGGATTTAATGTCAGCAATGTGTCCCTCTTGCTGATTGGTTTTCAGGTCTCGAGTTGCACGATAGTTTCATCATAATGCCTTCGTTGGCTCAGGATTATGAGTCGCGTTTTTGCTTCATTTATTTCCTCTAGCGCCAGAGCCTGATTGTTATGAGATGAAAGCTTGTGGAAGCTGTGAACAAAGTGATTTTACGGCATGGAATGCAGCAATGTGCCTTTGCTCAGGAGGAGATGGTTGTTGGGGGCGAGAGTTAGGCCTGTTATTGACAGATTTAGCGAGCTATTCAAGACCTTTTCACCAGAGAGTGTTTCCAATGAGGTCTTGAGGTCAGCATGATCATGAGGCTAGGTCGAATGAGTTGTCGCTGCTGCATACATGACGCCACTTAGCATTATTTATCATCTGCAGGATTTGGGATATGCCGTTTGCCACATAGGTCTTCCAAATTTGTGATAGATTTTCTAGCCATGCTAGCACGATGGTCGAGTCTGTCCACAGAAACTAAACTCTGCTGGATTTGTTTCACTTATTTACGACTCCACAGACCTCTACCATAAACGTGGAGATTTATCGTTAGGAGAGTTGCTACCTTGGTTTTCGCACGGAGTAAATGTGCGGTCAAGGAGTTTTCACATGCGCAGAATGCCCTCTTTGAGGCATCTGAGAATTCATGGAGTTGAATTGAGTTGTCAGTGGAGAACTGAACCCATCGAGGTATTTGGATATCTTTGATTGTCGGAGATTCTCATGGAACGAATTCCGGATTTTCGTCCCAGGTGTAAGAGAAGGTGTTTGTAAGCGCGTTCCAGCGTATAATTTCCCCCTACGTATATATGGTTTATTGCCATTAAAAATTATTGAGTGATGTCGAGCTGTCTTTCCAAAGCAAAACCATACGATTAAGTTAAAAAATTGTTCCAAAAATTACTTACAACTATAAATGTGTTAACTAAGAATGTAAATAGCTCCCGCTCCAGTCTCGATATTTCGCCAATTTCTTCATTTAAATTTATGCACCGCCACCTCATAAATCAACTTAAGAAGCCAATTTACAGCCAATCGTTGAAACATTAGAGCACATCATCTGCGCTCCTTTAAGATTCACTTAAACATGCAAATCTAATTCACTTTCCACAACAACTTCATTGTCACTGACTTCGCTTTGCGACCAAGAAAAAATGCGCATAAAATGATAAAGACTGAACCATTTTACATAACAACAACAAATCTGTGGCAAATAATCAGTTGAACTGCAAACACCAAATGCGTAAATTGAACGCGTCAATTCCCCTGGACTCCGTCTGTGCTCTATGCAAGTAAAATGGAAATTTAAGACTCTTTCAAACCAAAAAAAAAAAAAAAAACTCGTTTGCTTTTACCACTTAAAAGTCGATGATTTACTTATTTCAACTGCCATACTTATATTTATGTAAACTTCAAAAATATATAGCTACTCAAAATACATTTACTGACTGGGTAATGCTGGAATTCAACATTTTATGAGACTTTGTTCTTTTGAAAACGAACCAAAATAAAAAAAAAACACGAAAACAGTGTACGAGGTGCATTTATTCTCACTACTATTTTGTTCCTCTATTTCATTGGCTGCAGTCAGTACCTTATTTTCAGCGCATGCATTCCACTCTCTTGTATAAATAATCAACTTAGCATAATTTACGGCGTTCACGCTCGGTTTGGTTATTCCCGTCGGTAAGCCATATGCTTTAATGCATATCAAACTGGAGGCTTAGATTCTCGCATTATTTCAACTTCTTTCTCTGTGTTATTTGCTACCAAAGTCAACACATTTACTTGAGAAAAATGCATAACTAAATCATTTTCCTCTTACTGCGTTTTTCAACTGATTTGATTTTCTGCTGCTAAATTTACTTATTCTACGTGTACATTCTTGTGGATCTTTGGTTTGTGGTTTACATAAATATATGAACTTTTAAAAACTTACTTTACAATCGGAACGAGGGCGTCCCCGTCATAAATCTTCCGCAGAGTATTTCATTCGAGAATTAGAAGTAATTATTCGGTCCAAGGCAGCACATTTGATACCATGTAGTTGATTCCACGCTAGACAAAGTTGTTGAAGTTATGACTTTGAACTAGAACTATCTCAGCTGCCGTAGAGCTAACGATTTTTTGATTCTCATTTATTAAAGAAGCATTTAATCACTATGTAATGACACCAATATGTTTGAGATACACATGTCTTCAGGAAAGTAACAGAGTAACAGAGCGGGCTACAAAACGGTGATTTAGAAATTCGATTTATGTTCTGAGTACCTAGTAAAATTTTATAAAAAAGGTTTTCTTACATTTATATTTTCGTTGATTGATTCTAAAGGGACAAGAATAGAAGAAGATGGGTTCTTGTGACATTTAATTCAGCGGCAATATAAAGGAGCGCAAATTTGGTGTTGCATTTGTGGTCGGAGGAAGACTCGGTCGCCAAGTCACTCCAGCGGGTGATTGTCTCGTACAATCCTCATCAGAATGAAATTGTTCAACGTATAGCTGGATTGAGCCTACGCTTCGATGGAAGAGAAAGGCGATGTGACCAAGGAAGCGCTGCCCCCGCCACGAAGTGCAATTACCGCAATGAATGTGATTTTGGCACAAACAACATGACGAAACATCTTCGAACGGCCTAATCCTGATCGGCTTCGCTGGGGACCCGAAATATAGTTGTCCTTAGCATTAGATTTCCGCACAAGAAAATACATCAAGCTACGTGACTATTGCCAGATTGAAAATTATGTTGTGATTGACGGAAGACATCCAATATTCACACATGCGTACGTTCCGAGGCCCCAGCATTGACTTCTTGTCACAGCCGTTAGTATCAAAGAACGCCCGTCAACAAACACAAGGAAGGTTTGACGTCGAAAAGCTGCAACCGCAAAAAACAGCCGAACGATTCTCTACTCGACTTGCACATCTTATTTCTGAGACTAGATATAAGAGAACTGTGGAACGGCATCTCAAACTCCCTATGCACCGCTGCTACGGAAACAATGAGGCCTATGGAACTGCAGTGGAGAGAAAACACACTGCCTACCTCGAAACCTTGCGATCAACCACAACACATACGGGTTAGGATATATAGATATCGAGAGCTTAAGAGGGAAGCAAGAGTAAGAAGAGGTTGAGACGCTGGACGACAATAGTAATGCTCAAAAATTCCATAAAATAGGCGGCGAGTAGACGAAGGCCATCTATATCTAGAGCATAATTGGTGTATGGAGGGAACACTTTTCCTACTTCCTGAATGGAAGTGAAAATGAAACACCCGGAGATGACGAAGCCGAAACCATAACAGATGACGATGGAAAAGATATTCCATTACTTGACTAAATAACAACTAAGCAGTGGAGCCCGATGGTATACCGACTGAACTATTTAACATGGTTCGGCATCTTTGCCGAACTTGGCCGAACGAACACATGCCTGACGATTGGTACTTAACTGTGCTCTGCCCAATCAACAAAAAGAAGATCCCAAAATCCGCATTCATTTTCGTGGGATTAGCCTCCTGAATATCGCATATCTATCGAGAGTATGGTGTGTTTGTTATTTCTGAAGCAGAGAGCTATGTTATATTCTGGTGGTCTCAATAAGACCAATTGTAATGCTACAAAAACTTTAACCATTAGACTTTGACACCCAGTAGATCCATGACTTTAAAGTCAGCTATCTTCAGCTGACCATCCAGCAGTAGAACCCCAAAATTCATAACCAGGCACCCAAGCTGCCCAAACTAGAACGGTCGCATGGAAGATGGGTGATCGCTTCCTGCTCCCCATCATCCTTGCAGCTACTGCAGCATCTCATATAGGGATGCCCTAGACTCTCTACACGTCATCCTAGCAGACAGTGGCATATCAGGTAATAGGAGTCCCCTTGTTTTAAGGAATATATATAGAATCTGATACAAACATGTCTTGGCATCTATGTCATTGTAATTAATCATAGCTCTCAAGTCGTAAATACCTTCTGTTGTCTAGGAACGAACATCAACAGCAATAACAATGTCAGCTTTAAATTCCATGTAGGATTACTCACGCCTCTTATGGTCAGCAGCTATGATGGCTATGTTCCCGATAGGCAGTACCTACCTTCTTGTGGAAGCATAAAATAAGGATTATCTTCATTCCATTGGAAAGATCATGTCATATTTGACATTCCCAATTATCTCTGATCCGCACTCGACTATATATAATCGCGTAAGTTGAGTCTCTGCTTCTTACTACTCACTCCTCATTTTGTTTATGGAATTCAAAGCCTGCCTTCAGTCTCAAAATTAGTATCAATATATGGTATCAACATATATATGTATATATATATATATATATTTGTATTTGGCGCTTCATAACCGCTGGAGCGATTTTCGGCCGAGCTGCTCAACCGATTTTTGGTGTGCGTTTTGCTGGAGAGATCTTCAATTTATTCTCAGCTGCAATTAGAAAATTCAATTTTCTATAATTCGGATGTTGGTCTGATGATGAGGAATACTAAAATAATTTTAAAACATTTACAAAATAAACAAAGCAGGAATTTTCTTATTTTCCACACACAACAAAATAAGATAAATACTGTTGTTTTGATAATTCAATTACCCAGCGACAGGTTGATAACTGAAGCGAAGTAAAACACACATTTTCACAGGTTTAGTCATTCGCCACACACACGTGCGAACAGTTCCGCTACACCACTTACTCTTATTTCATGTGTGTGTTTATTAGCAACTTTAGTTAATGACAAAATTACTATGCAAAACAGTAAGGAAAGCATATCTTTTGCTATACATATCCAAACATATGTACAGGGTTTTCCAATAGGGGGTGTTATTTTCATATTCACGAAAAAAAATTAAATTTTTTGAGATAAATGATTGGATGTTTATTTCAATATTCGTATAAAGGGAAAGATAACTTTATCGCAAAGTGGCTGCAGTATACCCTCAATACCTTCACGATTCCATCTCTGAGGTCTTGAATCGAAGTTGACTTAGTGGCATAGATCTTACCTTTCACGTGGTCGTAAAGGAGGAAGTCGCAAGGTGTTAAATCACAAGATCTTGGGGGGCCAATTCGAGAGATAACACGGTCCGGAAACGTTTCCCTTAAAAGAGCGAAGGTTTCATTGCTTGTGTGCACAGTTACACGTTGAGAATGGGGAGGCTTTTCAACAATAAATATTGGGTTTTCCGAGCTTCAATCGAGGTGGAAATGGGTCTAATCAGTCAAGATGATTTTTCGATGAAGGTCCGGATCATTTGCATGCATTTCAAGGACCCAATCAGCAAAAACACGACGATGTTGATAATCGGGCGGCTTGAGTTCTTGTGTTAACTGAACTTCATAAGCCTCAAGACCGAAGTTTTTATTTCAAACGTCAAAAAATTACAGCTTCAAAAAGGACAGCTACCGGAAGAAGGGGCTATTCAAAACAGCACCTCTTATTGAAAAACCCTTTAAAAGTAAGAAAAAGTGCATGCGATAGTAAGCTTGCACATACTCCTAAATATTTTCCACTGCTCACTAATGCAAAAGCTTGTAAATGTATACATTCTCTGACATTAATACTCAATTTCTCCCCCACTTCTCCAAATTTCCGAATAGTTATGCACCACTGTTTGTACGAGTATATGTATGCATGTGCGGTGTGTGAGTCAGCTGAAGCTCATTTGTACTTGGCATAGCTTGTTGTTGACAGTTTTCTACTTGTCAGTTGTATCATTTGCTATCTTTTAACATTTTTCACCTTCCTTTCGAAACTCCCTTGGCTTTTCGTTGCACCGTTAGCTCCTTTGCTCTATTCATTTGCTCACATAATTTCTCCATATACCCAATGTTGTTTGACAACTTCATTAGCATCGACAGGGGAAACGTGTTGCTTGCATTTTTGACTTTCCTCTTGGTACGTGACTAGAAGGAATTAGCAATTGCGAATGTTGGACGAGTGGATGGGAGAACCTTTGAATATTTGTGGGTTTTGAATTTTCAAATATTATTCATTTAACAAATACATACATATGTAAATACAGCGTTTGGAAAATAGATATTGAGAGGGTTATTATAGTTTCTCGCAAGGGATTAAATTTGTACGGAAAAAAAACGGTATTTTTTAACAAACTAAAAACTTTTCATGAAACATAGTTATGTTTTACATTTAGTGGTAATGATATTCATATTGGAAGAAAGTCATATTAATATCAACACTGTAACGACTTTCGGGATGGGACCATGTGTAGATTATTAACGCAAGTGAGGAAAGTTTTTGACTGCCATTCACCGGGAAGTGGCCAGAACCAATACTTTTGCATATGGTTCAAGCTGCTCACAACTTCCGGTCTTAGATCAAGTATACGTTTCACTTGGGCAGCCTACAAACATCTATTTGAAGGCGAGCTAAAGTGAATCCCAGGCGGTTTCGCGTAAGGTTTAGAACCCCCCCCCCCCACATGAAACATATACTCCAATTAAAAATCACAAATAAGCCACGGACCACGAGGGCAGGAACTTGGAATGTACGGGGGCACCGTCCAGCTGGTTAATGTTCTCATAGGAATAAAAACTGACTTCACCGCCGTCCAAGAAGTACGATGGACGGGACATGGACGAAAGAAGGTGGGTCCTTTGGTGTAGGATTCATGGTGGAAGAGAGACTCCGTCGCCGAGTACTGGCAGTCAATCCGGCGGATGAACGTCTCGCCACAATCCGCTTCAATACGAAAGCTCTTAACACATTGCTTATTTTCGCCCACGCCCCAACGAAAGAGTATAATGTTTTGACCAAGGATGCCTTTTACGAGCACACTTATGAGCGCTGGCCCCGCCACGATGTCAAAATTGTGCTTGGCGACTTCAACACTAGGGTATGCAAAGAATGTGGGTGCTACGACTGTCGGAAAATTCAGCCTCCACGATGAAACATCCCCAAATGGGTTCAGGCTGATCGACTTCACCAGTGCCTAAAATATTGTTGTCTGTAGCATTAGATTCCAGCATTAGACAATTCACCAAGCTACTTGGCTGTCTCCAGATTGAAAAACCGACATCCATATTGATCATGCTTGGCAAGACGGATGGTATCCAGTGTTTTAAATATGTGTACATTCCTAGGTTCTAACATCGACCCGAATCACTATCTTGTCGCAACGAAGATACGTGCCCGCCTCTGTGTATCAAAGAACGCCCGGCAACAAACACAAAGAAAGTTCGATGTCGAAAAGCTGCAATTACAACAAATATCCAAACTATTTTCTACTCGACTTGCACTCCCTCTCTCAGAGAGCACTCAACAGCAACTAGATATAAGGGAACTGTGGAACGGCATCTCAAACTCCCTATGTACCTCCGCTACGGACACAATGGGTTTTCGGCAGTTTGATAAAGGCAACCCTCCGTTCAACAACAACGGGTGCGGGTTGTGATGTATACCGAGCAAGACGCATTTGCAGAAAATATAGAGGTCGAAATGCGAGATTATGAAGAGCTTAAGAAACTCGCCGACAAGGGTAATGCTCGAAAATTCAACGAAAATATATGAAAAGTTTCAAGAGCAAACTCTTGCAGGATCCAGAAGGGTGATCTGGTGACGGATCCCCGAGCATACTGAATTTATGAAAGGCCAGCCTGTTGCCAGCCTGCTGAATGACACTGAAAATGAAAGATCTGGAGAGGGTGAACCCGAAATCCCAATCGATGACATTCCATTACCCGACTATGTCGAAGTTGGAATAGCCATTGCCCGCTTAAAAAAACAACAAATCGGATGGAGCTACCGGCCTACTGACAGAGCTATTCAAATATGCGGTGAAGTGATGAAAAGGTCCATGCATCAGCTGCTTTGCAAAATATGGTCGGATGAAAACATGCCCGACGATTGGAACATAAGTGTGCTCTGCAAAATCCATAAGAAAGGGGAAACAAGGGAAACAGTCTGCGCCAACTACCGTGTAATAATCCTCCTTAATGTCGCATATAAGGCCCTATCTAGCATATTGTGTGAAAGACTAAAACCCACTGTCCACAAACAGTGTGGTTTCAGACCTGGTAAGTCAACCAAGGTAAAATCTTCTAACGATTATACATATATTGGCGTATGTCATTACATATTTCAGCGAATGAAGAGACAGTGGCTACGCTGGCTAGGTCATGTCGTTCGAAAGAATGAGAGCACTCCAGTTTTGAAAGTATTTGATGCAGTACCCGCTGGTGGAAGCAGAGGAAGACCTCCACTTCGTTGGAAGGATCAGGTGGAGAGCGACCTGGTTTCACTTGGTAGTTCCAAATGGCGCCAAACAGCGAAGACATTCCTTATCGTACCAGCTCTTTTTTCTGGCACTGCCAAAAGCCAATTATTTCCGCAGCGGCAGCACATAAGGAGTTTGAGATGCCGTTCCACAGTTCTCTCACATCGAGTACCTGATGAGTACTCTCAGAAAGCAGATGTGCAAGTAGGAGTAGAAAACCAGTCGGCTGCTTGTTATGATTACAGCTTATCGACGTGTTTGGTGACGGGCGTTCTTTCACACACCGAAGCTGGTGTATAACTTCGCGGCAACAAGATAGTGCTCTGAGTCGAAATTAGGTACCTCGGAACGTAAGCACAACTAGAACATTGGAGACATGTCTTCCTCAGTCACGACTTGATTGATTTGGTAGCCTGATTTTAGATTCGATAACAGAAACTTAGCTTGATGGAATTTCGTTTGCGAAAATCTGCTTCTACATACAACCATATATTGGTTTTTAAAGTCGCCAAGCACAATTTTCAAATCGTGCTAGGCTTAGCGCTCATAACCACTTACTGGCCTCTCTTAGGAAGCGTCCTTGATCACATCGACGTTTTCTTCATATTGAACAATTTTGTGATAATGCGTATTGTGGCGAGACGTTTATTTATGTTTAATACATATATAACATATATTATTTACATTAATATGCACGGGAAAAGTATAAGTTGGTTGAAATAATTTTTATTAGTTATAAGTTAAAATAAAAACTAAATCGATTTAAATTATTATCCAATTCTTGCCTTTGCTTTATAATTAGTAGTAGATTGCTATTGGTCGGTCTTCTGCCAATCGATTATAGTAGTGAATGGGTAATTAAGCGGTTTATTTGACCAGTGTGACCGTTTATCCTTGGTTAAGTTCTTATTTACACAAACGCTAATTGTTTTGGCCTAATTGCCATGTGTGCGTATTTTAAAGAGTATTGGAATCCATGCCAGGAGGGCCAAATTATACCAGCATTAGGTGAGTTAGAGGGTCCTTTATACGGACCATTTAAAGAACTGTAAATTATGATACCCTTTTTGGATTATTGCTTAAAATATATCAATAATATGATATACAAACCTATCAAAACATGCATCCTTACCGAACCACCAGCCACCCTTATATATCTCAGCACAATTTATGCCTCTTTCACTGTTATCATAATCGCTAGTGCTGAACATAGAACCTTCATGTGGGGATGTCAATGAATCACCAGCCGTACCCGAGTACGTACCTAATACATTTAACGCGTACTTATTACGTTCATCACCGATAGCGAAGCTGTCATATTTAGCATATTTTTCAATATCATCAAAATCCTTCAATTCGATCCACAATTCATGCAGCTCTAACTGTGTCATGGCATATAATTTACCGAGACCGATAAAGAAATTTGTGTTCAGATTGCCAAAGCCCTCTTTGTAGTCGTTCCAGTTTCGATTAAAATGTACGCTGTTACTTTGGCGACGTTGTATTACCGTCCAGGCTTCACCACCATTCAGATCGATCAAACAATAGACGTAATAGGTCTTCTGAACACCGTCAAACAATGGTAGACTAATCTGATATACACCGCTGGTGGCATTGTGACCGGCAAAATGAACTGCTTCCGCACAATTCGTTGGTAAATACGGTGAGTTGGAAGGAACACGCTCGGCACCGTTTCGAATTATAAGCGAGTTCGCCTTGGTGGGCCAACAAATCGCGAGTAAAGTAAATGCAAAAAGACGACACATCATAGCAACTGATTATGATGGAATACTACTTCGTCCAATGAGGGTGCCCTATTTATACAAATGTAAGTACCGAAAATGTTGAAGACTTCAAAACAGTAACTGCTATTTATAATGGAACATTATTGAAAGAAGAAAGTTATCTACATATGGTATATAAAGGGTTTTTCAATAAGAGGTATTATTTTAAATAGCCACCTATTTTGGTGGATATTACTCCTGAAGCTATAGTTTTTTTGACATTTGACAAGTAAAAACTACGACAGTAATATAAATGGAACAATACACGATTCAACATCGTATTGGAATTACTAAAATTGACTATAAAAATTTCAACGAAAAATCATCTTAAGCAATCCTATCGCATCTGGAGCTTGGAAAGCACAAGATTTATTGTTGAACAGCCTCTCCTTCCTCAACGTGTAACTGTTTGGTGCTGCTTGTGGTTCGGCGGAGTCATTGGACCTTACTTTTTCGAAAATGAATGGATTCCGCTATCGAGAGATAATTAATGATTTTTTATGGCCAGAATTGATCTGGGCAACGTTTATTTTAAACAAAACCTCACTACGTGCCACAAAATCAACGAAGTTTTCGATCTTTTAGGGGAAAATTTTCCGAACGGTGTTATCTCTCGAAGAGATGATCAGCAATTGGCCACCGAAGTCTTGTGATTTAACACCTTGCGACTTCCTCCTTTGAGGTCATGTGAAAGGTAAGGTCTACGCCAATAAGCCAACGTCGTTTCAGGACTTCAGAGATGAAATTCGAGAAGCTATTTAGGGCATATAGCAGCCACTTAGCGATTTGGTTATGGAAGATTTCATAAAAAAAATGCGATCCTGGGAGCGTGGTTCTACCACAATTTATTTTATTATTATTATCTTTCTCTTTACATTGAAATATCCAGCGGATCATTTATCTCAAAAAAGTGAATTTTTCTTTGAATATCAAAATAACACTTCTTATTGGAAAACCCTGTATATAAAAGGCCTTATCTTGAATAACTGACGAACCAACCTACAACCTAAACCATTGATCGTAGAGGCCTGAAACTTTGAGGGTGTCTTCTGTATATAGTCAGGCATCCGATAAGAAAGAAAGCTGAAAGAAAGAAATAAGACCGTTCTGTTCGAAAAACTCTAATTTATATTTAAATCGTTCGATTTTCATGAAATACATAGGAAGCTTTTTAACTAAATTATCATTGCAAATACTATTTCTTGCGAAATGAATTTGTTCGATTTACATGAAATCTGGATCCGAGGTAAAGCAATATGTGGAACACGTTTTCTTCCGAAAAGTGGATTTGGCGTCGATTTACTTGATATTCTGTATATTGCCATAGCGAACACTTTGGACGAGGGATCGATACGTTGGGTGTAAATACACATGTGGACCTCTGAACAATTGGCACAACACGCACTGTTGCATATATTATGTGTATATTCAAACATATTAAAAATTTCCCTTATCAGCAGGCGTTTATGCTTGTATGCATAGATGATAAATATTTATTTATTTATTTTTTATATATAATTTTTTGACTGGGAAGTTAATTTCGGCAGTGGAGCATTAAAAATTATGATTTAGCAGAATAGAAAAAAATCAAATTTTTTAGTTTATTCATGGTGAAATAATGACCACGTGAAGTAAGTAAACGCTATATACCTATATATATATCGCGGCAATAGTTAAATATAATATAATAAAAATTTTGTTAAACATGAGCTTACAATAAATGCCTTTATTAGCATTTTATAATTGGCCAGTGTCGCTTCTTGAGCGTAAGGGAAAATGTTATGTTATCGACCTAGCGGTGATCAGCGATAGTAATTTTAGAGTTTCCTCCATACTGCTAATATATCCAGTGGTTAGGAGTTAATGTTATCCAAGGATTTTATCTCGCTGCATATAATTTTGAAAGCATCTTATTAATATATGCGTTACGAAACTTGAAATTTTTGTCAAAAATATGTTCCTATTTTAAATTGGAAACTATATAATATACAATATGTATTACTAATTGCTTGTTTCAGCAATAATTCTTTGGAGGCGATGCTTAGACGCTGTTTTGCGTTCTAGATTTCAGACCAAAACTTACGAAAACCTTGCAGGGAAAAGGTAGACTTGTATGCGAAACTAGAGTAATTAAATAATAGTATTTTGAAGATGAAATCATACTAGTTTGCGGTAAACCAATATCCACTAGTACTCAAAGGACAAAAGTAAACTAGTTCGTTATTGATTAGAATTATACTAGTATTTTTCGGTAAATCTGCAACAATTCTAATATATGAACCAAAATTTTGCGGCAAATTCATACCAGCTTGTCGTTTTGCAAAAACAAAACTGCAGAAGTCATAAGTAACGAGAAGCTCTGACCACACATTATTAGACAACAACTACATTACTGTGATTTTTATATTTTATCTAACTGTAAGGTCTTGTGACTAAGCGCTTTGTAACCGCTGAAGCGATTTTCGGCCGAGCTCCTCCTCCGATTTGTGGTTTTGCGTTTTGATGTTTTTCCAACAAATGGAGGCACCTACAGTTTATTCTATGCCACCTCCGAATGGCTGATGGTTTTTAATGAGGAGCATTTGTTTCATGGTCGCCTAGGGGCGACCGCAATTAGAAAATTTAACTTGATACTTTTCATTTAAATTAATTTTCTATATCTTTTGGATGTTGGTCACACCAGGATTTGAACCCGCGCCTTCCGAATGGCAGTACGCAATGCTAACCACTAGACTACCGCGGCCGTCACTATAAGCTTGCCAAAAAGCTGTTCGAATTAATAACAACGCTTAATATCTAGAAAAATGCCAAAATGGGAAATCCTGTTTTCACCTTCTGAAATTTTCAAACCATTTCACGTGCCTTATAAAAGCAAAGAGATTTCCAATTTTTGCTGGAGCTAGCTCAGCGAGACTGTCAAAGCCATTAACAGTGACTTATTATTATGCCCCTCATTATGTTTTGATTCTTTCTCATCCAATTTAGGGCATGGCTGTCTGGTCAGTCATCTTAAGTCTGCTTATTTGGCAAAGGCCAGTTTAAGCATATACAATACTTTGCGGAGCAGATTTTATTGTGGACAGAAGGGTTCCTTATCGCACTAGTTTATATGCTATGCATTTGTCTGGGATGTCAAACTTCACCCGTTCCAAAACATGGTGTTTTACAGCTGTATATGTGTACAACAGAATACCGATACAAGAATTTTCATCCAGCTATAAAAATCCGAAAATCGCGCTAATAAATCGATCACGTTATGATAGAGGAAAGAGATATAAATACATATCCACTGTTCTAAATATGCATAAATTATGATTTGCTTAAATGCCGCTCTATTGTATGGCTTCTATTGCTAGATAGAATAATAAAAGCTGCACAGCTATATAGAGAACGTACCCAGCGTATGGCGATGATATTGACATCATTCAGCCTCAACAACCGCGTCGTGAGTTCTGCTTTCTACAGGCGGGACAAGGAAGCGAAGCGTATGATTTAATGAACGAGGGCAAAACGAAGTATCTTCGGTCTTCAAACAAACAGATACATTGGGCACGGTTAACACCCCCCTTGTCACTCTTCCTCTGTTAGATAAATAAAAGTGGAAGACTAATATAGAAGACAAAAACGCGAAACGAAGTTATGATAAAAAAAACTCTAAGCTGTTTAAAAAAAACCTGATTGATGGCAATATTTCAAAAAATTTATACAGCTGTGTCTTATCAGTAGCATATGGTAAGGGAGTCGAATAACAATAAAAACTTCTGTTGAACAAATGTTCATTCATTCCAGCCCACATTAATATCAGTGAGCTTGAGCTAGGTTCGAGTGAACCATATTTGATTAGCTGTAGTTAGCGGGATAAGCAGCAAATTCCAAATGGGCACCGAGAAAATGGGATATTGATTGTTTAGGTAAGAGATTGTTAAGACAGACAACTTTTCACAGAATGAGCGAAAGACAATGTCAACTTTAACTTCACCAAATTATATCGGGGAGGGTTGCCCAGGGGTTGTTTTATATATACCCAGGTGCAATTCGGTGAAAGGGAGCTTTGCTAATACTATAAACTGTAACTCCCACACACCGATTTGTTCAGATATGAGGCTTTGATCAAAAGTCGAAGACATCCATCTACCATCCACCTTAAATTGGTAATTTGTTTGACTCTTCTTCTTTGAAATATCTGCTGTTATCCGTGGTGGTTGATATCTGAGAAACAAAGAGTCGCAAAGAAGAGACCTAAAATCATTATTTATATGCCTCAGGTAAATAATTTATTTAGTATAGAGCTTGTGCTCGGTTCGGAATACACTCTCATGAGCCCACATTTGTTCATATTGCGTAGGAGATCCATGGTTTTATAAAAGCAACTACTTTTCGTTACACGAAGTTTCATTTGTTGCTAGAATATCTGAAAACTCTGCAGAATCACTTGAATTAGAATCAGCAAATGGTTCCGTAAGAATGCATTTTTTTGTTTAAATTTTTTTTTGCGGAAATTTAATTGAGACCTTTTCCTTACCTTTTTCTTAAGGTAAGAAATGCTTTATTTCAAATTATTTTTATAAGAAGAAGTCGCTAAATCTGCCGCCTTCGTTCTTTAATTACTTCTTTAAATTTAAGTGGTGGAGATATCTCTTAACGTGTTATGAATATTTTTCTTTTCTGGAATTTAGTATCCCAAAGACTGAAAATCTGCCCTTGTTAGTCCTCAGTATTTTGACTTCATCTCTAACAAATAATTCACCAACTCTTTTTCTTTACCTGCACATAAAATTGCAGCCCGTTCCAGTTTGGGGACACTAAAGGTTTTGGAAGTCAAGAGAATGCTTTCCACTTTCGTTTTTCACCTTTTTTCCACATTTTTTTCTTCACTAATTTACTTAATATTGGATGAGTGCATAAGTTCGTACCCGATTTCAAGTGCAAACTACAATACAATAAAATTGAAATTTTTTGAAGAAAGCGCTTTTATTAATCAATTATGTATTCGCCATCATGTTCGGCAATCCACTCCCAACGTTCAACCAATTTACGGATGCCTGATTCATAGAAATCGCGCGGTTTCTCGTTGAAAAAGGTGTCAAGGTGGTTTTTGACGTCTTCCACATTTTTAAATTTTTTTCCATTCAAATTGTTCTGCAGCGATCGAAACAAATGATAATCAGAAGGTGTAATGTCGGGTGAATATGGGGGATGCGGCATGATTTCCCAATTCATCTCCTTCAGTTTGGCCAGGGTCGGTTTTGCAACATGTGGCCTGGCGATGTCATGATGGAAAAGAACTCCTTTGCGATTGGCTAAAATCGGACGTTTTTCATCAATTGCTTTCTTCAATTCGACCAATTGCTGACAATACTTCTTAGCAGTGATCGTTTCTCCAGCTGGCAAGAGCTCAAAATAGATCACGCCTCGGATATCCCACCAAATGCACAGCAGTACCTTCATCGGATGCAATCCACCTTTCGACATCGGTTCCGCCCCTTCGTGTGCCTGTTTCCATGTTCTTTTGCGTTGAACATTGTTGTACAGGACCCATTTTTCATCACCAGTCACGAGCCGATCCAAAAAAGGTTCGTTTTTGATCCGTCGAAGCAAAGAAATTGCTGTTGACATACGGTCCACTTTGTTCTTTTCACTCAACTGATGTGGCACCCATGTATCGAGCTTCAAAGTGTACCCAACCTTTTTTAAAAGACGAAACGCAGTTGATTTGTTGACGTTCAATTCACTGGCAACCTCTTCCGTCGAAATACGTGAGTTATTCGCAACTAAAGTCCTTAGAACATCGTCATCAAGCTCAGAAGGCCGTCCACTGCGAGGTTGATCTTCGAGGTTAAAATCTCCAGAACGAAATTTCGCGAACCATTTCTTTACTGTGCGGAGTGCTGGAGCACGGTCCAAATAAACTTCGCGATATCTTTATCTTTAGTTGCAGCGCCCACTGTTTTTCCTTTGCGGAATTCGTATAACATAATATGACGCATATGATCTTTTTCGTTGTTCATCTTCCATGCGTCTTTTCACTAAGCAACTCAAATCAAAATGAAGTTATTTTATGCTTGATTTACAGTTCGGACTGTCACCTTTCCAACGATATATAATATGCATATATTTCTTTCACGAGTGCCACTCTCAAACGATTCGTACGGCATCCAGCGGAATCGGGCACGAACTTATGCACTCATCCAATAGTGAATATAGTGTAAAGTTCCAAATTTTTTTTATATAAATCGTTTTGCGTTGTGGATCTGGAAAAGTTTAGAAAAAAAAAATTCGTATACTTTTCCTTAGGAAAAGGCGGAAAATTGGCAAATTCTAAAAAGTGACTTTTTTCCATACAAATCTTTTTCAATATTTTGATATTGATCCATATATAAAATTCATCCAACACTGACAGATGCAATTAGCAAACCTTTTTATGTCTACTGCATATTGAATCCAGAGAGTGATGATCCATTGACGATAATCTAACCACGCAAAGATAACAGTACACACTTTAAACGCAATTGGAATGAATATAAAAAGGGATTTGGAAATTTGTATAGAAATTTCTTTATTGGCCTCAACAAATTGCACGAGAATTGCGAAATACGAGAATTTTTCTATCACGGGATAAAGCCAAAATTATGTGCTGAGTATATGTATTAGGTGTAAATTCGGGTTCCGCGGGCGATACACTGACGGGTACATTCTATGGCTGAAAATTCAACACGTTTGATCACGATAATGGCGAACGCGGTTTGAATTGTGCACAAGCGGACAATAGTGGTTGGTGACAAAGTATGAATCGTTTCCTAATAATAATTACTGGAGCGACATATTTTGCGAGCCTAAACCTGAATATCATTTCTCACTGTTTTATGTACATATCGCTATTAGACCAAAAGATAAGCGCATGAGAGATAAACTAATAAATAAATATATGGGTACATAGAGCCATCTAATGTATATTACACAAAATGGAAGGCAAGATAACACACCTGAAGCATAGCTAAATAGTACTAAAAATTTATAAGGCTCCCCGAGAACCATATAGTATATTGTATACAGGTGTACAAGTATGAAATGTCGGTTCGAACATATAGATGTCTCGCAAACGTAAATATTTATCGATTGTCATAAAACTTTGACCTTGTGAAGTGTCAACCTTGACTGTCGAACCACCATAGTTTTGCGCGAATCGAGCGTCATTATCGTTTACTCTCAGTGCAGTCAACATGTCGAGTTTCGTGCCGAATAAAGAGCAAACGCGGACAGTGTTAATTTTCTGTTTTCATTTGAAGAAAACAGCTGCGGAATCGCACCGAATGCTTGTTGAAGCCTTTGGCGAACAAGTACCAACTGTGAAAACGTGTGAACGGTGGTTTCAACGCTTCAAAAGTGGTGATTTTGACGTCGACGACAAAGAGCACGGAAAACCACCAAAAAGGTTCGAAGACGCCGAACTGCAAGCATTATTGGATGAAGACGATGCTCAAACGCAAATACGGCAAGCTACCAACAACAATTGATCAATTTGAACCGTGCGCTTCAGAGAAAACGACCGGAATATCAAAAAAGACAACACAAGGTCATTTTTCTCCATGACAACGCTCCATCACATACGGCAAGAGCGGTTCGCGACACGTTGGAAACACTCAATTGGGAAGTGCTTCCGCATGCGGCTTACTCACCAGACCTGGCCCCATCCGATTACCACCTATTCGCTTCGATGGGACACGCACTCGCTGAGCAGCGCTTCGATTCTTACGAAAGTGTGAAAAAATGGCTCGATGAATGGTTCGCCGCAAAAGACGATGAGTTCTACTGGCGTGGAATCCACAAATTGCCCGAGAGATGGGAAAAATGTGTAGCTAGCGACGGCAAATACTTTGAATAAATGATTTTTTCTTTTTCCACAAAATTTAACGTGTTTTTTGATTTTAAAAAAACGACATTTCATACTTGTACACCTGTACATAAATTTTTCAGAAGATAATTCAAATACTTAGGCAAATTTTTAAACACTGCTCTAGTGTTTAAAGCCATTACAACATTCCTTCTCTTCCCAATATCCAAACCTCTTGTATGCGCCTAAAAGTATTACTTTAATAGTAAACAATTTTATCATTTCCATAAGCCCTGTAGGAAATGCGTCACGTTTCATACAGAAACGATGTGAATCTATACAAGGTGAGCTGAATAACATTTGTTCTAATACTATCTCATCAGGGCCAAGAGTTTTGAAAAAGTCGAAAATTTTATTTTTGTCTTAAAAGCCGCTTTAGGGTCTTAGAAGTAACAGACCAATAGATGGATGCCGGCAAAAATGTCTAAATGCCCAATTTTTTCATTCGACGGCAGTGCTTCGCAGGTATGCCCTGAGCGCCATACAACTTTAAGCGCGTTTTTCTCGAAATCACGTTGTTTAAACTGGCCGAAGACATAACACGAACAAATCTTCACCGATTTTTACGAAATTTTAGCAGTACATTCGAAATACCGTTCTCCAATTTTTTTTTAACATTAAAATTTTTTTTTATCAACAATTTTATATGGTTTTTTATAGGGAAAATTTTAACTTTTTGTTCAAACGTGCACCATATCGCGGGGGAAAAAAATATCGAAAAAATCCTACATACGTCTCTTGCTGTTGTTATATAGAAACTTAAAAAATTGTAAGGAGTTTACGTCCTTGGCCAGGGACTCATTAGAAAAATGGCGTATTCGGAGAAATGCTGGACAGCGGCCATTTTGAAATTAATTCACAGGAAAAACTTTGTATTTGCACCATGAATGCTATATTATTAAACATATTTATAGATAAAATAGATATGAGTATATGGTAAATATTCAGAGGAGTAATTCGAAAACTTTTTGCCGCCAGCAGCAGGCTGTATATTCATAAGTATAAAACTTCTTTAGCATAACCTGCTGCTCTTGCATATACGAGGCTTCAGTTAATGTTATACTTATGTTTTTTTTTTTCATTCAGTTAGTTGTTATAATGACATTATTATTGGTGTTAATGCTGATGCGTAGATAGACGAAATTATCTGCGACTTAAAAATCATGGCATCAAGATCAACGACATCTAAACGCCAGCAATTGAACACTGTTGTCGAAAATTATACATTTTTATTGAACTCTGCAGACTTCGCTCGGCAAAAAGAGTCGGCTTGGAGAGATTAGTTTACACAACCCTTTAAAATCAACGACCTGTGGACGACCTTTCTAAGAATAGGTGAATGACCGACCTGGTCTGAAACTACACTGATAAAGTGCGATCAGTACTTTGCTAATGAGCTTCAGTCTTTCACACAATTCACTAGATATAACCTCATATGCGATATTGAAGAGTCTTATTACTCAATAATTTGCGCAAACTGTGTAGTCTCTCTTCCTACTCTTCCTATGTATACCATAAGCCAAACAGACTCTATTTTCAATTGTTGGATATGTCTTCGTGCTTTCGTGCGAACATATTCTGTAAAGAACTTGATGTACATCTATTGTATTTGAGTGTTTTAAAACATGTGAGAATGCTGGAAGCTCTCTCCAGCGTATACTCACTAAAGATCTGTGTCTTCATACTTACAAAATTCAATTATCACAACAACAGAAGCCTAGTACTCGTAACCATGTACAACAATGCTGATGCTGATTTTCGAGCTAAGCGATGAACTACATTTTCATCTTGATGGGTTTGTTAATCGACCGCTTTTGGGATTCTAAAAAAACTGGAGGTGATTGTTGAAAAACAAAAGCAACCAAAACGTCTCACGATATCTACCGACTAATCAAACACAAAAGAAGTACAGTATTATCTCTCGACTGGGTAAGCTACGATCATCATTAATCAAGGATTAAACCAAGTCGCATCAAGCCAGATTTCCATGCCATTGGCCATTTCGGCCAATTTAATTACACCATACCTCAGGCGGCGGTCACCAAAATGAATGTCCCTTCTGTGCTTCCACCGTCAGCATTCCTCACTTACTTATCTCCTCTCCTGCTTTAGAAAACTCATGAACAAACCTCTACAACAACGAAGATCCGGTTCAATTACTAAATATACCATCAGATGAAAATATCTCTAAAATTTATAATTTTGCAAAGGAATCCGATCTTCTTCGCCGTATTTAAATACACCAGTAAGACGAAAGCCAATGTTATTAGCGCTGCGTACCTTAGTTTATATAATAAGATTTTGTTATTTAAGCTTTAATAAGTAAAATAAAAATATTTTCTAATCAACAGTTATCTCTTTATTTACTACTAAAGCATTTTTGAAAATTAAAGTCAATTTGTTCATAAATGTGGTAAAAATTTATTTTATTGTACAAATATTAACATAAATATTATCAGAGTAATAATCACGATAGTGCGTATGAAAACTTAACAATTTAATATCAACTTTTATTTATTCTCTTTATTTTATTTATTTTTTTATTTTTTTTCTCAATTTCAGCTCATATTCACTCGCATTCTATGACATTGCAAATGTGCGCGCCTAAAGTTATGCTACATAGACACGTACTTGATAAATGAACGTGATGAAAACTCTTTACGTCAACGCTTGTCTTCCAATATAACAGTAAATATGCAGCGAAGGCAATTTTTAAAATCGTTAAATTACATGCATGTGTATGTATGTTTTTAAATTTCGAAATACTTAAATATTAATCAATTAATTCTAAGAAAAATAAAACATTCATATATACAAAAATATGTAAATATTTGCAGGTGTATATATAGAAAATTATGTACAACACAAAAAATTAAAAATGTGACCAATGTTTCGTGGTGAAATTCGTAATTACTAAATTTCTTGTTTTTGTTTTTTCTCCTTTTTTTGCTTCAATTAAATTAACTCAAAAAAGGTTAGCAAACAAAAGTGATTTGTGTCTATGTTAAATAATATAAAAGTTATTGAAGAATAAATGAATGCAAGAAATGGCAAGTAAGGCCAACAACAAAATGTTATTACATACATAAATACATTATTTGAAATTCAAAAAGGCAACGACCCACAACAATTATCGACCATCAATAACTGCTTTACACACGGCGACGACGCTTGGACAACTCCTCTTTACGGATTTGTTGTTGTTTGTAGACGAACAACGGCCGGAAGACAATGGCACGACGTGGACGCTCATCTAATGGTGCTGCACCAGATGCAGCAACGGCGGCAACGGGTGATAGCGACACGTCTAGAGGCACGGATAGTGGTGCATCAGCAACGGCACGTCGAGACCTCACGTACGGACGAAAGAGATCCGCTTTGGCAGCATCACGTCGATAGAGTGTGCTCAGGAAATCAAAGTATTGTGGGGAACGTAGACTTTCTGGTCGTCGAAGTGGTGAATTGTATTGGAAAAAGTTTGGCGTTTCTACGTCCAGGTAATTGTTGACGCCTTCCTGGGCATGAACGTAAAAATTAAGGCTGGCCAGTGGCACCAGTAAGCATAAGGCGATTGTGAGGAGCTGCAAGGAGAGAAAGATAGTTTAACTTTTAGCGGAAACTTATTTAACGGCAATTTTAAATATTTAATGGAATATCAACTGAAGCAAATGTTACAGAAAAATTATAATTTGAAATATTTTGGTAATTTTTGGTAATTTAAACTTAATTAAAATAGAACAAAAGAAATAAAATAAAATGAAGCAAAAGGAAGTAAAATAAAAAATTTAGCTAAATTAAATGAATAATATAAAATTAAATAAAATTAAAAAAAAACTATTAAAAAGAAACTGAAGAAAATGAAATAAACTAAAAAAAAGAGTGAAATAAATAAATAAAATAACAAAAAAATTAAATTTCGTAATTTAAACTAAATTAACATAGAATAAACCAAAACAAACTAAAATAAAATAACAAAAATAAAATCAAATCAAATAATTAAATAAATCAAAACATAATTTTATATATTAAAATAAAATGAAAAAATAACACTAAAAAAAATAAAATAAACAGAAACAGAAAAAAATAAAATCAAAAAATTAAATAAAACAAAATGTAATTTTATATATTAAAGTGAAATGAAAAAAATAAAATAAAATAAAACAAAATGCTATTAGTAAAATAAAATAAAATAAAATAAAGTAAAATAAAATAAAATGAAATGAAATAAAATAAAATAAAATGAAGTCAAATGAAATGAAATAAAACAAAATAAAATCAAATTAAAAAAGAAATGAAATAAAATAAAATAATATAAAATAAAATAAAATAGAGTTAAATAAAATAAAATGAAATAAAATTAAATAAAATAGAATAAAATAAAATAAAATGATAAAATTGAAATAAAATAAAACAAAATAACATAAAATGAAGCAAAAAAAACAAAAAGAATAGAATTAAAATAAAATAAATAATTTAAAATATAAAAATAATATGAACTAAAATTAAATAAAAGAAAATGAAAAATAAATAAAATTATATCATCAAACAAACAAAAATAAATGAATAAAAAGTAAAACAAAAGTAGAACGAATTGAAATTAAAGTGACTTAAAAAATAAGATATAGATTAAAATAATATTAAATAAAAAGTAAATATAATAAAATGAAAAAGTGGAAATCCCAAAACTGAAATAAAATAAGATAAACAAAACAATTTTTAAATATTAAATAAACAAATAATAATTTAAAAAGTTTGAATTCCCATACTTCCCATACTTAGCAATACTAGAAAAAGGCCATAAATCTGTCAAAAAGCTTTTTCGGCAACAAGTAAACTAGACATACATAGGTGTTCTATCAAATATATGCATGCTTCGAATCAATAAGAATATTATTTAAAACAATAAGCAACGGCAAATTAATTTGGAAACATTATGAATTTTCTGAATTTAGTTTTATGGCTTTACAACGGTATATACGATGAATGCAAAGGCTAGCAACAAAATTGGGCCATAAAAACGCCCCAATAAAGTTCGAAACCAGCTATGTGTTTCAAATAAAAGCTGGACCTTATGCATTGCAAAAATAAGCATGTTATTTGCATATATTTTAAGATAGATCGGGTAGGTTGTTTTATTTCGATTCTATTTAATTTTACGAAATTTCGACTATAAATAATAATCTGGTTTCTACAACTATTTAATTGATTTTTTAATGATGTTTGACTTTTTTGCATAACAATTTTATTTATTATTTAATATATATGTCTATCTATGTGTGTGCTGACTGTAGCAACTTCTTTGTTTTTATCGCCTATTAAAAACTATTTATTTTCTTTTTATGTATTATCAAATATAAACCGCTCTTTTCTTGCTGTGTTGACTTGACTTACGAATATACATACATACATATGTTGAAATGTATAGCCGTATACTTAAACACTTAAACGGGTATATCCAAAAAATGTATGAAGGCATTCGCCATGACGTATGCGGATTTGGCAAAAATGTATTAAGTAATACTTAAAAAAAAATAATTTAAATAAATACAAATACCAAAACACGCTATTGGTATAACCTTAAAAAATAGCTGAATTTACTGACGCTGTTGTCAGACAAATTATTCAGCATAAATAAATTATTTGAATTAAAAAAATTTGCATAATGATGAAAGAATATAAATACGTGTGTAGGTATGTACAATACCTTAATGCTAGCTATATCTTGAATCAGTCAAACTGATTAATTGCTGTATTTGTTGTAGTATAAATCATATAGTGATTTGGTAAGGGATGTGCAAATGATTTAAAAAAAAAAATATTAGATATTTCTTGATTTGTTTTCACAATATATACAAGTATCCAACCAAATAACAACTCAAATTTCAAAAGTTTCAACATTTAGATTAATGATCCATCCAATCTATTTATTGTCAGACCCACCACTAACGACAACAGAATTTATTAACAAATTCTTTCATTTAAATATTTCACAAATCAACGCAAATAATGAAGAGTATTAATTTAAGATAATATTAGAAAAAAAAAATAAAGGTAAATAGCACCTCAAAAATTCACTATTAAAAAAAAGAAAAAACGTGAAACATATCTTTGCTTTAGACCGATTAATTCTTTTGAAAAGGATGTAACATTTAATATAAAATTCGGCAAAAAAAAACATTTTATTGAAATGTGTTTTGGGCAAATTCTAAAATTTTTATTAAATGATTTCAACGCTTCGCCTACTAAAAAAACGTTTATATGAATTTTTTAAATTCCTAATAAAAGAATTTATGATGTGCAAAAACAATTATTTAATAAATTATATTGCGCTTAATAATTAGGGTTGGGTTCCGTCACGCTACACATACATTTATTTAATAGTATTCGTACAGTACCTTTGGGTTTGTACACGTATGATAAATCACTCATACGCCACCGACTCCACTGTGACTACTTAAGATAAGAATGATTAAGTGGGTACACAACTTTTTACAGCGAAATGTGCAAACAAAAATATATTTTTACAATAATAAAAGGTTTACCAACTACGCCTTAGTGCAATAAATGCCGGATGAAGACAGCTCTTCGCGCTCAGCTGTCACGAAAAATGTTGTAATATTTATAATTAAAATTAGTAAGCTTTTCAAACACTTCTCACTGTTGTTGTTGTTGTTGTTGTTGCTACTCAACTACGTAATTAAATGCTAATTTAAGCACCTTTAATTTCAGTTTAGTGTTTACTAATTATTAGTTCGTAAATCTTATAATTGATCAATATGAACATAAAATCCCATGTACCACAGGCAGATCATAAGCATCAGCTAATGTTGTGTCTGTTTATTCTGTATGTATGTATGTACTTATGTTTGTATGCAATCGAAACTCATTGACTTTATAATTAGTTGTTAACAGTTTTGTTCGCACTTGGCGATAAAAATAAATATGTATGTATATTCTTATAAACATACACGTATACTTAATATTTATGTAAGTTTAATGCAATCAAAATTCCGTTTTTTTTTTGTTTAAATCGCTTCCCTAAAGTGCTAAACGGATGAGAATAAAGACACAACGAAAAAAATTAATCGTAAAGTTTTCTGTTTTTGCATTTTTTTAATTTATAAATACAATTTAATTTTAATTAATATCTCTCTATTTTTTGAGTTTAAGAAGTATTTATATTGAGAAAAAGTAAAAAAAAAATATATCATTCAAAAGTAGTCCATCAGAGGTGACCATTTTTATCATCTTTAATCAATGAGTCATTATTCGAATTCTTCAAAAGTGAGCCGGTAACCTACCAAATCGTTTAGCACCCGTCGAAAAAGCCAGTAGTCGGAATAAGCTAAGTCTTGAGAATACGGTGAGTGGGGTAAAATCTGTCATTTGAGCGTTTCCAGGTAGTTGTTGGCCATTACAGCTAAGTGGAGCCGAGCATTGTCATGTTGCAAAATTACTTTGCCATGTCTTTCCATCATTTTTGGCCGTTTTTCAAGCAATGCACGTTGTTTTGTATTAATGATTTTGCCTAGTTTTAGCGGCACTTTAGTACACCACACCCGTCTGGTCTCCCCATATACAGAGCATGACCTTTGAACTGTGGAGGCTTTTCTTTGGCGTTAATGTAGACAATATAATTTTGTATTTTTTCTTATTGGTATTATACTCGTAGTACGAGTATATCCAATTTTTATCTCCAGTCACTATCTGGGGCAAAAATCTCTGTCTGTTTTGTTTTTCAAGAAGCAATACCGAGGTGAAAAATTGTCTTTCGACATCTTTCGTTTTCAACTCATACGGCACCCGATTCCCTTGCTTATGGAAAAAAATGAAACACAAATTGCTTTAACCGATGGAAATTATTTGCTAAGTCACTTCCAATGATTCTGCGAGTTCAGTTTGTATTTAGCACGGATATTGATCCAGTAAAGCCTTTAATTTCTCATTTTCAAACTTTTTTCGGTTGTTCAGAACACTATTTTTTTTCTACGTTAAATTACCACTTTTGAGGTTTCAGGAGGCTGAAAATGTGAATAGTTTTTATGGTCCTGACCATGTAACAGGGTCGTTTCAGTAATTTTGATGTAAAAAATGCTCCAAGATGCGAAAGGCCAATTATCAATAATGTCGATGAAATAATGAAAATTGTCGAGTCTGACTATCATGCAAGCACTGTGTCGTTTGCTGAGGTGCTAAACATTGCACAAAAAATAATTTGGAACCACTTGAAAAACGCTGGATACACCTAGAAGTTCAATGTATGAATAACACTTGAGTTAACGAGAAAAAACCGCACGAACCGAATTCTCATCTGCGTATTGCTGGTGAATCGGAACAAAATCGACACATTGCTAAAGCGTATGGTGACAGCAATGTCAAATGAAAACGGTCGTGGTCGAAGGACAGTCAGACAGTGTGTGTTTGATGGGATTTGCAAGGAATTATCCATTATGAGCTGCACCCCTACGACTAAGTTCTTAATTCTGACCTGTACTGTCAGCAATTGGACCATCTGAAGGAAGACATTGCCAGAAGCGCCAAGTATGTATTTCATCAGGACGACGCCACTCCACCCACATCGATACTGGCTCGCCAGAAGTTATGAGAGCTTTGAGGTTCTTATGCATTCACCTAATAGTCCGCACTTCACACCAAGTGATTACCAAAAAAATGTGTTCCAATGACCGAAATAGTGCACGCCGTGCAGAAAAAGCGGTTCCTGCGACATAATTTGTCGCCTGACTACTTGCAAATCTGGCAGTCTCATTTCAATTGAAGGAATCTACATCTGAACGCCATATTGTTGTGTGTAACCCCGGTAGCCAAAGGAATTCCAATGAATGCACAGAGTGCAGTACTGGTTAAATCTACCCAAAATTTTTGTTTTGAATCGAGTTTTTTCGCGTTCCATTTGCATACGACCTCACTTCCATATGGTTTTGTTTCCATAATGATAATAAATGTAATGTTTTGAAAAAACATGTTGAACAATTCGTTTGGTATGATCGTTTGAATCTTTTGGGCCGGCGCGCATACGTATGACATTGTGTTGCGGGATACGACTAGCCGCTCCTGAATGCGTACTGGCATACACGTATGTTGTTAGTCAACATAAAAGACAGCTGCGTACATAATAACAATGAAAGAGTAGAAAAAAATCAAGTAAAATATTCAAAACACATCATATTCCATGTGTTTATTTAGTACATGGTTCAGCCAAAATCGAGGTAGATAGACCGGTAGCCATAAAATTTTGGGAAGGTACCTGGATTTTCAGCTCGGTAAAGTCCGAACGACGGTTAAAAGCAGAATAAAAGTTTTTTTTTTTCAATTACTTCATAAGGTGAGAATATAATAACGAAATTCCGTGTAACAAGTTGACCTCATATGCATAATTAGTTGCATTAAAATTTTAAATTATAAATATTCATAAGTGATCAACCCAACTTGAAATTTAAACTCTTTATTATATGGTCACGAGGACATTTATTTGTTTTTTTTTTTAATTTTTTTTTTTTTATTTGTTAACAGCTAAATTCCGTTTAAACCCTGAAATCAATAGAGTATTGACTTACAACGGTGATTAAGTATGCTGTCAACAGTTCTAATTCAAAAATTAGCAAAAAACTTGATTGTACATAAACACGTACATATAGGTATATGTAAAATAACACAATACAGTTACAAAGAAATATAAAATCAAATTTAAAAAAAAAATCGTAAAAAATAAAAAAAAAAATGTAATGATGCACATACTTGCATGACAAAATGTAAATATTTGCATTAAATTGACAAACAAAAACAAGTAAAAATAAATTTAAAAAAATTTAAATTATAACAGCAATGCCAACTGAGGCGAATGGACACTCGTTGATGTAACCGGTTAATAGATTGTACACACTTAAATGACACCCAGTTAACAGAAAACAAAAGCGAGAAAGATAGCGCAACGAACTTGAAGCGGATTTACGAAGGCAGTTTTTTCGAAATGTAATTTTTTTGGACTACCGCTGGATTGAATACGAGTATGAGAAAATCAACTATCAAAAATAAAATGTTGGTTTTTTTATATTAAATATATATGTATTCGTTTCAAAGGAACGCATTTAATATCGACTTTAATCAATCGAAAATTAAATTAGAAATTCCTAAATTATTTATGCGGATTTATCGAATTATCGGCTTGATCTAATGACGCGATATTAAGATCACAATCACAAATGCTTATTGGGTGTAGTAAGAAAATGCGACGATACAAATGCAAATTAGGGTGTGACTGTTTCTAAGTTAGCTATTCTATGAATGCAATAAATATAGAATAAAAATAACTTATATAAAGGGTTTTCCATTAAGAGGTTTTATTCCTTTTGGAGCTGTAATTTTTTGGCATTTGACAAGTAAAAACTACGGCAATAATGAAAATGGAACGATAGACACGTCAGCAATGCATTGAAATTATAAAAAATTACTATAAAAATATCAACGAAAAATCATCTCAACTAATGAGGCCTATTTCTACCTCGATGGCTACGTCAATAAGCATAACTGTCTCATCTGGTGCTTGAAAAACCAAAGATTTATTGTTGAAGAGTCTCTTCATCCTCAATGTGGAACGTGCATATGGTGCGGTTTATGGTCCGGCGAGGTCATTGGAACTTACTTTTTCGAAAATGTGACCGTAGCAACAGTTACCATAAATGGATTGTGCTATCGATATATAATAGGTATAATTAATAATTTTTTATAGCGGTAATTGGATGACATCGATCTGAATAACGTTTGCTTTCAAGCAACGAAATAATTGATCTCTTAAGGGAAAAGTTTCTTTGAATATCAAAATTACACCACTTATTGGAAAAACCTGTACTAAGCCACCTCCGAGGCTTTATTTTGTGTCGAAAATGCATTTGGAAGGCTTTACTTTTCTTGCCGAGAGGCTACAGCAATCAGAAAAAATAAATTTCTATAATTTTGTATGCTCGTTTTGCTCGAACAAGGACTCGGGCCCTGGCCTTCCGAATGGCAGTAGGCAATGCTAATCACTCGATTATTGCGGCCGCTAAGGTACTTCAAACTTAATTAATATTTCTCTAAGCATTTGTTTTAATTTTCTCACCATCAAACGATCCACCCTAATTTGCACGTTAATACTTTTTCAAACCAAAATATTCATTCAAATGTTTTATAACTATGTTTGAATTGGGTTGAAGAGCATATAATTGTAAATCTATGGTATATAGCTCAGGGCTGACTTATGGTATGTAAATGTCTAAATATGTAAACATGTTGTACGTGCATATTGTATGTATATGTATACAACGACAGATGGTCATTTTTGCAGTTGGCGGCATTGCAGAAAAATTTTTTTTCGTAAAAATAAAAACCAAGCAAATATACATATAAGAAGCGTTAATGTTTTTGTTTATTAACTTTTAGTTATTTATAATTATTGTTAGTTCAACGTAAAATACAAAAAATTAATTAACAAATAATTATTAAATATTAATTACATTTTTTAATTACACGTAGAACATACATACTTAGGTGGGCGCAAAAATACTTTTTCCTCAATTTTTTTGTTTATTATTTAATTATTATGCATTTTATTGTCACTTTGACAAACAACAGTTATTATCACCAGCTTAATTACTTGTAAATGAATATTGAATTGACTGACTTTGCAATTTAAATACGAATTAAGGGTATTAACCGCAAATCGCTTACAAATTGTTTCCATAAACAATAAGAAGTGAAGCATAATACACATACGAGGGGAGCTTCAAAGGTAAATTGGTGCAGTTTTAATATTATTTCATCTATGATTTGTGATCATTGCCTGTTAAACAATTCAACGCTTGAAAAACTGGCCATCATGGAGGAAATCGAGTACCGTATCTTTAACTGTGCTACGTATGCCTCGCAAATTTATTAGGTATTCGAGAAAGACTAGAAAATTTGTGGTGTAGGATGTTCGTCGGTAAAAAATATAATTCTCTACCGACTCTCGCAGCTTTTCCTTCTCTACCTGGTCCTTCCAATGGAGTGGAGGCCTTCTTCTTCTACTGCATCGAAAACTTTCAAAGCTGGAGTATTCTTATCCATCCGAAACGCATGACCTAGCCAACGTAGTTGCTCTTCAATGTCGCCGTATATCTCATACAACTCATCATTCCATCGGCTACGTTATTCGCCGTTCCCAACTCGTACAGAACCATATATTTTACGCAAAACCCGACACATCAGATATTGGCATCGTCGATATCTCCCACCTTATGGCAGGACGGGAGCGATAAGGAACTTGTTGAGTTTGGTCTTCGTTCGTCAAGAGAGGACTTTACCTTTCAATTGCCTAACAAGTCCAAAGTAGGACTTGTTGGCAGAAGTGATTCTGTGCTGGATTTCAAGGTTAACATTATTATTGGTATCAATACTGGTTCCAAGATAGATGAAATTATCTACGACCTCGAAGTGACGTGGGAGCCAAGTCGCGACATGCAAACTGCTACTCATGCCATTTACTTATTAGCAGGTCGACTAAAGATGGAATCGTACGGCGAAGGTTATAGGAGTCTTGACTGGTCACTGCTTGATAGCACGACATGTATCAAGGCTGAGATTTTATTTTTGGAGAGAGGAACAAGAAACGGTCTCTCATCTGCTAAGCGAATTTTTTGTGTAGAACTAGGCACTCTGATGTTGTAAGTGTCTTTCGCACAAGGTAAATTAACTATAGAAATTTATAAACGAATCGAAGTGATGCAATCCGGATTGATGATTGGAAACATCCGGTCTAAGTCTATTGATACGCTCACGCATACGCTTGAAGGAGAATCTATCCGCTCTCCCCTTGCAAGGCCACGATAGGGAAGTCTTTTGTCACAGATTCCAATTGCAATGCAATGCGATAAGGATAATAAGAGTCTAAGCTTGAGGTAAAAGAAAGAGGATGTTATTTAGAAGGGAAAGTTATTAATAAATGTTTATGGTTCTTGCAAGAGCTCGGGGGTGAGCTCCTTATGAAAAATGAGGAGATAGTGCATGGTGCGGGGGGGTTGCGGGTGACTTTCCACCGGTGTCGGGAATATATTGAGCGCTTTGGCTCTTCAAAACTGCTTGAGCGAGATAGAGTTCTGAGTGGTTTCGTAAGCTTAGGTTACCCCACTTAGGATTTGGTGCGTTTTAGCTGTTGCTGATAAATGACTAGGCGAGGAGGAAGCAAGCTTCCGAGCAAGTAGTATGCACCTCGAGTTTAGCGTCTAAAACCGAATGCTTAGAAGTACCTAATGCTTAAAAGTATGCGAGGGATATTGAACAATGGATGCTACTCGCCTAATGATGCTGACATAGAGTTTTTGACTAGAGCTTTTCTTGCTAAAAAAAAAAGAGAGATATCTACGGTTACAGGTGTTCGTACCGGTCGTCTTCTATTGGAAAGGCGCATCATCAAAATATTTATGTAGTCAGAACTAGATAGTAGCAAAATACTATTAGAACTCACTTTAGAGAATTCGAAAATTTCCTTTATTTTAATAAGTAAAAATATATGTAAATTAAGGATAATGGAAAATAGGACATTCGTTTTCAATAAAAGTTGGTTCCGTACGCTCGGTTTTCCCATATAAATATTGAACTCAAGATCCCATTTAAGGTAGCCATCCAAAATTATGAAATAAAAAGTGCGAGCTACATGAAAATATGTTGGAAGCCTGATGAAATAAAGAATAAGAATTTGTACGCAAAGTTTCAAGGCATAGTGTCATATGACATGGCGTTATCAATAGAATACAATATATCTATATATATGTATATAAAATAGAAAACCGTTCGCCAAAGGAGACAAATGCTATGAAAATCTTAGTAGAAATTAACAATCAAAATATGTTTGAATACAAATTATATGGAAATAAAAGATGCTTTTGTGCTTAAGTTGAAATATTTAATGAAAAATTACTCACTTGCTATACAAAAAAATAATTTAATATTTGTTACTGAGTGACTAAGACTTCCCTTAATAGGCTCACATGATATTTTTGATAAACATTACTATATTATTTACCATATTCTTTGCAAGTATGTGAAATTAATTAAAACCCCGTATTCGTAAAAAATTAAAAAAAAATAAAATTAAAAAAAATACTTTTTTTATTATTATAATTATCAAATTCTTTTTACTCTCTATTTATTCAGGTTTAATTACATTGCATTCACAAGAAAAAAGAAAAGAAAACATTTTATTATTTCATTATTGCGCCAGTTTAATTAAAATTAATAACTGTACAGTAATCGCACCACAATCCGAATACCAATACATGAAAATAAGCGCTCAACGAATCCTAGCCAAGCTTAATGAGCATAAAATATAAATATAAATTTTAATTGAAATACCTTTTCAGGCGCCAAACTCAAATTAATCCATTTAGAATGGCGTTGATGCGCATTGTCAATACAAAACCTCAAACAAAAAATTGGATATTTAAATTGATAAAATATTAAAAAAAAAATGTGATGATTTAAATTGTTCAACCATAAATTGCAGCCAAGATCCGCTTTGAAATTACTTTTAAATTTTGCTTGCATTTTAAATAGACTGTTTGTAATTTTATAATAAATTAACTGTTAAAATCAAGCTAATAATTTTGCGAATAAATTTGCCAAATAAAAATTGGAAGATTTTTCAAACTTCGCAAATAAATACACAAATAACGCCAATTCTAGGCCAAGACACGTTTAATTACGCTCATAAATTATAGAGATACGAATAATTTTAACTGAAAAAAACACACTCACATTCTCTGTTGATACTTGGTTTTTAAACAACATTTTATATGTAAAAAAATTAAAATTTTATTTCTACTTATTGGACAAAAAATTTGAAACACGAAGGCGTAATAAGCTTGGCATGAAAGTAGAGTTGATTTGGAACAAAATTAAAACGCGCTTTTAAATTAAAATACTGCGTTAGAAAAAAATCTATCAATTCCCTTGGGATTGAAGCTTATGAACAGCGAAGGGAAAATTTCTAAGTTTGAAGTGACTTAAGGTCCACCGAGACACGTAAATTCATCTTGGAGTTGGAGATTACGAGTTGGAATCAGTTTCCTTTTGCCATGTTTTTTTTTTTCTTGAAGCATTTTCTAAAAAAATTTCGTGATTTTTAAAAGAAGTTATTGAGCAGTTTTTTTAAGCAAGTTTCTTAAGGTAGAAATTAATAAAGACTTTTAATTAGTTTTAAATTTTGCTTTTAATTCGTCATGCATAGCATGAATGATTTGCTGTTGTTCAAGTAGCCTTGGGGTCCGCCTTATATTAAACTTAAGGTTGTAAGTTAAAATTTGGCTTAGCAAAAAAGTATTCCCTATTACCTAATATGCTCATAAACCCCTCTCAAATATACGCGATCCCTCTTTAAATCTCAGCATTTATGTGAATCTAACCTAAACAGAACTCAAAGGCTATAGTATAAATCACTGAGAACAATATGCAGGGCAGAGATCTGCAAAGAAATACTGGCGAAACGGATAGAGCTGAATGAAACTTTGTATATGGTACATGTCCACCCATTGTTGTATCTATGAATGTTAGTCGAACCACATATCCAACTTTGAAGTGCGAAAAGTTGTTAATTTTCATGATCAACATCATGAATGACGTTGGATCACTTTCACGATTTTCTAACCAATGTCTAAAGTCGACTAAAATTTTGTACAATTTGAATATTAGAATTAAGAGAAAGAGCTCAAGCTTAACCTGCGATTAAGGATTTGTCCCAATCAATTGTACTACAGAGAGCTAATTTTGCCTCATTTGAATAAAATATTTTTATTTTCCCTTTTGTTCATTTCTAAAACGAAAGATGTCAAAAAACACTTTGATATTCGAAAATTCGTATATCCGCTCGTTTTCGTGGTAAAGATTTGATTGATAACGAGGTGAATGCCCTGAACACACCGTGGTTTCTTCAAACTGAACCGAAAAGTTAAATGATGGCTCTTAGTTTTGCATTGTGGAATGGTGTAAATAAAAGAAAATTTATATATTCCGCTATATCATCTGTAAAAATTAGCGACAATGCTCACATACACGGTGTGTCCCAAAAATAACCTAACTTTTTGGATATAAAATAGCAAAATACACATTATATTATCTTTGAAAGTTATTATTTATTCAAAATAGGTTCCATTTGACTCAACACAACGTTTGGAACGATCAACCTGCGCATGCATAGATTTTTTTATGTCATTTATAGAAATGTTCTTCAGTACCTCGGTTACGGCTGCTTCATTTTTTTCAATTTTTTTTTAATTTTTTAAACTTCAATTTCAATTTTTTTTCAAGTTTGACACACAATTTTATATTTGCTCTTTGTTCCATTTTTTTTTTGGAACCATTAGCACACTTTTGGTTTTATTGAAATGGCTGTCACTTTTACATCTGTCATCCGACTTACATGAAGTCAGGTGCGTTTGAAAGAGGATGATTGTATCTTTTTAATGTTGCAAATTTTCAATAGATGGCGCTGTTCGGTTATTTTTGGGACAAACTGTGTATGTATGATGATACTGTTCTTTAAGAGTCAAGATCTGTCAGATCTGTTAGCTATTTCGGACACATTTAGAAGAACGTTATAGCAATGTTTGAGTGTTATTAACAACTTTACTTGGTCACCTCAGTAGCTTTAAAAAAAACCATTAGCCTCGAAGAAAAAGCAGTTTGATTTAGACTCAAAGAAACAAATTATTTTTTCTCATGATATGAAAGTTCCAATACGAAAGCGAGAATTTCTTTCAGCTCAGAAAATAATGCAGTTTTTTATAAGAAAGTTGAAGTAAATTATTTATGGCTTGAAGAGAAGTTTAAAAAGTAGGTTTTACAAAACAGTTAAAGAAAGACTGGCCTCTGAGAAAGAGCATGGTGGAAAACAAAATATTATACAAAGTATATAAAAATTATTATAATTCTGTTTCCATGACACAACACATTGGAACTCATGAAGTAAATTCAGATCTGGGCATAAGACAAAACTGTTGTGTATTTTCAAGAAAGTTTCACGGATTAAAAGCTAGTATTTTTGATGGCTCACAACATTATGAATGAGTAAGGATTTGCTACATTCAATGAATGCTTTTGCATTATTTGTGGCTGTGATAAACAATTTCCGTTGATTAGATGGCAGGATCCTTAGTTGAAAATTTACCATAACTTGGATGCAAAAAATTATTTGGGAGTAAAGTTTTTTCAGCAACTTTAGAAGCGCTTTATGTCGAAATAAGTATAAAAAATATATAATTAAAAAATATATATAAAAAAAATAATTAAAAAATATAACAAAAAAAAAATATTTAAATAATATAATTTATATTAATAAATATAAAAATTAAAATATAGTTTCCATCAAAAATAAATTTGTATTTATTACTTTCCATAACACTGGCTATTTTTGATGCTTTTCAGAATAGGAATTAAACTAATTTAAAAAATTATTGAAATTACTAGGCAGAATATTTTTGAATTATCCATATATTTATAAACGCTCAAAACTAGTTATTTATTTATTCTAGTTATTTCTCAAATGTTTAAGATAAAAAAATAAATATTAACTAATTTACACTTAAATTTATTATTTCAGCTGACTTATTTCAATTTAAAAATTGGCTTTTGGAAATATCTTAGAAATAATGTATCTATAAGTCATTGTATACTTAATAATAAAATATAAAATAAAAATATATACATTAAAAATTAAACAAGAGAATCATAAATTATAATTCTGTTTTATCTTGCTTTTATCCTATTTTTATTTTTTAATTTTTTTTGTTTACTCAAGAGATTACTCACTTTTGCCATTGCTTCTGTTTGTGTTTCGTTCCGAATTCTTCAAACTCAAGAGTAATCAAATCAATTTGTATTGCAATGTCCTTGTAATATTTTTAAAAGAATTTACGTTGGCACGCCTTACAATAAATACAAGAAGATTCAAACAAATATGTATGTATGGACAATATTCACATTTAGCACCAAAATCAATTTAGCACTAATAGTTTATCGTAAAATGTAACTGTTTTTGCCTATGGAGTTATTTCTTAATTTTTTTTTTTCAATTTCAAAAATTCTTTAATAAATTATATTAAAAAAAAATCACAAGTTTGTATGTTCGATTTATTATCACAGCAAATTGTCGTTTCAGCACGTATTTCTTCGTTTTGTAATTTAGTTTGATTTTATTTATTTATTCTATGTAGAATTCTTCGCTTTTAATTCACACTTTCAATAATTATCAACGCGCAAATTTCTTCTTTTATTTTGTAATTTATGAAATCTTCTTTATACAGGTTGAGAGCAAAGCTTGCAATCATACGACGATCTGTTCGGCACAAATTTTGATATTTTACTGTCAAGAATTGTTGTGACAAATTCACATTTATATATGAATTTTGAATGCTTAAAGCGCATTGTTGTTGTGATCATCAGCGCAGCGACGGAAGCAAAAACAACATTGCGAGTAGTCGGCGACAACGACTGCCGCGACTCTGACAATGAAAATAACGAGAAGAAAAACAAAAACAATAACAAAAACAAAACCTATATAAGCACCTTAGTTAAACTTAGAAGAGCAATAACAACAAATCTAATAGCCAAGAGACCAAATCAAGATCGGCAAATCACCAGCACCAACAACAACAACTCCATGCAGCATCCATCAACTGGTTTAGCTTGCAAGCCAATATCGGGCCAACACTTTGAAGAAGAAACGTAGACTAAAATCGCTTGAATAACCAACGCCACATTAGCTGTACACCTCGAGCATCCCTCCCTCTTACCAACACAACACAACACAAAAGTGTCGCTCCAAACATGCTTGAAATAATATGCTTGACCGTGATGAGGTTAGTGAGGAAGGGGCATCGCTTCTGATATCACAGATTGTAGATTCTAGTTGCGTGTAGAGTAGTTAGTGTAGTGTAGTATTGTATGTACATACATATGAGCAGCCCAACGATTTAGATCATTATCATCACAATGATTATGGTAATGTTCCTTAATGAAGTTGATAATTATTTAAGTTTTTTTTTTTCTATTTCTTACTCCTTCTTTGTTTATTTATTTATTTCACTTTTTTAATTTTATCAACGATTTAGCACCTCACAGCTGCTCAACCACTTTGATCGCTACTAGTTTTTATTGCGGTGTGGTTGTTGTTGTTAGCTAACAAATTTCGCTGGGTGTTGGCGCACGTTTTGTCTGCCTCATTGTTGTCTGCATCGGATGCGAGTCGACTGATAAGGTGGATTGTACATGTTTTAATAAAAGTTCTAACATTTTAGCGATAATTTCAAGTTAACAACTCCTTCGCTGAGTTTTACAAACTTTATATACACAATTTCATATAGCAACAAATTTGTTTATATATTTTTATTTTTTTACAACATAAAAATACGATTGTGGCTAGTTTACATGCACGGAAAGTAAAATTAAATTTGAAATTGTATTTGATGTTTAGACTTGGAAAATAATGTTTTGAAATACATAATTTTTCAAAAAAAAGTATTTGTTGTTGCTCCATCTCTGATGAGTGCTGAGCGTCCCAAAATTATCATAATCTTTATAACCAAAATTGCATCTTTTTATTTGTGAAAACTAAAGCACTATTCTTCTTTAAAATTTGCTGCTGAGTATGATAAGACCACTGCGGGTTAGATATTTGTACCAGAAAGACCCGGATTATTAACCGGTCGAGAACAGTCACTCCCGCAGCATTCCCCAAAAACTACAAAATGATACATGAAAATGTCAGATATGATCACTGAAACTGTGGCCTATTTTGAAACAAAGAACAAATCGTTGTACAAAAATGGTATCGAAGAGTTCAAGGGTTGCTATAATCAGTGATCTCTCTTGAAGGAAACTTTGCCACTCAAAGTCATTCACGAAAATGTTTATATTAAGTAAAGTAAAACTTTCGTTCGGTTTTTATCTAAGATATGGAGGTATTGCCCATAGTACTAGTGTTACGTGTCGCATCATGTCATACTATACGAAGCTGAAAACGTGTTTATTCACGCTGAAAGTTTGTCTTTGACAATTTTTCGATTGATTGTCTCAGTACGTTGTGAGCGCTCGTCAAAGATGGACACCAGCAAAAGGAAAATTTGCTATATTTTACAATTTTTCTTCGATCAAGGCGAAAAAGCAGCCAAAGCGGCTGAAAAAATTAATTTAGTTTATGAGCCCGATACTGTAAACGATAGTGTAGCACAAAAGTGGTTTGCTAGGTTCCGTTCCGGTAATTTCGATGTCAAAGATACACCATGCGCCGGGAGGCCTGTCGTCGAAAATTGCCTTGAAGTAAGCCAAACGCACCATAGCGATCTATGCTTACCTACACTCACGTTGAACTTATAGCTAGAGCAAAACATTGTGAAATGTACATACCTGCGCACAATCTACGTTAATCTTTCGGTGACCCTTTCCCCTTAAATAAAGTATTATTTATGTTTCGAGTAAATCAGTCTTGTTTCCTGGTTCGTGGTCGATTTCTGGAAAACAAATGTATTCAAAATTTAACCAAGTCGAATCATGAATATGCATTTATTTTAATATATTCCAGAAAAAAAAATTAAATAAAAAGAATTATAAATACGATTAGGTGAGTATATCGTCCACATTCCGGAGAGAAGAAAAGCTTTTCAGCTAATCAAGGAACCACAGAAATAGACTGACAACTTTTTAATATAATCTGCAGGGCAGTTTCGGAGACCACTTAAAACAAACATACAAACAAACATTGATATGAGAGCAAGAAAATCGAACATAACGTGCGATCTGCGACGCCAAAACAGCGTTATGAAATGAAAGACCAACAATTTGTATAGGCATAAAAATACCTTGGTGCAAAAATTGAACCGAATTGAACTATACATAAAATTTTATTAACCACCTGTTTTCAAAAAGATTTTTATCTGGTCCTAGAAAAAAAGAATCTCAAGTAATTCGAACCGAACATGCAAATTTTTCGAACAGCCCGGTTCCTGTTCCACTTGTTTATTTCGTAGTCTTCTTATTTGAGGGCAGATTAGTCCGAATTAGTGCAGCTCTTCGAAGTCGCAACAGGCAATTTTTAGTTATAAGAGTAGTAACTAACGTTACTCTCTCTTCTGCATATACTCGTATGTATGTATGGTATATACTAGAAGCATTGCCGCGAGAAACATTGTAAGCGACATAATTCAACTTTTGGTTTTTGTACCAACTAATATCCTTTGGAACAAGGAGAAAAATGTTTTAGAAACTTCATAAATGGAAAAATGTTTTATGTCCAAAACCCATTAGATGATAACACGTTTTTCCACTGAGTATAACATCTTCACTAACGTCGCTTACAGCGTTTTTCGACACGTGAACTTAATGTGTAAAACAATACAGCATCTATTTTAAAGATTTTATTTCAATATAACAAAAATAAAGGAACTTTGAAGATGCCGTCAGACGTAGCAATTAATCAATTCCAAATAGAATGTAAAAATGAGAAATTTTGAAATTTTATTTCTAGAGCAAAAAAATATCATTGAAATTTAATTTCACTTTTTGGGAATTAGTTAGAACGGCAATTTTGCGAAACTAAATTTCCGGTTGGTCATACAGCGCAAATATCTCATAATAATAATGTCAGCCTTGAAATCCAACGCGCAGAATCATTTTTACCAACTGGTACTGCTTTGCACTGAGTATGCAATTGAAAAGTAAAAATAAAAAAAATATATATTCGAAATATTTCATCAATATAAACATTTTTATTATTTTCAACGCAAGACTGTGTTAACTAACAATCTTATTTACTTTGGCGTTCAGCACAAATTGATAAGAAAAATTTAATTTCAAAAAAACGCAAAAGATTTAAAATGCGATAAGGCGACTTTATACTAAATTTGTCATTTTTCCGTCATCTATCAGATTTAAATATTTAACAACGTCAAAAGCAATTAATTCCATAATCTCTTCGACAAGAATATTTTATTTTATAATGATTGTTTATTGAATTCAATTTCAATTTCCATTGTGAATAATTTAGTTCTTGAGCAAAGAGAACATAAACCGGAAAAAGCGCGTTTTGACAAATTTCATAAAAAATTATGAGTCGTCAACTGAATTAATTCTAGTAAAACTAGCTTCATTTCTAATAAATATGTATGGATTTAATACAATAATTTTTGAAAATTAATTCATTGAAGACACATTGACGCTATCTCTAGTTCAAAGAACTCAATGAATCAAGGCGTGTTGGAGGTAATCTAATTTTCAATTTTAGTATATGTACATATATGCATTTGAACGCTTTTGATCTTCGAAGGCTTAAAGACTTTTGTTTTCTCCATGCGAAGATTTACTAAAAAAGTACTAGTAAACTAGCTGTATCCTGCCCTCGCCGTAGCACATATATACCCATTGAATGTATGAAAAATGAAGCATTAGATATCATTACATCACATATTATATAGTCTGGTCTGGTCTGATAACCTTAGAACATGCTACATATAATTGTCCGTCTGCATTTTGCTGTTCCCCATTACCAGTAACTGGCGTAAAAATACAACGACCGATTGATCAGGCAGTATTATTGTGTAAAAGTTTCAGTCGGTTGGTAACATTTCGAGATGTTCGGCCCTTAGTCTACTTCCCGTAGAGAAGATAAATTTTTCTGTTAATCTAAGCAAAGAGCCACTTATGTATCGAACTTCACTTAAATCGAAACATAAATAGATTGTTTCGAATACATCATAAGCTAAGGATCTTTCCAAACAGATATTAAATTTTTGAAGTGAAACTTCTTTAGCATCGTTAAGAATGATTTGAAAGATTTCATGTTGAGCGTTGAAGTCATATAAGACAAGGACTGATTCTTGCGTAAGAATGTTAAAAAAAATTCCGAAAGCGTTTTGCTGTTCATCACCCCATGTGAAGTTCTCTTGATTATCTTCAGTTCATACGAGTAATGTTGTAATTGGTTTTGAAATAAGCGGTTCGAAAAAACCACGTAAGACCTAGTAATCGTCTTACCTCTGTTGTATTCGTTGGTGGTTTAAAATTTTTGATAGCAGTTCCTTGTGCATTCTAGGCGTTATGCTTTTTCGGTTACGATATGCCAGAGTGTAAGTCCAGCTTCTTTGAGTAGTACGAAAAACCGTTCTAGCCGCAAAAGACCTTCACAAGCCATTTTGTTTGGAATAGTAATATCGTTCAAGTAAATAAACACTTCGCCAGCATTAATTTTAGATACATCTTTATTCATTATTGACAGAAACATTGCTGGCGGATTAACAAGACCGATAGGCATACGATTAAACTCAAATCGAAGGTAGTGAAAAATTGATTTCCCGACAACTTTGCAAACTGTTCTTCCATATTTGGCATGGGAATGCACAGACGATATTCATTATCCTTTGTTTCTACTATAACTACCGGAGATGCGTACTGAGATTCACTTGGTTGGATTATTTTATTTTATAAAAGATCGGTTACTATCTTAGTTACTATCCGTCGTTTCGCGGTCTCCGCTTTGTGTGACAATCGTGCCCTTCGTAAAATGTATCCTTAAATACATTTAATTGTCAAAGTCTTCGAGAACATCGGTATTTTAACGAAGACTTGGTTAAATAATGATTAGTATGTCAATATACCAAACTTCAATTGCGTCATTCAATACAAACGACCGATCAATCGTTCAAGAGGAGTGACTGTCCACCAATTCGCTTCATATTCACCGTCAGTAACACCAGTTGATGGCGTTAGTCTCTCTGAGTGTAAAACGTTCAGCAGAGAAATAATTATTGTCGCAGCCATTTACATTTCTCCCCATCAAAATACTGATGATATTACATATTAGGTAAAGTAAAAAGTTCGTTCGGTTTTTTTTTATGCAAATGGTTCCAAACGGTTTTCTTGCTTATCTTTGGTTCCTCAGCTCACGTGACGGTCCGTTTCCGCTATTTCCATGATTTTATCGCAATTTTCGACGACAGGCCTACCGACGCGTGGTGCATTTTTGACATCGAAATTATCGGAACGGAACCTAGCAAACCACTTTGGTGCTACACGTTCGTTTACAATATCGGGCCCATAAACTAAATTAATTTTTTCAGCCGCTTTGGCTGCTTTTTCGCCTTGATCTAAGAAAAATTGTAAAGTATAGAGAATTTTCTCTTTGCTGGTGTCCATCTTTGACGAGCGCTCACAACGTACTGAGTCAATCAATCGAAAAACTGTCAAAGACAAACTTTTAGCGCGAATAAACACGTTTTCAGCGTCGTATAGTATGACATGATGTGACATATAACATTAGTACTATGGACAATAACGCCATCTCTTAGATAAAAACCGAATGAAATTTTTACTTTACCTAATATTTCATCCAACGTTCGCGTTTCAAATTTTCTACTCTCACTTTCATTAAGAATCGTCAATGAATTAAGACTTTTTCTCATTCCCTCTCACCAATATTGCTATTGCAGTTTCACTTCTGTCCTGTGTACTGAACTGCCAATGTTTTTATATATAAGAAGAAAAATATTGTTCTCAATCCCATTACTATGAATATAATTTGCGAATGTAATGTAATTCATACAGAGCCTTATGCCCTTCGATACCATACATATGGCATACTAAATACTTCCGCAGAAGCGATTCGAAGTATTGGATGAGTGCATTAGTTCGTGCCCGATTCCGCTGGATGCCGGACGAATCGTTTGAGAATGGCGCTCGTGAAAGAAATATATGCATATTATATATCGTTGGAATGGTGACAGTCCGAACTGTAAATCAAGCATAAAAAAACTGCATTTTGATTTGAGTTGCTTAGTGAAAAGACGCATGGAAGATGAACAACGAATAAGATCATATGCGTCATATTATGTTATACGAATTCCGCAAAGGAAAAACAGTGGGCGCTGCAACTAAAGATATTCGCGAAGTTTATTTGGACCGTGCTCCAGCACTCCGCATAGTAAAGAAATGGTTCGCGAAATTTCGTTCTGGAGATTTTAACCTCGAAGATCAACCTCGCAGTGGACGGCCTTCTGAGCTTGATGACGATGTTCTAATGACTTTAGTTGCGAATAACTCACGTATTTCGACGGAAGAGGTTGCCAGTGAATTGAACGTCAACAAATCAACTGCGTTTCGTCGTTTAAAAAAGTTTGGGTACACTTTGAAGCTCGATACATGGGTGCCACATCAGTTGAGTGAAAAGAACAAAGTGGACCGTATGTCAACAGCAATTTCTTTGCTTCGGCGGATCAAAAACGAACCTTTTTTGGATCGGCTCGTGACTGGTGATGAAAAATGGGTCCTGTACAACAATGTTCAACGCAAAAGAACATGGAAACAGTCACACGAAGGGGCGGAACCGATGTCGAAAGGTGGATTGCATCCGATGAAGGTACTGCTGTGCATTTGGTGGGATATCCGAGGCGTGATCTATTTTGAGCTCTTGCCAGCTGGAGAAACGATCACTGCCAACAAGTATTGTCAGCAATTGGTCGAATTGAAGAAAGCAATTGATGAAAAACGTCCGATTTTGGCCAATCGCAAAGGAGTTCTTTTCCATCATGACAACGCCAGGCCACATGTTGCAAAACCGACCCTGGCCAAACTGAAGGAGATGAATTGGGAAATCATGCCGCATCCCCCATATTCACCCGACATTGCACCTTCTGATTATCATTTGTTTCGATCGCTGCAGAACAATTTGAATGGAAAAAAATTTAAAAATGTGGAAGACGTCAAAAACCTCCTTGACACCTTTTTCAACGAGAAACCACGCGATTTCTATGAATCAGGCATCCGTAAATTGGTTGAACGTTGGGAGTGAATTGCCGAACATGATGGCGAATACATAATTGATTAATAAAAGCGTTTTCTTCAAAAAATTTCAATTTTAGTTTGCACTTGAAATCGGGCACGAACTTATGCACTCATCCAATACTTAGGTACATATATACGAGTACATACGAGTATAGCGTTAGTGCTCCCCGGCAGCTTATTTTGAATGAATGACTATGGACTTGCTTCTATATATTTTCAGATTTACATATTTGGTATTATTCTTTTCTCATTAGCGAAACATCGTTCATGTTTTATGCAGACCAGTTTTTAAATGCACATAAACACATACACATTTCATAGTGATTTATTTATTTTTAGCATATAAAAAAATGTGGATTATTAAGATATTTATGCAAATCGAAAGACTAAAGATCGATTAAAGCAACGATTTGAGGATATTCACGTGAGGGAAAAATGTAAAACTTGAACTTCAAGCAAATAAGGCAGAGCTGAGCTCAGCCGAAAATCGCTTCAGCGGTTACAAAACGCCAATTATAAAATTATTTACCCGCCGTCGAAGCTGGGGAAGAGGAAGACCTCCAGTTCGTTAGAAAAATGAGATGAATAAACACTTAGCTGCACTTAGTATCTCCGATTGGCACCATACAACGAAAAGAAGGAGTAAGTTAACTTGGCTACAATCGCGTAAACGGGGTCTACGCCTGTAAAGCAAAAGAAGACAAAGATGAACAGGATGGTCTCATTCCAGCAATTCCACCCATTTGAATTTATACGAGTTCAATTTACTATTCGTCTTGAAATTTAAAAAAAACTCTTGATTTTTGTATAGTTTACAGTTAAAATAAAATTCATTAAGTTTCGAAGACTTTCGTACTCAAGAAAACTGTTTAAATATGTCCTGGAATAAATTAAGCCATATTTGAAAAGTGGAGTGCGAACAATGCCTGTACCAGTATAGAAAGTTACAAGACTTACATCTGAAAAGTCTTGAAAATAATTTTCACTTTGGGCTAGTGCAGCCAACAGTCAATTGAATATTGTCTGAAACATCTGGTGAAAAAACTTTATTTTTTTCGAAAAGACGGATTCTTCTGGGGTTGTTGGATGTGTTGATGGAAGCACTTTTCAAACTTTACTCCCAAAGAAAAGTCAAGACCAGAATCTATTCTATAACTGTACAGGCAAGGAAACTCAAATCTCTGACAGCAATGGCGATGGATTTAGTTCAAGTGTTGTAAAAGTACTGTTATGTACCGATCCTTGCGCATATGTAGTCTACTTCGATAACTTCTTCAGCATCATGCAATTGTTAATTGATGTGGAAGCTAAAAAGTTCAATGCTACAGGGACAATCAGAGATAATAGAACTTAGAAATGTCCTACTAAGACCAAATAAGATATGAAAAAGAAAGAATGAGGTTATTCAGATCATCGTTTCTGGTAAAAAAATGTGTACCATTTTGCAGTTACCGTCTGATCCATTTTCAGTGGAATAGCAGCTACGATTTTAGTTGGGGTGAAGTAAACTGGCATCAATACTTTTGCTTCTGATTTTTGTTGCTTAGATTTTACGGGTGGGTTTGCCCATGTTGGGCTCCACACCATGGACTGCTGTTTGGTTTCTGGAAAGTATTTATAGAACCAAGATTTATCGCCAGTAACGACTTTACTAAAGATGCTAGACTGACCATTTCCAAATTTGTTTAAGAAAAAATGCACTCGAGGCTATTTTTGGGGCCTATTCAAAATTCGTGGTACCCACCGAGCTTCATGTATCTCAGACGATTACTTAATATTCGCGAAACCGCCATGGTACTTGTGGACTTCACCAGAGCTACTGTGATGTCATCAGTGGAAGATTTTGGTCGACCTTCTCGGGGCTCGTCCTCTACGGAAAAATGTTCGGTCTGAAATCTTCGGGGCCACTTAGAAATAGTATTTAAAGACTGTGCAATCATTCCATATGCAATTTGGCATTCACTGAGTATTTGTATTGGCTGTAAATTACGCCGAAACCGGGAGAGAATCACATGGCAAATTTTTGTTTGTGTTGGTAATGGAATTTCGTCTGACCTATCCTCAGATATCTTACGTTTTCTCAACTCCATTTTAGCCTTTTAGTTTTTTAGATTTAACAAAAACAAATTGAAAGTCACCAACTGACCGAACTTCTATCAATGCCTTCGTATAATAAAGGGTGTTTTTCTACTGTCGAAAAAAAACTCGAGATTTCATTTCCAATTAAAGAAAAACTGTGATTGTTAAAATGTTTCCCATTTAGTACCTCGCTGATTGGGAACAAATTATATATTTTGAGTTAAAGCGTTTGAGAATAATTGTTTAACAAAATAGTATTTTATAAATTCTTTTCGCAATCAAGTTAGATTTATAAACCTTGAAAATATTGACTGCCAGTTGAGATGCGAATGACATTTTGAGAAGTTTAGTATTTTAAGCTAATAATATATTTATTTATATGTACATAGTATGTATAAACATGCCGAACGGAATGTACACATACTCGTACATAAGCATAAGCATAAACATAATTATATATGTACAGGGTGCGCCATCTGTTGCGATAGCATTTGTAACTTGAACAGTTTCGCGTCATTTTTTGGCATATTGATATATACCTATATAACGGCTTGTTCGACGCGTCATTTCAGACCAAGACAAGCCGCGTCGTCTTGAGCTCGCTCCTTTCGTCAAAAACAAGCTACATTGTAAAGGTGAGCTTTGGTTCAAAATCATCATGAGCGATAAAGCTCATTTCACATTGAATGACGCGGTTAATAAGCAAAACTGACAATTTGGGCTGACGACGAGGAGCCTCTTAATCATCAAAAAGTGACGGTTTAGTGCGGTGTATCGACAAAAAGATCATCGGGCTGACTTTTTTCGAGGACGAAACCTGTAACCAGCACACACTAGCCGCCATTCAATGACGCTACTCCGTAAGATGTGCGATCGACTAGCCGCCGCGCTCACCCGATTTGACGTAGCCGAATCCCTTTTTGTAAAGAGTTTACATCGAAAAGCTCATCTCAAAGCTTATATTCATCGAAAAATATCGCTTATTACCACCGAGTCGCCGGAAAATGTGTTGTGAAATTCGCAAAACATAAAGGGAGTCATTTGTTTAATATTATATTCAAAACAGCATGTAAAGAAAATTGAAAGCAACAAATATAGTTTGTGTAAAAAAAAATTAAAAAAGTTATTTTAATCAAAAGTTATTCATTTTTCAAATACTATCGCAGCAGATGGGCATCCTGTATACGTGTATATACTGCCATATATCTTAAGTCCATGCCTCCTAAGCACGTGGCTGAACAAAGCACTACTAACATATAAGTTTTTTAGGCGTAAACGAGCACAAATATCATGAAAACTTTTGAAATAACGTGAGATTCGTAAATTTATCACAGCATAGACATATTTCGAATAATTAATTAAAATTATGCATGCGATACACTTAAAAACGAATGAGTTCGTTAATTAATTAATTATTTACAATGAAATTTTTATCAGTTCTATGACTTACGCAAAAATTTAAATAAAAGCAAAATCATATCATAACGGCGCTCATGCTGCTGCGGTGGCTTCCGTGTATTTCATTAGTTGCCAAACCAGCCACACACACACCGGCCACAGTGACCACAATAACCACAAGAGCGCCATTTTTCGCTTGACTTTTTTTGAGGAGAGATAATTTTTGCCAAAAAAAAAAAACAAACTTGCAAATATTTTTCTTTCAACAATGTGCCATTACAATGACTAACTGACCACAAATTAATGCATAAAACAAATTTTCAGAATTATCGCATTTAAAATAATAAAATTACTACTATTTGCCTAACGAATTGAGTTTTAATTTACCTTAATTTTGTCAGCTCAGGCGAAGTGTATGGATTTAGTTTACATACTTATAAATGCATGTATGTAAATATTGTAGCTACTTTTTTAATATTTTTGCGGTCAAAGCATCATCAGCGAGCCCTCAACACGCTGAGTCAATGCTTACGCACACGCTTCCGTATTTCAGCAGTCAAGTGGACACTTGCGTCTTAGGCCGCGGGCTAAGTCTCGGGCATCTCAACGTGTTTTTTGTTTATTTAATTTTTCGCTGTTTGCGCAATCAGTAGCTAGTTTATGCTTCACAAATATTGGTGTTTTTTAAAACAATGAAGCTCCAAATTAATATAGTGATTTGTAAGCAAATAAAAAAAAAATCATTTAATATGGATTTGCTGAAAATTTGTACTAACAATTTTCATACTTCGAAATATGTGAGCTGTTAGAAATTAAAATACTTTAAGTCAACTTTTTCAAATATCGAGTTATGACTTTAAATAAGTTTGGCACTTTTGGTTGAGTAAACATATTTTTGATGTTTTTTGATTATTTTTAATGAAACACTAGAAAAAATTAGATACAAAAAAGAATTATTACATAATTTGGTTAATTTATTTAATTAAACATATTTCTTCTTCTTTTTTATCTAACCAAGGAACCGAAGCTGTACTAAGTACAACTAGGTCCTTCCTTCCCACTGAGTGGAGGTCCTCCTCTTCATCTGCTTTTACCGGCGCGTACTTCATCGAATACTTTCAAAGCTGGAGTGCTTTAAACCATTCGAAAGACATGACCTAGCCAAAGTAGCCACTGCCTCTTGATTCCCTGAACTATATAAAAGTCGCTGAACTATGTCAAAGCCTGGTACAGCTCATCTTTAAATCGGGGCATAAATCGTTCACAAAACTTTTCTCTCGAAAACTCCCAGGGCCGCCTCATGGGATATTGTCATCGTTCATGCTTCTTCACCATTTAACAGAACGGAAATGTAAATTTTTATATTTGTTCATCGAGGGAGTACTTTAATTCCACATTGTTGTTGGCATTAAACTGATCCCAAGATAGGCGAAATTATACAGTTCTTCACACTCGTGATTGAATAGCTCAGCCGGCAATCCATCGGCCACCACCGCTTTATTGTTTTTCAACCGGGAAATTGCTATTCCAGCTGGCTTATAGTCCGATAAATAAACATCAGTTCTATAGTCATTGATTAGGAAGCCGGGTTCGCCATCTCCTGTTGTTCCATTTTCGCTGCCATTCAGTAGGTTGAAAAAATGTTTCATCCCTAAATTCGGTATACTCATAACAATATCCTTCCGTGTCTTCATATCGACAAATCTCGGCTTCCTTCTTTCTTCTTCGTCTGCACATATGCCTTGCTTTCCTTTTCAATTCTCAGTATCTATCCCACCCCGTATCTGTAAATGTCGATCTCATCGTTATGATGTAAACAACGTGTTTTTTCTACACTGCGGCACCTCAATCCTCATCGTACAAGCTGTATATCTTTTTTCGGGAAATTGTCATTTAAACTACCCGCGCTGAATATTTTTTAACACTTTTGTTTTGTTAAGTTGGTAGCACTGTCCTTAATTACTATGCCAAAAATGAGCGCGATATGTCTACCAGTTTGTTTACAGCAGTAGTTGAAATCAGCCGACCTTAGTTCCCTTTTACGGCCTCAATCAAGTCGAAACGGGTTCCACGGAATGCCAACTTGAGTTTTGGAAACAAAAAAAGTCGCATGGTGATTGATCGATTGTATTGAATGAGTTTTTGGTCTAAAAATCGTACACAACTATGTACAGTTTCCGAAAATTGTTGGCCCTCAATTCCGGACGTTTACGGCGGATATTTGCGCGAAAAACGCCTTAAAATGCTCAAATAATACTCTTTATTGACCGTCTGTCACATTGGAACGAATTCATGATGAACCAAACCGTGAATATCGAAAAAAACAATTTCCCTGCCGAGGGACGACCGCAACTAGAAAATTTAACTTAATTTTTTTTTATTTAAATTAATTTTCTATAACTTTTACATGTTGGTCGTACCAGAATTTGAATCCTGGCCATCCGAATAGTAGTACGCAATGCTAACCACTCGGCTGCCGCTGTTATTTTTATTTCTCTGAAAACTAATAGTTTAGTATGCAGCTGTTCATTGGGAGCTTGAAATATCGTCCTACAGTTCCTTTATACCGAGTTACTGATGAGTGTTCTCAGGGAACAGGAACTTTCCTTTCTTCCTGGCGTTTGTTGACAGGCGTTCTTTGCTGCTACAAGGTAGTGGGCTGAGGTGATGTTGGGCCCTCGGAGGGTATTCATATACGCCCTGAAGATATGTCTCCCGTCTATTACCACGTGAATGATCTGGTTGTGAAAATGTCGATTTGAAGACAGCCATGCAGATCGATGAATTTTCTCGTGCTGGAATCTAGTACCACAAACAACCATATTTTTTCCAAAGGCGGACTTACACCATTTGCATATGTAGCAGCTCATGTATGTATTGTACATATATACAAATGAACGTGTCTTCGCTTCATTAGCTTATATTAGCAAATCTCTTTTGTTCTTATGGTGTTTGGTTTTCCTTTCTTTCTCTTATTTGATTAATGCTTTGTTCTTGACGTGTGGAAATATTTTATTTAAAATTTACCTGCAATGAAACTTAAATATGTTTAAGCTGTTTATCATTGACGTCACTGGCATGCGTTTGTCAAGCAAAAGTTGTATAAGTAAAATTTTCCGTAAAAAATATGACGAGTTGAGTAAGTGTGCATTTGAACAATTACCGTTAACGCTTCGTACTTTGCGCTAAACATTTAAAGTTGGTCAGTTGAAAAATAGTTAATATGTTTATTATTTGTATTTATCCATTTTATTCACTCAAGCAACCTTAATATGCGTGTGTACTGGGTTTAAGCCTTAAGAACAACTGGTTTCTACATGTTCCTCCGAAGAAAAATAAAACAGAACTGTGAATGAGATACTCCACTTTTGATGACGACACCACTGCACACATTTTTAGGACCATAATTTGAATGTCCGCTCTTATAATTGGCAAAGAGCCGCTGTCCTGTCGATTTATGTCCTTGTTGTACGGAACAAGAAGAGAAATGAGTAGGTCCTTGTGACATGTAGTAGTGTAAGGGCGCAAGGTGTCATATTCATGCTGGAAGAGAGTCTTAGCAGTGGAGTCCTGGCATCCACCAAGGGGGCTGAACGTCTCGCCACAATCCCCATCAAAGCAAATTTCTTCAACATATCACTGAATTGCGTCCACACACCGACAACAGAAACCATTGTGAAAATCGTGGTTGGCGGCTTTCACGCCAGGGTTAAAATGGGTTGAGGCTGATTTCGCCGTTGCGCGAATTATGATTAGTTTTAGGACCAGGTTCAAGCATTTTTCATACTAGTTAGCTGTTTTCATATCGTAAAATCTACCAAATCGATCATCAGTGTTTTAGATTTGCATACGTTGTGAGAAGCCAACATCGACTCGGACCACTATCTTGTAGCTTCGACATCAAAAAGCTGCAATTACAGTAAAAAACGAATGGTTTTTTAATCTACAAGCACCGCTTTTTTTGCAAGCGCTCATCAGCAACTCGGTAAAAGGGAACTCTAAGATGGAATTTGGAGCTCCCTATGCATAGCTACAAACGAAACTACTGCTTTTTAAAACGGGCAAAATGCACAACTGGTATGAAAGGATTTGCTGAGTCGCAGTGAAGAGAAAAGAGGCTGCCTACCTAGCAAAGTTGCGAGCGACCGAGAGTTGAAGAGAAAAGCGAGACACATAATGGAATAACTCTGTGATTACAGAAGAATTCATGTAGAGCCTAAAGAGGTGATCGGCTGCTGCTCAGACTATTCTCAATTTCTCGAGGAAAAATTTCTCTAGTCTGATGAATGGCAGTGAAAATAAACGAGCAAACAGTGTGCTGATTGGACCTTATGGCTTCAGACCCGCAAGGTATATCACTAACCAGATATACCTATAATGAAACAGTGGAAGCAGTGGAAGTAGTGGAAGAGGAAGCCCTCTTATCTAGCCGGATTACGTTTTCGATCTCTTCCCAACATAGAAAAAAAACTCTTACAAATTTGCTTGAATTTGTTTCACATATCTCTAAAACATTTAGGGATACTAAGCAAACTGACGGTATCTACAGTGACTTCAGTAAAGCATTCAATAGGGTTAATCACTTAAATTTCAACCATAAACTATATCTTCTGGGGTTCAACCAAGATGTCTCCAATGGGTAAGAAAATATGCTTTTCGCGAAGAGTTGTTCAACATACTTCTTATACAATTAATAACTATAGTATAGAACAAGTGCACAACCTTAGCTCAACTTCCATCTTCACACCAATACCACAGTCTTAAAAGCTAAAAATGCTTTTGCCTTTGTCAAAAGATGGTCAAAAGAATTTAAAGACCTTTATGTAACTAAAGCACTTTATAAGACTTTGGTGAGGCGAATAATAGAATATGGTTCACTTACCTATATGGAACGCCAATTATCAAGTTCATAAGTTAAGATAAATTAGAGTCTGTTTAAAAACATTTTTTACTTTTTGCATTAAGAACTCTACGCTAAATCTTTTGCCCTATACCAACCGTTTAAAGCTTCTAAATCTACTACTTTCGCAAGTTGTAAAGAAATGTTAGGCGCATTGTTTGCAGTGAAACTTCTTAACGGATCAATTTGTAGTTCATGGCTCTTGTCTGAGGTAAACTTTAATAGTCTATTTCCACCGGACGTTAAATGCATTTAAACATCGCATTTAAATGCGTGAATCCCCATGTGTTTGTTGTTGTATAAAAGTGTGTTAACTGACTTTTCAAAATGAGTTAACTCACTTTCGGTAATTTAACAGAAAAAGTTATGCTAACATTCGATGCTGTCACTACTAATGTAAACATTTCGGAAGTTTCAGTATATTTCTTGCCAGAGTCGTGTATTTTCGGAGTTAATGAGGGACGGGACTTTTGTTTTGCATGGTGAAATTTTTTTTGCAAAAATTACTTTTTTGCATTAGCTTTAACATAAATGCATATATTATGTAATTGGAGAAGATAATGCTTCTCCTCTTTCAAAAAAATAGAACAAGAAAGAAAAAAAAAGGAAATTGCGGAATCAAAAACGATCCCCTCAACATAAAAATATGCGTGGCTTTGGCAGCTATCAGTTGATTGAACAAAATAAATAGTTTAAGGAAACTAACAAGCAAAAGTGAGAATGGAAACATGCATAAAAGTATTTTCGTTTCAGCAGCATTTGTCCATATAGCAATAATCTGCACTTGCAAATTATAAGATTCCATAAATAACCAACTGAAAAAAATGCGGTCTCAGCTGTTTGAGTTAACTCACTTTCGGTGGAAACGTTTGACATTTCATTCACTTAACAGAGGCCTTAAATGCATTTAAGTGGTCGGTGGAAATAGGTTATAATGTTCCAACACGTGTATCTAGGCAGTTTAGGGCTTTACTATTCAAGTCATGTAAAACAAATTATGAACTGAATGAACCTTTTCGCCGATTGTGTCACAATTTTCCTTTCCATTCCAGCACTTTCGACCTCTCAGACTCACTTTTTAGCATAAAAAAAAACTATTCTTACTTTTCTCAAGAACTAAAATTTAAAATCCGTACGTTATGCGGATGTCGCCCCTCGTGTAGGTTGAGCGGGTGGAGGGTATTTGTTGGACTTTTTATTATTATTAAAAAAGACAGAAACTTCCGTTTAGATTACGATTAGATGACACTAAGGGCCTTAAAAAATTTAAGTGACATACATGCTAATTAAGAAAAATAAGATAATCAAGTAACGACGAAACTCGGATATGCGAGGAAAAAATTTACAGTCAATTCGTAAACTAGTTCAAACGGAAATTGAATGTAAAGCCATATGATCTTTGTCACACACAGATAAGTTAATATTTTAAACAAAATTTGCAAATATAAATATAAATATTACCTATATAGGCGTGCATAAATTTGCAATGAAATGATAATCATAACGTGTGATTTCCAAAAAAAAAAACAACTACATTCAGCCGGAACTTATGGTAGTCATCAAAAGTGGATTGAAAAAACAAATAGCATACATATTTACATATGTTGTGAATCATAAATATCTAATGGATGCTAAAATTTGTCATTATTCAAAAACATACATATTTATGTACATGTATGTATACAAATATATGTATGCACTTATTAACAATTTTCTCAATTAAGAGCTTACTGGTAGTGTTACGTTTCCATAGCTTTTGGGAATTTTACACCAACTCGAGAGTGTTAATTGATCTGATTTTTTGGAAACTAAAACAAAACAATATTTATATGTACATCTGTATGTTCGTGTCCTTTACGGGTTCACAATATTGATAAACAATTTAATTTGTGGAAGCTTCCTATAATTTATAGGTATATGTACTCATATACTCATACTTGAACACTCTGTTGGGGGGACCGTTTTTTTCGTTTACGTTCAGAAGCAATGTTTACAAAATTTTCTTTTGTTCGATTTTTTCTAAGTGTTGTTTTTAAGATTTTTACAGCTAATTTTTTCTTAATTAAAATGTATACACAAAAGTAATCAAGTTTTCAAATACAAATTTAAAGAGATATCAAAACAAATTAAATTTTTGTTGTAATCGGGCTTGCAAAAGTTCAAAGTACGGATGAATTTGATGCGGTAAATATTATGAATATCTGTGTACCACAATATTACTTGGCCATTGCATTTTCTTTCTTCTTCTTCTCATTTTAAAGGTTTCATGTACATGATATGATTTACAAGAATATATACAGGGTTTCCCAATTAGAGGTGTTATTTTGATATTCAAGGAAAAATTACATTTTTTAAGTTAAATGATCAGATTGTATTTCAGTGTAAATATATGCCACTAATAATGGAAAACAATATCAACCAAATGGCTGCCATCGCTAAATTTTCCATCAACGAATCGCAAAGTGGCTGGTGCATGCCCTCAATAGTTTCACGAATTCCATTTTGATAACTTGTTCTGTTGGCGTGAGCTTATCTTTGACGTGACCCAAAAGGAAAACGTCTCATGGTATTAAATCACAAGATCTCGGTGGCTAATTCCGCTCACCTCTTCGAGAGATAACACAATCCGGAAAGATCGATGGTTTCGTTGCTTGTGCTGCACGTAGCGCCGTCTTGTTGGAAGTAAATGTTGTCCAGATCAATGCCATCCAATTGAGGTCATTTCTCGATAGCGAAATTCATTCATTTTCTAAAAAGTAGGGTCCAATCACCCTGCGTGACCATAAGCCGCACCGCACGCACCTTACACATTGAGGATGGAGAAGCTTTTCAACAATAAATCTTGGGTTTTCCGAGGCACAGATGTGACAGTATTGCTTATTGATGTTGCCATCGAGGAGAAATGGGCTTCATCAGTCAATACGATGAAATTCCTCATAATTTTCATGCATTAGCAAAGGTACGTTGTTGATGATCGGCCGGCTGAGTTCATGTGTTAACTGAACTTTGTAACACCCTAGTCTTTATTCAAAATACTGTGTAATGACGTTCCAAAGAACGATGAGGAATGACCAAACTTTGTTGGGTTTTCCGCAAAACTTTAGGCTACAGCAACAATCGGCCTTATGCTGAATATCGTTTACGTCTTTGCTGACGATCGTCAATGTTAATCATAGCGGCCCCTAATCATTAATTCATTTTGTTCTACCTTATCGGTCTGTTTTCTGCACTTGTTTCGAAAATAAAATATGTAGCTAAAATGATGGAACAAGAAAATTTATTTTTTTTTCTTATTTTAATATGCCTTGTACCATCTATCGCCATCTCGCACAAATGGTCCAACCGCATTAATTTTTGTGGCAATAACTTCCCAATCCTCTTTTAAGTTGTATTGGATAAAGTTTTTTTGGAAAATCCTAGCTAAATGTGGCTCATTTTTCAATTCTGCCACAAGAATCTCCAATTGAGCGCTTGTTGACGAGCATACCGCAACAGCGTCGTCTGACGATACTACTGACGATGGCGTTAAACGGCATACCAATGCTACCATATCGTCATTTCACTGACAACGACGATATTCACCATAAGACCGAATATTAACAGTTGTTCTTGCGCGACGTGTAGGTGTTTTGTTCTTCTCATCACTAACTAGTGCTTCACGACGATCGAAAAAGGTTTTATTTTTACGAACCATCCCTGCCAGGTTTTTACTATTTTTATACTTTAATAATTTCAATGACTTATTAAAGCTTGTATCGTTCCATTTTTATTACTGACGTAGTTTTTACTTGCCAAATATCAAAAAATTATAGCCTCAGCAGTGACATCCGGAATAGCATGATATTCAAAATAACTCCTCTTTTTACAAAACCCTTTACTTGCGTTAAGAAATTTAAACTGAAATGTGAATAAGAATCTCCCTCCCTACTCTACTTTCTACTTAATGAACTTAAATTTACCATCCCTGCATTTATTCCTCTGACTCTTTTTCCTGTATCAAAATCTTTTTACTAAGAGCTTTATATAATTACAGAATTTCTTTCTCCTTGCAATTTATGGCAGTTGATGAGCAAATCTAGAGTTGTTTAGTTTAAGAGATAAGTGAAACCGCATCCTCTCGCTTGGGCCTCGGATAGTTGGGCGGGAGCTTAAAATTTTATATGTACTCGTATATACTCGTATTCATATGGTTTGGTATATTAACTTTGGTTCAAAGTATGTAAGTTTCAGAAGAGATAGACTCATTATAATTTACACCGATAAACTAGTTCCTCATTTTTTGAGATATTTCAACCAAACTTGATATATTTTTATACCGTATTGATAATTTCTTGGAATCAGCCAAATCAGACTAATATGCACTATGCAGATCGTATACAATCGATTTTTTTCAAATATGAGGTATTGGGTCAAATATCCGTCAAAAAAGCAGTTAAAAGTATGGAACTAAACTGCACATGGATAAACAACTAAACATCATAAATAATATAAGAAATAATTTAGTACGAAAACTTCTCCATGCAGTTGTAGCAAATGAAAAAAAACACCAATGAAATATCAAACTATGCCACGGATGAGAGAACCATCTATTGATGACGACTCCCGCAAAAGTTTTAAGGATTACGATTTTAGGTCATGCATCTGACATCACCGCCATCCGGGATATGCGATGAACAGGACAAAAACGAGTGGGTCCTTGTGAAATTTACTACCACGCTGATTTTCGCCAACGCTCCGACGCAAGAGAAGAATGTTTTGATCAAGGATGCTTTTTATAAGCACCTCGAGCTCACTTATGAGCCCCCATCAAGAAGTCAAAATTGTGCTTGACGACTTCAATGTATCACGGAAGACATGTATCCAGTGTTTTAGATGTGCGTACGTTCCTAGGTCCTAACATTAACTCGGATCACTATCTTGCCGCACCGAAAATACGGCGAGTGCGTCTGTTTATCAAAGAACGCTCGCCAACAAATACAAGGAAGGTTCGACGTTGAAAAGCCGCAATCACAAAAAAAAAATGGTTTTCGGCAGTGCCAGAAAAAGAGCTGGTATGAAGAGGAATGTCGAACTGCTGTGGAGAAAAAACATACTGCCTACCTCGCAACCTTGCGATCGACCAAAACGCGCGCGGTGTAGGATATATATCTAGAGCTAAAGAGGGAATCAAGAGGCATTTGCAGACAAAAAAAAAGAGGCCGAAAAGCATGAGTATGAAGAAATTGAGAATCTGGCCGACGTTCTGTTACCTGACCATGAAGAAGTTCGAAAAGCAATAGGCGACAGAACTATTCAAACATAGTGAAGTGCTGACTGAGTGCATGCATCAGCAACTTTGCAAAATATGGTCGGATGAAAATATGCCCGACGATTGGAACCTAAATGTGCTCTGCCAAATCCATAAAAAGGGCGCTCTTACAGTCTATGCCAATTACCGTGAAATAAGCGTTCTTGACATCGCATATAAGGTCCTATCAAGCGTATTTTGTGAAAGACTAAAGCCCACCGTCAACAAACTGATTAGACCTTATTAGTGTGGCTTCAGACCTGGTAAGTCGACCATTTTGTAAAAGACCCATGAAAAGAAGTTATAAATAAATAGAGCTGCAGAGCTAAATAGAGAAGGTACAATCTTCTAAAGATTACACAACTGCTGGTGTACATTGACATCATAGACCTTAACAACCGCGTCGTTAGTTCTGCTTTCTCCAGACTTGATAAAGAAGCGAAGCGAATGGGTCTTGTAGTGAATGAGGGCAAGAGGAAGTATCTCCTGTCATCAAACAAACAGTCCTCGCATTCGCGACTCGGCTCCCACGTCACTCCGTTGGAAGGATAAGGTGGAGAGTGGCTCCACTTGGTATTTCCAACTGCCGCCAGGCAGCGAAAAGAAGAAAAGAATGGCGCTCTTATATTAATTCGGCTATAATTGCGTTAGTGGTGCCAACACCAATAAAGAGAAGAATAAGATTTATTAGGTTTATTACATAATTAATTTCATTATAATTTATAAACTATTGTATTATATATTATATACATATGTTTCATATATTAACCAGGCTCGCTTCCCGGAAGAAAAAATGGTCCCAATAGTAATTTGGGCCAAAACTACTACTGAACTGTAGGACCAGTGGTTTAGACTGTGAGTAGCTGAGGTTGCCATTCCTATACATTGGGAGTATTCAAACGTGGAACTCTTATTCGATCTTTTCATACTCATCAGATGATCCTATAAACTCCGTATCCAGATTACAACTCTTACTGCTACAGAAAAAACTCCAGTCTTGAAATACGTAAGTTGGAGCTACGATTTAAGGGCAGAGGGTAATGAGCAATTGATCAGTTTCGACTGAGTATCTTAGCGATTTAATTTACTAGAGTGTCAGTAACAATTTTTTTTTTAATACTAAGTACGAGTAAGACCCTTTTAAAGTAAGAGTACATAAACAAGCTCAAGTCAACTTATGCACAGTATTACTTTCTTGCGGCGATTTGTTGGTGATTTCAAATATCCCTACACATGCAAAGTTCCATATAAGTCCTTCATTCTTCAGCTTTTCATTAGTCGCTCGAAGGTGTATTAAAACTGAAGAGGGTATCTTGTTTTTAAAGAGTGATAGGAAAAGAACTATCTGAAAAGATATAATATTTTTAACATAATTGGTATTCTGATGAGACATTCGATTATATATATCTATTTCCAACCAGAAAAATATTGGGTGTATGCATTACTTCGTGGGGTTTTCTAAGAGAGGGCTCTACTAGTATTATTTCGCGTCGTGTTCATCAGTGGCTATATTCATTTCAAAGGTACTGTTATTTCGCATCATTTTCAGTAGATGTCATTTGTTTTAGCGTGAACAACAATTTGTTTCATTCATTTGAAAATGTCGAAATTTGTACCAGATAAAGTGTTTTTGCGGGGAGTTCTTCTTCATTACTTTAACATGAAGAAAAGTGCTACCGAAAGCCATCGTATTTTACTGGACGTCTATGGTGACCATGCTTTAGCCGAACGAACGTGCCAAAAGTAGTTTGCACGGTTTAAAAGTGGCAATTTCGACTTGGACGACGGAGAACGACCCGAACAGCCAAAAAAATTTCAAGACGAAGAATTGGAGACATTGCTCGACGCAGATGCATTCCAGACGCAAAAAGAACTTGCAAAAGTATTAGGAGTTGATCAAGCAATCGTTTCCAGACGATTAAAATCATTAGGACTCATCCAGAAGCTTGGAAATTGGGTGCCTTATGAATTAAAGCCAAGAGACATCGAATGTCGATTCTACATGTAGAAAATGTTGCTTCAACGCCACCAAAAGAAGACATTTTTCCATCGGATTGTCACTGGTGATGAAAAATGGATTCATTATGATAACCCGAAGCGCAAGAGATTATATGTAAAGCCCGTCCAACAATCGACATCCACGGCAAAGCCGAATATCCATAGTGCCAAGGTTATGCTATGTATTTGGTGGGACCACAAGAGTGTGTTCTATTATGAGCTATTGAAATCGGGTCAGACGATCAATGGGGACCTCTACCGAAAACAATTGATTCGTTTGAAAAAGGTCATCGCGGAAAAACGACCAGAATATGCGACCAGACACGAATCAATAATTTTTCATCATGACAACGCTCGGCCACATGTTGCAAGGCCAGTTAAAAACTATTTAGAAAACTGTGGGTGGGAAGTTCTACCTCACCCGCCTTATAGCCCAGACATAGCACCTTCCGATTACCACTTGTTCAGATCAAAGCAAAAAGACCTCACCGGAGTACGCTTCACTTCAGAACAGGGTATCAGAGGGATTCTTTCTTGACCTCCAAGCCGGAGGAGTTCTTTTGGGATGGGATACACAAACTGCCAGTAAGATGGGCAAACATCATAGCTTCCGATGGGCAATACTTTGAACATTAAATGTATAACAATTTTTTCACAATAAAGTCTTAATTTTCGAAAAAAAAAAACCCCACGAATTAATGCATACACCCAATAACTTTAGCGCAATTTCGGTATTTTCGTTTTTTTAATTTTCGTTGTATTATTTTAATCGAAATCACTGTGTGGAGAGTATTACAGTTATGAATATTTTTTCTTCTCTTCCATCGTCAAGTGTGTAGCAAACTCTCCATTAATTCAGTTCTGTCTGCCTTCGAAATTGCTTCCGAAAAGGGTTTACCTTGATAAATATCCACTTCCGCGCTATCACAACGCCGAAAGTCATAGTCGTACAAACCGAGCTTGTAGTACTTCGACATGGGTTTGTAAATATGTAAGCCACGTCTACAGCGTATCACCACACCAGTACTTAGAACAATACGAGGCTTCTTTAATTCCTCATCAAACTGGAAGTTAAACGAAATATTGCCACTTTCCAACTCTTCGCGCACATCACGCAACACTTCCGATTGCAGTTTACTCGATTTGGGACTGGCACGTGTTATTATGCGTACAAACATTAAATTCGAGCAATTTTTCACCAAAACTTCAATGAAATTTATCAAATGCTCCAAGTGGGTGCTCTGCGTGAGATATGGCTCGTAAATGTGAACGAGCGTAACTTTGTCATTCAAATAACGACCGATTAGTTTTTCATAACTACGACCACGTGTACCTTCGGGTATGGCGATATGCTCGATTATCTTGCAGCCGAACATGTTCTGTTCGATTTGATCGCGTAAACGTTGTACGTGTTTTTCATAACTACCGAAATATTTTCTGAAAACAAATAAATGAGCGATAATGTTAGATTGCATTAAAGTCGAAAGCATACCCACCTATAGCTTTCAGAAACCTCTTCATTTTTCTCAGTGGCCGTACAGATATGTAATTTAGTGAGACTCTCTTCGTACAGCATGCGTGCCTCCAATAAGTGACCGCCGAGCTCGCATTCGAGTGCACGCATAATGAGCTCTTTGATATCTTTCATAAGATTTTTATTATCAACATTAGCTTTTTCAACGTTGTTGTGTTTACTTTCCTTCATATCTTTTGATAAACGTTCACTTTTAACATCTTTCCCATTTCGTAAAGCCTTTGAGCACACCAAACATTCGTTTCTTAGCTCACGTTCGCTCTTCGAGTCAAGCCCCGCTCTATACTCAACATCACTTCGGGAACAACGTTCGCATTTACATTCACGGTCTTTTCGGCATTCCCGCTTCGTCTTGGCGTAGTGATCGGTTCTACCTTCACGATCGCGCTCTCTTCCACTCCTGTAGTCGTCTCTAAACTCGCGTTCCCTCTTGTGTTGTGTTTCCGTTTCTTTAGAATATCGCACTTTTTCAGAATCAACAGCGTCTCTAGAAGCATTATTTCCCCTAGTTCCCGTATATGCCGAGTCTCTTGTTGAATTTGTTGTCTTATTTTTGTCCATAAAAAGTTAAATCGAATTTAGACCGCCAAAAAAAGTTCTTGGAATTTTGTTTTAATATATTTTTTTTTATCAATTTTGTTACAATTTTGTAATTTTAATAGAATTTCACTAAAATTTTAAATTTTCATATTGGGATAAGTTTTTGACAATTCTGTATTAATTCAATTAATTAATTTTGAATTTCTATGATTGAATAGAAGGATGCCGCCACATACATAATTAAACATGATTCAATAATAACCAGGGAGTTTGGAGAGCTATTAAACATTTGACTTCTCAATCGCCTGAAGGCTAGGGACTCTATGAAGTAATGCTTAAACTTTTCGTCCTTTTCTGCGCATGCGCTGCGCTCAGATGATTCTACCATAACTAGCTCATGTTGATGATGTCTCAGAGGTAGATCTGCATGCTCTCATATCCTCTCACGGTAAGCTCAGGGTAACTTCCAAGCTCTTTGTTAAGGTAGTTCACATCGTATTTGATATACTGAGGAAAAAAATGCGGTACTACTTCCGCTCTATTAAAGGAAAAATTATCCCAATCGGGCTACATGGTAAGTGTGTTGCGGGATTATACATTGAAGTCAATGACACATTGTTATTTATCTGTATCTCGCGTTGTATAAGTCCGATCGGGTACCGCTAGATGGCGTTAGAAAGATGACATTTCGTACTAAAAAGATTGACGCTATTAAGGAGAAAATACGCTATATTTTACAGTTTTTCTTCGATAACGGCGAAAACGGAAGCTAGGCGGCTGAAAAGGTGAATGACGTTTATGGTCCTGATAATTTTGATGTAAAAGATGCTTCACAAAGTGGAAGGCCAATTGTCGAAAATGTCTCTAAAATCATGGATATTGTCGAGTTCGACCGTCATGTAAGCACTGTTTCAATTGCCCAAGAGCTAAAGATTGCACAAAAACTGGATACGAAAAGAAAAAATTAAAGCACATAAAATAATGGATTTGTTTTTACTACACCAATAATTTATTCTTACTATTGATGTTATGTATTTTAGTAATGCTTTTTGCATATATGTACGTACATATGTGTGTTTATAGCAATCAATATTAATGAATATACCAGCACAGTTTCACACATAAGCGCTTTGTAGATTAAAAAAAATTATAATTATTTCGCATACCTAGCAACACATTTTGGAGATTTTAGATGAGGCAAAAAGTAACAAAATCTGTTGCAGAATTATAGGCGCTTATTTCGTAATATGTTATTTCATTTATTCGCAATATACCAGGTGTGTTTGTTGAAGGTTGCCGGTTTTACTAGTAGATGTCGCTAGCAATATGTATAAACTTCTATGATTTGGCATGTATGTAATTTTTTTCTATTGACATTAACCTACAAAAATACGCAAGTCACATTCCGCCAAAATAATAACGTCATATAGGTATGTTTACCTCAGTGAATATGTCGAGTTTCGTTCCAAGAAAATCGCATTTGCGGCATTCGTTGCTTTTCTTATTTCATCAAAAGAAAAAAACAGTTGAAGCTCACTGGTTGCTGATAGAAACTTATGGTGAACATGCTCCAGTGATTAGAACATGTGAGACATGGTTTCGTCAATTTAAAAGTGGTGATTTCGATTTGACAGACAATGAACCTCCTGGTGCAGCGAAAAAGTTCGAAGACGAGGAATTGCAGGTGTTATTGGATATTGATCCAACCCAATCGCAACAAAAATTGGCAGAAACCGTTTGTGAAATGCTGCTTCAACGATTCGAAAGGAAGTCTTATCTGCATCGAATTGTCACGGGGGACCAAAATGGATTTATTTTGAGAACTCGAAACGAAAAAAATCATGACTTTCCCCTGGTGAAGCTGACCCATCGACTGCAAGGCCAAATCGCTTTGGCCGCAAGACAATGCTCTGTGTTTGGTGGGACCAGTGTGGTGTGGTATAATACGAGTTGTTAAAACCTGGTGAAACGGTGAACACGGATCGCTACCGACAACAAATATCAATTTGAATCATGCGTTGATCGTAAAGCGGTCGGAATGGGCCCGAAGACATGGCAAAGTTATCTTGCAACATGACAACGCGCCGTCTCATACCGCTAAACTGGTGAAAGACACATTAAAAACACTTAACTGGGAAATATTATCGCACCCGTCGTACTCTCCAGACCTCGCCCCGTCTGACTATCACCTTTTCGCATCGATGGGACACTTCCTTGCAGAGCAGTGCTTCGCAAATTTTGAAGAAGTCGAAAAATGGCTCGTCGAATGGTTTGCCGCGAAATAGAAAAAGTTTTTTTGGAATGGTATCCATAATTTGCCTGACAGTTGGGCGAAATGTGTAGAAACCAATGGTCAATATTTTGAATAAAAAAATTTTGAGATTCCTCTGAAAATTAAGTGTTTTCTTTATCGAAAAAACCGGCAAATTTCAACTAACACACCTGGTACATATCTCTTTGCTTAAATATATTACAGTAATTTTTCGACACAATTTTTACGCTCCAAGTTATTTTTTTAATTAACTTAATCGTTTGTTATTTTTCTGTTCATATTTTTCAAGTAAAATACCAGTTTTTGTCATTTCATTTTGTTTTTTACTCAATTACAAGGCGAATTTATAGAAGGTGAAGTTGTCACATCATATGATTGCTTGTTCTTCCTTCCATTTCAACAAATTACAAAAACAAAGTACATGAGAAATAGGTTTTGACATTTCGAACGTTCGTTTACACAAACAAAACATATTGAACAATTCTCGTTTTTCACTTTTCGAAACTACGATTACACAAACAAAATACACAGGCTTTTTTGTTTTTGCATCCTTGCTACTACCGTGTGTGAAATTGCCTTGGTCTTTGCTTAGAAATGTTTGATCTTGCCACTTGTAAAATATTCAACATGGAAATTTTTTAATTATTTTTCGGGTTATCTTCTAAACAGATGCTATAACATTGAATACACGTAGGGATCTATTAAAATATTTGTTTCAAGCCATTCTTCCCAGGTGACAGAAGTAAGAAAAGATGCTTTTTATTATAAACAAAATGGTAAAAGTTGACATTTTTGCTTTTTTCGAAACTTAGACCTATATGTTTCTTTGAAATACCCCAAAATTATGAGACTGATTTGCATTCAAACGTCTTCTTGAATTCTATTTAAATTTTTAGTGGGCGAATTTCTTCCCTTTCTGATACTTTCTTACAATTTTGTAAAGTAGTAATACAACAATCATGAAAAACATACACTTGATGAAGTTCAGATGAGGAGTTGACTGGATTTGCTATATCTACGTTTGAATACAAATCAGTCTCACGGAGATGTTTCAAGGAAATTTTGAAGATTCCTCTCACTTTTCCAGATGCTCAAACCATTTGGTGTATATTACGATGTTTAGGAGATTAATGATGCCTAGAGCAAGCTTCGAGAAATCGATAGCGGAAAGCACTCAGAGTAGGGCAGTGGAGTAAAAGTTGTTTGAGAAACAGCCCATCGTTCTACCATGAGTCCCCGCAACACATTGTATGGTAAATACGCCGGTTGTTATGCTTATGGAGATCATGCACTCTGTCCTCTGCTGTTTGCCCTTTTGGTGAATGCTAGTCTTAACAAATACTTAGCCGAGGAAAAGAGGTATGGCTACATCATGTGCAGAGTTTACCGGGGTTACTATTGCTCCCTATCCGGTCAGCTCATCGGCCACGCAGTTCCCTGGGATGTCCACGATTTACTCAAGAAATTTTAATAATCGATGCTTTGGAAGAAAATATTCAGATTTTTTGTTTAAAGAATTCTTAGGGGCATTAAGATGGTGATAAACAATATCAGCGGAAATTTAAGGTACAAAGATGGAAATAAGTAAGCATAAATGAATGGCTGCGGGATTCAATTGGTGTTCGGCGCATAATTAGATTCGAAAAAGTCTGCGAGTGTTCTGCGATTCTGGAACAATCCCTAGAAACTTCAGCATTCATTTTCATAGATGATGGAAACCCACAAGTCTTAAGTTTATACTTAACAAAACTATAGAAAGTCTTAGGATTTAAAGCAATATTATACTTTTGTCTAACTACGGAATAAGCACTATGGTCAGAATTTTGCTGGACACTTTATGGAGCTTCTTATTTTACGAGCTTTTCAATTCTTCATTACACCATAAAGCTCAAACAAACAAACTTTTTATTGGACAATTAATATTGATCTAATAATAATTCAAGAGAGGGAAAACGAAAGGATCACAATGACTTATAGGAAATGTAATGAAATGAAACATCCTAGAAAAATATTAGAAAAATATTAAATTCAAAGTCTTCCCAAACCCATCGATATTTATATGAATATTACCAAGATCAGAAAACTCATTTAGGAAATCTTTGAGCATTGAACATGACTTAAGCCTTAGTGTACGCAGATGAACTGACGGACAAACTTAGCTAAATCGACGTATCTTCCAATTTCGTTATAAATAAATTTAGTCGATTGTTGATGACAACGAATATAATTTCTACAAATAAATAGTTTTGGGCCTCTCGCAGTGAAAACCACACTCAACCAACTGACAAAAATATTACTGTAACACCCTTATAACATAAATTGTTTATTACTAAATTTTTTTTTTTATCTTGTGAGTGATATTAACAAATACCGAGCTAACAAGTTCTAATGAACACAACTGTGGCTATGCTGCGGAAGTGTTAATTTGACGTTAAGTAAATCACATTTTTGTATTAAAAAAAAATATTTGCTCTAATTATTATTAGGTAATTGCAATGAAGTAAATAACAACTAGCAAACATATTTACGAGTACATAGAAACAAATTTAAGTGTAACGAAAGTTAATTGGCAAGTAGTGCTGAAAATTGTGAAATATGTATGTATGTATGTATGTATGTATGTATGTATGTATTAAAATCAATTGATGAGTAGAATAAAGAGCAAATAATGAGTAATTTATGTGAAACGGAAGCAAGCACTTACACAAGGGTGCCACCAAATGTGAGTTTTAAATAAAATAAAAAACACTTATTAATTATTTATACAATAAGAATTTATTTTCGTCAATAATATATATTTATAAGTATTTTATATGATTTATAGAAAAAAATTTTAAAAAAAATTAATATAAAAAATATGGCTTCGTATGTGCGCTTATGATTAGGAGCATAAAGTTAATATACTCGCAAATTTTAATTTTTTCAATAATACAAGAACTTAATACAATCAGGTTAACAAAGTATTAACACTAAATATATGCTTATACGTATGTTTATAAATGAATATATCATCCACTACATAGTTAACAGATACATAGTTATATTATATTTTAACAAAGAATAAAAATTATAAAAATAATACATATTTCATCAGTCTCTCATCTCTGAGTGTTGCATGCAGCCAAGAATCATCAACGGCAAAAATTCACCGTAAATGCATTAATCACCCAACCAAAGTGAGGAAAATGTCGTGCTTAATTAACAGAAATTACATTAGTATTGCTATCTCTCTCTGTCTCTCTGTTTCTCTCTCTCTCTCTCTCTCTCTCTCTCTTTTCTTTCGCTTTGTACTCCCCTCTCCAATACACACTAACCAAATAAATTTGGCACGAACAGCTTCTTACGTTTGCCTTGTGTACGCTTATATTTTCCTGCATTCGCGATGGTCTCATCACCATTTGGAGCCACCGTATCTACACGTCGATTAGCCAATATGACCGATTCTGGTATAGCTGTTATATAGCCATCTTCAACGTAGTAATAACCGCGTCTTAAGCGACTCAGATGATAATCGGTTATCGGCTGTTGATATGGTATGATATAATCGCGATCGATACTTTCAAGGTAGCCGTCCAAAAATGTTACTTTTGGTTTGCCATCGATAACGGCAACATAATTTCCAATGAATATGAACAAAAATGTTAAAGAAGAACGGGTGTAGAAAAGCTGGAATTAAAAAAAATAAATAAATAAAATTTTTTTTGGGAGTTTTTTTTTAACTTAAATACATAGTTGATTAATTCTCATAAATGTTTAAATTATTTTTAATATTTTTGGAATTTTAGCACACAATATTATTTATATGAAATTTTAAAAAGGAATGATTTTATTTATAAATTTATAGGAAAAATATTTAAATAAATATTTAAATAAATATTTTTGTTCTTTAAAAATTTATTAGAAATTGTATTATTGTTCGCATTTTTATCTGAAATGTTCATTTGCTTTTTATTAAACTTTTGGTTCAAAAACATCGTAATAAAAGATACTCAACTAAAGAAACGATGTCATTTCATTCTGTTAATATGAAAAATAAACGCAACGAAATGATTTTGTTTCATTTCGGTATCATGTTAACGAAACGAAATAAATTTATTAATGTTGAAACCACACAAACTCATCGCTAACGTTAATTTAAAAATAACTGCTTGCTATGATATTAACAGCACACATTAATTTTATTATTTAACATTATCTGTTAACAATTTAACATTAACGATAGCATTTTGTTAAGCTGCTTTAGCGATAACATTTCCAAATGTTGCAACCGAATCGATTAAAATTTTTTGGCTAACGTTAAATTTGAGATGATTTTAATTGTATTTTAAACTCACTTTTAGGTTCATTTTGATGATATTATAACCGCTAGTAGATCAAATAAGTTTTTCTCAAATCCCCTATGTAGAAATTCACCAATAGTCCAAATATATCCACCACAATTTGCTAAATATTTCATTCACTGTGTTTCTAACTGTTATCAAATATTTTTTTAATCACTTCCACAATATGTAGAACATGTGTATGTAACAAATGATTTCTTTACAATAAATATTTTTTGAAGTTTTCAATATTTCTGTCTGACTGCTGCTTGTTTGCGCTCTAATAGACAAATGAGTTCTGATAATAAATCCACCAACGCACATTTTCTTTATATACTCAAATTCACTATGAAAAAGCAACAGCAAAAGGTTATCATTTGCAAGAAAAAAATAAATGCTAAAGAAGAAAAGAATTATTAAGGAGTGAGGAAATTTAGCTGAAATAGCTACTTACTCAATTCACTTGTACATTACTAAGTACGAGTATGTACCATAAAGTAAGGGCATTTTTTCGCATGTTGATGTGAAATGCTAACAACTCCTTCTACGTTTTTTTTTCAGCAGTATTTATTCTAATATTTAGAATGCAAGATGTGAACGCCCATCACCCAACATGTCTATAATCAGGTATACTTGTTCTACATTGTTGTTAAGAGTATCTAGAAAAATTTTGCGCATATTTTTTATGTAACTTTATGCGTGTATATTTATTTCATAGCTTCTGTATTTTCTTTTTTTTTTTGTGCGAATTTAAATTATTGTACTTTTTTGTGTCTTTTAACCAGCAAAAAGCACTTCAAATTCTTTTATATACATTGTACATTGTGTGTATGTTTGTATGTATGTATGTATGGATGTATGTATGTATGTGCTCATGTGAGCCTAGCGAAATTGTAAACAAAAACAAATTATTCATTGCTAAATTCAAAGGAACGACAAATGACTCTCACTACCAACGACCTTGCAAGGCGGCATGCATATGTACCATATATACATATATACATATGTGTAAATGTGTAAATAACTATATATATTGCCGGCATGTTTATATGTTTATTCATAACATTCTAAATTAATTAGGAAATTTTAACTTATTTTTCAATGGAAACTTTGTCATATACCACATATAACGTGTTTGCAGTTTATATATACTCAGTTTATCTTAATTTAATTTGCGCCTCCAGGTAGTAAGTGTTATTTTTAAGAAATTTATTTGGTATGGAAAATTTATTTTAGATTTATTATGGTTTCTAAAAATAATTAAATGTACCAACATCATCCATTTCAAAGTTATTTTTTCTAAACTGAAATGGAATGACGCATGGGGTGTAGTGAAGCTTCTTGAGTCCAACCTGGAAACGTGAGCAACCCTTGTGCAAAATGCGGTAAGCAACCCGTGTGGAGCCTTGAGCCACGGCTAAGAGAGAGGCAGCTTCAGTGGAACGATTTTAGGGCATGCGCCTGGAATGTCCGGTCTCTTTATTGGGAAAATTTCACTGCTCAGCTGGTTAATGACCTTGTAGGAATAAACGCTGACATCACCGTGATCCAAAAATTGAGATGGAAGGGACAAGGATGGGAGCGAGTAGGTCCGAGTGTGTGTGTCCACGCTCCGACGGAAGTGATGGACGATGTGACCAAAGATGCCTCATGAGTGTTGCCCCCGCCACGATGTCAAAATAGTACTTGGCGATTGAAACGCCAGGGTGGGCAAAGAAGGTATCGTTGGTACAACTGTCGGAAAATTCAGCCTCCACAACGAAACATCCACAAATGAGTTGAGGCTGATCGACTTCGCCGGGGCCTGAAATATGGTTGTCTGTAGTATTAGACAAGCCCGATCAATTAATAGATGGACGACATGTTTCCAGTGCACTTGATATGCGCACCATCCGAGAACCCAATATCGACTCGAAACACTATCTTGTTGCAGCGAAGCCTCTGTGTATCAAGGAACGCTCGTCAACAAATACAAGGAATGTTCGAAGTCGAAAAGCTGTAACCACAACAGACTTTCGAGCGGCTTTTCACTCGACTTGTACTCTTGTACTCTTGTGTGATGCGTGCTACGGTGTCGTAGTGAGAAAACTTGCGATCGACCACTACACGAGCGGGATACCGAAATTTGAAGAGGTAAGCAACGCATATGCAGACAAAAGAGGCCGAGATGCGTGAGTATGATGAGCTTAAGAAGCTGACCGTCAAGGGTAATGCTCGTAATTTCTATGAAAAGATACGATGGCTTACAGAAGTTTTAAAAACCGGACACAAAGAGCTGATCTAGTAAACAATGCAAAGGATATACTGAGTTTAAGGAGGAGACACTTTTGCTAGTTGAATGGCCATGAAAGTGGAACATCCGGAGAAGATGAAGCCGAAACCTCCATCGATGATGATGGAAAAGACGTTTTATCACTTCGCAGAATATGGTCGGGCGAAAGCATGCCCAACGATTGGAATCTAAGTGTGCTCTGTCCAATCCACTCAAAAAGCGATCCTACAGTCTGCGCGAATTACCGTGGGATAAGCCTATAAGGTCCTAGCAAGCGTATCTTCTACAAGAGTGTCATTGGCTTCAACAACCGCGCCGTGAGCTCTGCTTTTTCCAGACGGGATATAAAATTAAGGGTATGCCAGTCTGGAAATCCAATGTAGAATCACTGTTACCAAGAGGTGCTACTTTGGACTGAGTAAACAATTGAAAAATTAAGTCCTCTCTCGACGAAAAAATACCAAAGTCTATAAGTCACTCGTCAATTCTATTCTGCTTTATGGTGCGGAGGCATAGACGTTGACATCACCTGTTGAGTCGGCGCTAGGAGCTCTCGAGAGAAGGGTTTTGCGTAAGACATATATTCTTCTACGAGCTTGGAACGGATGAAATAATGAGATGTGTTCTGCATCCACCAGCGGGTACTGCATCTAATAGTATCAAAGCTGAAGTGCTTTCATCCATTCGGACGATATCACCTAGCCAGCGTAGCCGCTGACATTATTATTGGTGTTGATGCTGGTCCCCAGATAGATGAAATTAGCTACCACCTTAAAGTTGACAGTGGAAACAGTGACGTGAGAGCCAAGTCGAGAATGCGGTAACTGTTTGTTTGATACCAGGAGATATTTCGTCTTGCCCTCGTTCACTACCGGACACATTCTCTTCGCTTCGTAATCAAGTTTGGAGAAAGAAGAACTGACAGCGCGGTAGTTGAGGCCAATAATGCCAATATCATTGTCTATTCAGCTCTGCGGCTCTAATTATTTTGATTTTTCATTGGAGTTTTTTTTCCATGTGGTGGTTTCCAAATCCTACGAACAACCGCATGGAATTCGCCTTCTCACTTTAGCTAGCCTCCAAGTCGTTTGCTACTTGAACCATATGCAAAAGAATCGTTTCTGGCCACTCCCAGGTGAAAAAACTCGAAAATTTTCATATAAAATATTGGTTATAATAATATTTTTAAATGAAAAATTTTAACTAATTTAAACAACACTCAGAATTAAAATTAAATCTTATATATTCCCATATTGATTTATTATTCGGTTTGATTGTTGTTCTTCTGCAAGTTCGTCGCTTAAGTCTTTTGTACTCAACTATGAACAGTCCCTTCTCTATCTCACAAACGTGACATCTGTTAAATACCAAAAAAAAAAAACAAAATGAAAAATTCCGTGTCTGCATATTTTTGCAATTTCTTCTCTCCGCCCCTCAGACGATACAACAAACATTCCGATCATGCTGATGAACTGTACAAATCATAACAACTAAGGTGAAAAGTGAGCGCGCTTAGCATGAAAGTGTTAAATTGTTGTGAACACAAAAACAATTCGATGCAACAATAAAAATAAATAACAAATAATGAATAAGAAATACAAATAAAAGTACCAAAGAAGAAACGTGAGTAGTCAAAGAGTCAATAATTAAAGGTATTTTAGTAAAAGCGAAGAGTAAAGAAAAGGGCTAAGGGAATTGAAGCGGAAAAAGTATCAATTAAAATCGGTTTGAGAAAGCAATTTGTGTAAATAAATATGAAAAAACAGCTGAAATAAAATCAACACATTGTTAAGCAGTGAAAGATAAATATTTGTTCGATAACAGTTTATTTTATTTAATCTTTCAATTTTACCCTTTCATCAACATACATACATAACTATGTGTTGTAGATATGTATATACCTATGTAAAAGTTTTACCTTGAACAATTTATACGCACCATTTTACTTGCAAAATAAATTTTTATAAACAACTAGTGGTTTGTTTACTTACCAATTTCCTCAATTTGGCACACCTTCTTCTCCTCAACACACTGCTATTTTCGCGCACTCATTTAAATTTTAAATCAAATACATAAATAAATGTTCAGCTTTTTGCCACATAGTAAATAGTCCTTTTGTATTTGCATGAAAGCATTCACACGCACCCAGCTGTGCTAAAATTTTCCATCCATAAAAATCTTCTTATGAATTAATTTTTCAATTTTTATATTATTTTTTTTTCTCTCCTTTCTTATGTTATTTTAAGCCGCACTTTTAAGTACTTTTTCGCCCAGTCTATTCCTAGTTTTTCTCATTTTTTTTTTAAATTGTTGCAAAATTTGAATATTTATTTAATATATTAAAATAAATGTATAATACATCATTAGTTGTGATTTATTAGTCTAAGTGTTTACCGCCTTTGTCGTCTACTGTCCGTCTAGAAATGGGGAATGGCTTGTAAACAAATGCTTTTCAAAAGGTGCAAATCATTTTAAAGTAGATACCGATAACCAGAAATTACTTCACTTAACTTTTGGGGAAACTCCATCAGCTTTAGATTGCATGCATATTATAAGAGTGCGAATACGAGTGCGTTGGAATGTGTGTATATATATTTTTTTATACTTTCATTGTGCGTTTAATTTGCGAGCAAGTAAAGGTATTCACTGTATTTGCAAATATCATTTTTAAGTAGCAACTTCTGTACACTAAGTGAATACAGAGGCTGTAATATTAAGCTTCTAGGTATGCAGTTACAGTGCGTCGTTCACCCTGGAAACGTGAGCAACTCCTAGGCAAGATGCAGCAACCAACCCGTGTAGAGCCTTAAATCACGTCTAAAGGAGAGAAAGCTTCAGCCACTTCGACAGATTCGGTTTGAGGGTTCGTTGAAGTCGATATAAATGTGTGATAAATTTTGCATTTGTGCGCTGGGTTTTGCCTCGCTCCGCTTAGTAGAAACCAGCTACAATGAAAAAGTGACAACAGCCTTCTTCTTGACGTTCTTGACGAGTACTCTGCGAGAATGCCATATCAACTCGCACTACTACCTTGTAGCAGCAAGGATACGCAACCGCAAAAATCGTTTGCCAACAAACGGTATGAGGGAACTATGGGACGGCATTTTGAGTTCCTTACGACCAACTGCAAACGAAAAATTGATTTACGAAAAGATCGCAAAAACAATGTTCTATTCTATACTTTTTAAAAATATTTTTAATCTCTTGAAAAGCTATTATAAAGAATATGACGAAAATAAATGATCTCTTGTCTCTGTTTGGAAGCTACTTGGTTCGGGTAAAAATGTTTTTCTTGGCAATTCTTTTAGCATTTTTGGTGGGATATGATCCCCTCCTGGAATTTAAGATGATCAAATTTTTTAGTCAGTCCAAAGTAGCACCTGTTGGAAAAAGTGATTCTGCGTTGGATTTTCAGGCTGACATTATTATTGGTGTTGATGCTGGTCCCCAGATGGACGAAATTACCTACAACAGTGACGTGAGAGCCAAGTCGCAAATGCGATGACTGTTTGTGTGATGGCAGGAGATATTTCGTCTTGCCCTCATTCATTACCAAACCCATTCGCTTTGCTTCTTTATCAAGTCTGGAGGAAGCAGAGCTCACGGCGCGGTCGTTGAGGCCAATAGTGTCAATATGTGATTAAATTTAATCAGAAAATTACGTGCCTTCATGGCTAATATTATAATAACTTGGGAAAGACATTGACTTCGAAATTTCTAATTTTACTTTTCAAAAATGCAAGATACCTTATGAAGTCGGCCACTGAAAAAAAAACTGAAAGAACTCTACAATGTTCTATTCTCATTTTCAAACCAATGATAATCTCTAAAACACAGCCCCTTAATGGGACTTTTTTCGTGGGGAGTTATTGAATTCTTCCACGACGTTTTATTTAAATCAAGAACACTAATAAATAAAAGTTTAATATTTCATGCAGAAAGAATGAAAAAAATCTAAAAAATTAAATTGCATTTTATTTTCTATCCTTGTAGACTCTCCACTTTTGAAATCGAATTTAAAATTATTATTTTATTGCAAAGGGACAGGTTTTTCAAACTTCCTTTGAGGGAGTATGTGGAGAACTAGAGCGCTTTCAATAATTTCTTACCATTTTCATAACCATCGAAGCTAACCATTTTTACGAAGTGTATTTTTACTTCTTTCTTCTTTTTAGTTCCTTTCTTTTCATTTTATTTCAATTTACTCTATTCGTTAAGAAATAATATCAGTCTTCAGCAATCTGTTATCCTGAACAGTCGAAACGAACAAAATTTACAATAGCGCTATTCTTCATAGACAGCTTGTAATAATACCGAAGTCTAAGATCGAGAGCAGCTCGTAATACGGGTCATAGTTTAAGGTAGTCTAAAATAAGTGTCTTGATTATTGGTGGCATTTTGGCTAAGTCACCCTGTTAAAACTGTGGTGAACACTCTTTAGGGCTAATCGTGTTACTCTTTTTCTCCGGTCGAATTCCGCAAAAATCTTTTCAGACAATTCATTGTGTGTAAAATTCTTCAGGAAGGAAATGTGAATGCGATTATTGGTGACGCTACATTTCGGGAGGCTCAGAACAAATAAAACCACACCCTTGAATACGGTTCTGCTAATGCACATACATATATAATCACCGAAGGTGAAAAAAATTTACTTAAAAAAGTGGATTCGCGAAGATTAGTATCCGTATCAATGGAAGAGTCATTTCGGTCACTTGGAGGAGCGCAAATTGTGTGTCAGATAAGTGGTGGGAGAAAGACTCATGACACACCACCATGCTGGACTCACGTCTAGCTGTAATACGGAGTAAAGCGATTTTCTTAAGCATTTTGCTAGTTTTCGACCTCCTCAGGATGAAGGAGAGGGAACTAGAGCTCCAGATACCCAGGTATCGAGCACTGTGAGCAGTTCGATACTCGTTCTTTGCTCCACTGTTCAAATGATTTGTCGAAATTTCTTCAGTATTCCAATGAGTTTTACACTTTGCATAAATAAAATTGAAACTATAGAAAGCAGCTCTGGGAAGAAAGTCAAATTTTTGATTTAAAATGCTCAAAAATGCTGGAAAAGGCTCGAATTGCTCGAGCTCAAACTCGAAATTTTTCGAGCAATAAGCAATGAACGAGTGTGCGAGTACTCGTTGCTCAAATGCTCGAACAGCTCGTAAATGTTACAACAAAATCTTGAGCTCTAGAGGGAACCAAACCGACCAAAGATGCCTTTCATGAGCACCTGGAACCTACATAATGGTTTTATGAAATTTCAAAAAAAAATGTTGGTGCAATGAAGATTGAGTACCGAGGTGAAATGAAACATCAACTACCTGTTGTGTGCTTGAGAAAAGATAAGCGAGACGCTTTAGCGAATCATACTCATGTATAACCCAAAGAGGGATCCACTCACTGAATTTATGGAGGAAACCCGTCTTCAGCCTGCTGAATAGCAATGAAAATGAAACACCAGCGGATTCGGAATTCCTCAATCACTGACTGTGGAACAGACACTCTATTATCCGAAGAAGAAAAACAAAGCGGCGAAAGCCGATGATTTATCGGCTGAGCTATTCAAATTTGGCGGCGAAGAACTAACAAAGTGCCGAATATGGTCGGATGCAAGCAGATCCAACGATTCGAACCTATATATGTCGGTCCAATCCCAAAAGACTTCGAACCTAGTAAATCTACAATTCACTAAATATTTGCCCTTAGTTTAGAAAAAAATATTTCATGGCTCTCAAAATTTTATTTATATGATAAGCCATATATTCTATCCAGCCTCAGCTAGTTAAACAAACTACAACTTCAACATTTCATCTAACTTAAAAAATGAATATAATACCTTTAGAATAATAATAGTAATATAAATATTTTACGGAAAAAACTCACAAAAATTTACTTAACATAGGTTCTTATGTTTCTCCTTAACCAAAAAGATTTGGCACAAATAACGGTGTATGTTCTTGAACTTCCTCATCTGCACCATATTCCCCACTAGGCTCCTCATATCGAAAACGGTGCCCCGATTCTTCAGCAGCATGGACTTTACGCTTGTAATCTTCCAAAGCACGTCTCAAATGTTTACTCTCAATAATTGTCACTTTATCCGAACCATCCTCAACCCAAAAATAACTGCGACGTTCACGACTATAAGCAGGAACACCGTCTTGATCAGATTTTCCAATCTCACCAAATTCACTTGTAGGTTGTATGGGGGAGATAACTTTACTTTCAATGCTCAGTGCAGTCAACAAAAGACAAAGTAGTCCCAGTTTTGGCAACTAAAAGAACGATATATAAGAAAATAATATGATTTTTTTTTTTATAAAATATAAATGTATTTTTAAAAAATATATTTATTTATTTACCAGACAATTCATAAACATCTTTATTCTCTGAATTAACAAAAATAACTAAATGAAATTCATTTCAAAAATATTATTTATATACAGAATTTGTTAGGAAAAAATTTTAAATGTAATAAAATTTCGGTGGTTGACACCCACATACACCAAATATTATTACTTTGCGAATTAATGATCAGGGACTAATTTAGAATTTAAAATTTATTATCATTCTAATTTTTATATGAATTAGCGCCGCAAATGCAGCTGAGTCATGAATATGTTATTGAAACAACATTAAAGTGGCGATTTTTGTAAATAACATACAAAGTGACAGTATTTAGCAAAGACATAAACCAATTCAAAAAGAACTCAAATAAAGGCGCGAACACTCAAACGGCAACATATTGGAATAGAAAAAAGTAAGGTAAGTATTTATCGAAACATTAAATTTACAATACGTATTTAAATGAGCGAATATAGTAAGAATGTATAATAGATACGGAGGAGTATCAGTTATACCATAACCTATTTAGGTATCAATGTAAAGGTAACTTGAAGACTTTATTTTATTTACATAGTTAAAATTATCCGATTTATGTCAAATATGCACCGTTTTGCTCTATAACTTTTTGCCATTTTGAAGATAATATCATTATGTCTCTCTCATATTGTAGAAACAGAAAAAAATTGGAACAATCATTCGCTATAAACCGGAATAGATGGTATAATCACTTGCTGCGAGGTCCATATAATGCTGATGCATAAGAACCTCCCAAACAAGATCTCGAAGATTCTGACGCGTCACTATCGATGTGTGTGCTCTGGTTTTATTCTGATAAAACATAAATCCCCTCCTGCTGGGGAGTAGCTCATAGTGGATGATTTTGATAATCCCACCAGACACACCACACAACCTTTCTGGCCGTCAATCTTTGCTTGGAGACCATTTGTGCCGCTTTAGTGTCCTTCGGCTACGACTCTTTTAATTTAACACTGCTGTAATTGATTCACTTTTCTTCGCCAGTCACTTTGCGCTTCAGTAATGGCACAATTTTATTACGATTCAGCAGCAATAATACGCAAATGGAAACTTGTTCCATGAGATTTTTCTCGTTAGCTCACATGACACTCATACATCGAGCTTCTTTGTATCATATATCCAGCCTTTTTAAATTGGTTCCAAATTGTTTTTTTGTGCAATTCTTAGCTCCTGGTTAATCAAAATTGTGCTCGCATCAGTCTCGGTCAGACTCGACGATTTCCATTATTTTATCGACATTTTCGACAATTGATCTTTGACATCTTTTGCATCAGAATTATCGGAACGAAATCAACGTAACCAAAATTGGGCTATTATAATAAATATAAGGACCATAAACATTATTTATACTCTTAGCTGCCTGACTTGCGTTTTTCCTTTATCGAAGAAAAATCTTTTTTAGTACAAAATATAATCTTTCTAAGGTCATCTAGCATAATCTAATCGCATTTATAGAACTCTAGATGTTGATCACTAAAGCCATCTGTTGCAAAAATAATGGATTACTTGTTATTTGACTTAATATTACAATGTTTTGATAGTAAATCCTTTTATCTTTCATTAGCAAGAATTTTTAATCTAAAATGGCAGTAAAATATTTATAAGTTTTAAGTATTTAATAAAAGGCCTTAAAATAATATAACATTATAATATTATATCTTTGTATTGCTCAAATCCATTTACTATAATTACATTATTAACCGCATATAACTGGAACGAACAGCTTCTTACGTCTTCGTTTTGTGTTAACTTTTCTTAAAGTCCTTACATTCTTTTTTGTATCTTTCGGTCCTGCTTTACTGCGCTTTACACGTGGAGATGATAAAATATGAGCAGCCTGTATTAAAGGCAATTCATTCTGGTTTTGTAAAGTTTGGGATGGATTAATAGCAACTTCAAAATAATTAGTTTCCTGAACAGCAATGCCATTTTCTAAAAATATTTCTGATGAGTTAGGGTGTCTCATTTTAATTGCTAATTGGTCATGCACAAGCGCAATTGTCGGGCGAATGATTACTATGACGACGAGGCTACACGCTGCTAGACGCTGTAAGGTATAAATTCTCTTGAAAGTAAAAAAGTAATAAAATGAAAATAAAAAATAATAATAAATAAAAAATTAGAAATTAAATTTATTATAATAAAACAAAATAAATTATAATGAAAGAATAATAATAATATATAAATTTAAGATATACAATACAAAACCAAAATTGAAATAAAATATAATTAAAATAAATTATATTTATTTTAATTTATATTTATTTTAATACAGTAAGATCAAATAGCATAAAATAAAATAAAAAGAAAACAACATTACATAAAATAGAATAGAACTAAGTAATATTAAATAAACTAAAATAAGGATTGATCAAAACAAAATAACATAAAATAAACTAAAACAAAATATCATTAACAATAAATAAGAAAATATAATAAAGTAATATGGAGCAAAATAAAAATAAGTTAATTTAAAAAATAAAAATAAAATAGTAAAACAAAAAATTAAAGCAAAATTAAGTAAAATAAAATTAAATAAAACAAAATAAAATAGAAATAAATTAAATAAATTTATTTAAAAAAATGCGGACAATATTTTGAGGATTCCCTTTAATTTTTCAGGATTTTGCAACCCTAGTGTTTCAATTTAGCAACCGAAAACTTTATCGTAAAATTTGACATTTTTGACGTTATAGTACATACACAGAGCATTTTGTCATACTAGAGCTATTTGTGTTGTTTACAGTGGCAAGAGTGCTTTGAGAATTGGTTCCAACGCATACATAAGTTCAACCCTCGAACAAATGCATAATTGTTATGTTTACCATAGCTGTGGTAGTAATGAATGTATAACTAATATTTATTTTGTAAAAACAACTAATTTAAGGTATAAAATAAAAACATGATGCTAAATATTTGGGTAATAGGTGAAATGAACGTGCCACGTAATAAACCACTAAAAAACCATATCAGATTAGCCTAATATTTTATACAAAATCTTTGACAAAATAAAGTAAAATAAAATAAAATAAATAACAATAATATATATAATAAATAATATAAAATAAAAATATGAATTTACATTTATACTTACAATTTCCAGCATGTTTTCGCTATGTCTGTTAATTTACGCTTCTAAAAAAATACTCAAATTCTCAACGCCTGCTATTCACAATAAGTAACGTTACTCATACGCTCCGGTAGATGTTCCGTCGCTCAGAACACTGAATATAATACTAATTGACTGTTAATAGAATTTATGAAAATATTTATGAATTTTTAATATTTTACATATACACATACATACATAAATGAGGAAGTAAATCACATTGGAATAACACTTCAAAGTGTTTAAAAATATTGATTTTATTCTCTCAAACACAATCGAAAAATTATTATCATTGCTGAGAGAATGGAGGGGGTTGTACTAAGTATTTTATTCTGTGTATAAATAACATATATGTATATATGTACATAAGTACAATTTAATAAATATTGTACAAATATTTTTATTGACGCAAGCATTTATCGTAAATTATTTGAATAAAATTTGTTTAGCATGCCCTTAAATGTTTTCGCATGTAACAATTTATTATTTGATATCATTTAATTCCTACAAGTATATTTATATATAGATATACAGTGTTATCCATTTTGCGGATTCGTAGATAAACGTAAATAAAATACATTTAAAATACTTTTTTTCATGAAATTTATGAATTTATTGTTGTAGTGTTATTTCTTTTCTATGGTATATAAACTAATATGGGAATATAGACTGAATCTTAATAATGTTTATAACTATGGTAATATATAAAATTCTCGTGTCACAGTATTAGACACGATACTCCTCCGAAACGGCTTGGCCAATTTAAATTAAATTTTTTTTTGTGCATATTTAGTAGGTTTGAGAGTGATATAACATCTATTTTCCACACCGGGAAGAGGACCTGGGACTGATCTATACGAAAAATTAGAATTTATAGTTCGATTAACTTGAAATTTGATACATGGGTATCATATCTTAGTTTATCAGGAACATTACTTTTGTTTCCAGGAATAGTACCTATCTATTCGAAAAAATCATTTCTATAGTTTGAATTAATATATGTAAAAATTTTTGAATGTGGGCCAAAGGTCACCATGCAGATATTTGATTGGTTTGGTTCATTCCCTTACCCGATAGATGCCATCATTCGTTGACTTAAGCTGAAGCTTTGTTGGAAGGTACGCCCGTGCGTATACGAGATCCCTTCCTTTGCATTTACAAGTACGTGCGTAAAATGCCGAGACATTCCATAGCGTGCGCTATGACGACTGTCATTTCAATGAATTATTCAGAATAGATATATTGTAAGTAAGTGAGAACGAAAATAACTCAGAACGAGACATGTGGTTAATTTTTAGTACATATGCCATATCTCTCAATGAGAAACCCTTACGTTGAAAACAATTTATAGGTTTTCCTGAATTGATAACGGCTGGACCGAAATAAAATTCAACTTTATTAAGAGAATCTTGGGGACCTCGGGGACGGGGATAATTTATTTTATTTATTTATTCGTACTACCACAATTAAGTAACAAATTAATACAATTACAAAACGCCAAATATATGTACGAGGTGTGATCAGAAAATATCCGTTATTTTCAATTTTCGTGAGTTACGTATGTTCGATTTTCGCTTTTTTCTGTTATGTTGGTACACATGCCTGTTATACTATATATTGGCAATATCAGTCATTTTGGGTTGTCAGTTTGTTTTTGACAGATAAAAAGCTTAGTCGTGTTTTGTTGTGCTCTTTGATTTTTTACTATTCGAAAAAAAGGATCAAACAAACTGTATTGAGTTTTGTGTAAAAAATTAAATCAATTGTGGTATAACCGGTTTAAGAAAGGCCGAGAAGATGTCAATGACAATGATCGTCCTGGTCGCCCGAGCACGTCTAGTTAGGTCAAATGTGAAGATTTTGTTCACCGTTTTCTTAGACTGGAATGGCGTGGTGCATCATGAATTCTTGCTACAAGGTCGTACGGTCAATAGGGAATACTACCTAGAACCACCAGCTCACACATCGATGCTTGTGCGTGAGTTTTTTTTTTCCAAAAACAAAACCGTTATCATGCCTCAACCACCGTATTCAGCAGACTTGGTTCCCGCTGACTTTTTCCTCTTACCAAAACTGAAGACACCGATGAAACAGGAGCTATTGGCGATACCAAAAAACGCGTTTCAGAAGTGTTTCGAGGATTGGAAAAAATGCTGGCATAAGTGTATTATATCTGAAGGGGATTACTTTGAAGGGGAAAAGATAGTTATTGATGAATAAATAAATATTTTTTAAAAAAAATTTAAAATAACGGTTATTTTCCGATCACACCTCGTATATATACATTCCGTTCCTAGGTATGGAATAAATTATAGGTCTTTCCAGAATTTTATGCAAAAAACATCAAGGGGCAAAAGCACAAATTGAAGAAGAAACTCGGCCGAAAAATCACTTCAGCGATTACAAAGCGCCAATTATATATATATATATATATATATATATATGTTTATGGCCCTGATACTATAAAGGTGAATCATGCACAATTTTGGTTTCATCGATTTCGTTCCGGTAAATTTGATGTAAAGGATGATTCACGCACTGGAAGGCCAATTGTCGAAAAGTCGATCAAATAATGGAAATCGCCGAGTCTAACCATCATATGAGCACTGTTTCGATCGCCCAAGAGCTACAGATTGCACAAAAAATAGTTTGGAACCATCTGAAAAAGAATGAATACACAAGAGATGCTTGATATATGTATTACCCAATAGTTAACGAGAAAAAACCCTCAGGGACCGAATTTCCAGCGAATCGCAATAAAATCGACACACTTCTGAAACGGATTGTGACTGGTGATGAAAAGTGGATCACATACAGTAACGTCAAAGGAAAACGATCGCGGTCGAAAGGCAGTGAGCCAGCACAAATGGTCCCCAAGCCAGAATTGATGATCAAGAACTGTTTTTTTTTTTTGTGTGTTTGGTGTGATTAGCGGGGAATCATCCACTATAAGCTGCTTCCCTTTGGCCAAACTCTTAATTCGTCTGTCTAAAGGAAGAAATCGCCCGGAAGCGCTTCGAAAGCTTGATTGAGAGGTTCATGCACATCCACCTAATAGTACGTACCTCGTACCAAGTGATTACCATATGTTCCTGTCTATGGCGAATGATTTGGTTGGTGAAGAATTCGCCTCAAGAGAAACTTGTGAAAATCGATTGACCCAATTTTGTGTGAATACAGACGAGGGTTTCAATAAGAGAGATGCATAATGATATTAACTTCAAAATGGCAAAAAATTATCGAGCAAACAGGTGAATATTTTTCAAAAATCGGAAATAATGGATTACTTTTTAAATATAATATACCATACTTAATTACGTTTGATTTTTTAATGTCTCAATACTTATCTTTACAATACAAATACTATGACAATGCGTATGCGCAGTAAAACACCGATACCCGTGCCGCCATGCGCCATCGCCAATAGTAATTATCACCTTAATTATTGTGTGAGATGTCTCTCTATCTTCAATTTCTTGTTCCGTTATGCATTAATATACCAAAATGCTTATATTTTTAGTAACAAATTGTTTTATAATGTCATTTTTAGGCTAAATATAGACATCATGATTCCTTCATTAGTATGTACCAGACACGTGTTAGGGGTAAGTAATGCACGCCGAATTACAAGTTTAACGAGTTATTTGTACGATTCTTGAGTATTTCTCTTGCTGCAAGTGTGTGCAGATTTCATAAAAATATAGAAAATACGGTATTAAATTTCGAAAACACCGTAAACAAGCATTTATTATCAAAGAGATTCAATACTAGTCTAGCACCCAACATAAAGTTATATAAATTCGCTTCTTAAAAAAGTCTTAAATTTTACTGAGCGTCACTATTAGCCATCAACGCAGCTATTGCATCTTCACAACACTTCAAGGACTATAAGAAGGTCATAACAAGATCTTCGCAGTAATGGGGAAACAGCATCGAAGGGCAGTAAGTGAAGTAAAGCCCTCGACCATCTAATGGGCTCCAATAGAGAGAGGAGTAGCACCCATAGTGAAATATCTTTTCACCGTCAAGTTGGCTGTATGTTATATTAAAAAAGAGTCTTTAGTCTAAACTAAATAACTAAATTATGGAGGAAATCGAGAGCTGTTTTTATTCCCAGATGTGCTTCTGCTTAAAGAAGTCCCATGGATGCCAACCTCTCGAAAAGAAACCAAGACGTGGTAGGCATTACACATGGTGGTATAGCAAATCTCTCTTTAGCCGAAATAAATGATAAAATAGTACAGTCCTGGATAGGGAGGGTGCTTTCAATGATATAGCGACGACTGAAGTTACTCCTTAGACTTTCCTGAACCGGGTAATTTCTATACCAATTGCTGAAATGCAAGATGGTAAGCTCTGAGCTCGCAGAATTTTCGGTCATCGTGAAGCACCTTGTCGGACCGCAATACAGAAGTGGAAGAAATGGAGCTGCTGTAGCCCAAAGTGTTGAAGGAGACACAGGTTTGTTTGCTGATTGAAAATGGTCTGGAATTTCATCGAAAAATCTTCTTGACTGATGACACCCATTTCCTCCTCGATGGCTACATCAATAAGAAATATTGTCGCGTGTGGGGTTCTGCCTCTTCAACGTGTAACTATTTGGTGTGGTTTATGGTCCGGTGGGGTCATTGGGCCTTACTTTTTGCTATCGAAAGATGATTAATGATTTTTTATGGCCGGAATTGGATGGTTTTGATATGGACAGCATTAACTTACAACAAGACGGCGCTACGTACCACACAAGCAACGAAACCATCCATATTTTAAAGGAAAAGTTTCCGGACTATGTTATCCCTCAAAGAAGTGAACGCAATTGGCCACCAAGATCTTGTGATTTAACACCTTACGACTTCTTTCTTCGAGGCCATGTGCGAGATAAAGCCTAAGCCAACAGACCAGCGTTGATACAAAAACTGAAATATGGGATTCGTGAAGCTATTGAGGACATACAGCAGCCACTTTGCGATGTGGTGAAGGAGAATTTCCTTAAAATGATAACTGTAAGCATAGCCGCCACATTTGGCTGATATTGTTTGCCATTATTAATGGCGTATCTTCCTCTTTACATTGAAATAAACATCCAATCAGTTATTTTAAAAAATGTCATTTTTCCTTGAATATCAAAAAAAAATACCTCTTATTGGAAAACCCTGTACTTCGGATCATGTACATGATATGTACAAAATCTTTTTTTTTTGTTTTTGTAAATTAAAAATATACTGAATGACCATACATAACTGTTAATTTCTGCTTCATTTTTGTCAATTAAGAATTGCAAATTCTTGGGAATTTAATTTTAAATTTAATTTATATTTTATTTTTATAAATTTTTTTTATATTTTATTCTTAAATAAATCTTAACGTTTTTTAAATATTTACATGTATGTTAAAATACGAGTATTCTATGAATAATTACAGATATTTTCTATACTTATTTCAAAACTTAAAAATATATGATTACAGCTTAAATGGCAGACACACATCCAGTAAGTAGTTGGAAATCAGTCTCTCTTCTCAACGTCAACGTCACCCATGCTGCTCGCTCTTTTCATCTAACCGAATAAGTTTGGTACAAATAACTTCTTTTTTTGCGCATGATGATGTTTGACGCGCACAATGGGCGTGAAATACACGTAACTTCCCGTATCGGCAGCATAATCTTTGCGTCGATTGCCATTGCTAACGGCTATAATACGGCCATCACTTATGTAATAATAACCCGATGGTAATTGTCTGTCCAAAATGTGATTATAATTATCGAAGCTGTCCAGATCATAAAACGTTTGTGCTGAGCCGTTCGTGATTCTCCACAATATTAAGGTGAGTGTAAATAAGGCGGCTGCAGTGTGGCACTGGAATGAGAAGAAATTCAACTAAAATTTTTTTTTCTCTTAATTCCTTATACTAGCAAATTTATAAATTCTCCTGCTTACCCAATAATTCATTTTACACTTATGTAAATTAATTCAACTCCCTAAACTTTTTAAAACAAATTTCTTTGGAATTTGTGAACACCGTAAGAGTTCTACTTCCAAGGTAAGTCAATTTCTGTTTGTTTCAGTTTAGCCTTCAAGCCAACTTTATATACTCGCCAAATGTCACATTCAAAGCTTGATTTCGATTGATTTTGCCACACTCGTGCGCACATACCGTTCAATTGAGATTAGAAAGAAACTCGAAACGGAAACGTTGAAATTTCATAAATATTCCGAATTTCACGTATAAAATTTGCGACATTTACGAAAGAGTGTCTACATTTCATTCACACCTTTTCGAACGGGAATGTGAATCATGTTTGAATGTGTTTTTTTTTTTCAACATATTCAACCAAAACATTGGAGTCAAAGCGCCACTGCGAAGTTTTTTTAATTTGAATTGTTGTAAATCAATGGAAAAATTATTAATCGCGGAAATCTACTACGCGTTGCTTTGAGGAGGATTCCAATAAGTGAATAGACAAAATCCAAACAGGTTTTGTAGACAGCGAATCTTAAATAACGCAAAAAGTGGGCAGAGTAGTTGTACTGTTACAAGCAGTTAGTTAATTAGTCCCTTTAGAAACTATTTATGGTACATAAAAGTTCCTCTTACTACGCACGGTCGCTTCTCGGCGAGGAATGCCAACACCTCTGAGTGTATTTCTGACATGAAAATAAAAGTCTCCTCAGCCGTTCGGAGGCGGCTTAGTATAAGCTGTCGGTCCCTCCATTAGTTGGAAAAACATCAAGACATAAAACCACAAATTGGTATATTTTATCAATGATTTACTCAAGAGCTTGTTACACATAGAATTCCCGGGTTTTCTCTCTTTCTGGCTCCTTCACACACACACAGTTGATTCATTTATTCAGAATTCTTCAGCGATTTAAATTTATGGCACATTTCGGCGCGGCTTTGGATTGGAGTTGGGTATTGTTTATGTAACTAGCGAACACTTTGGGTCTTGCGATGACGCGAATGTTATTTATTGATGGTTGTATATCTCTTCTTTAAAAAACTTTGCAAAGTGTGGAATAATCTTTCCCGTAGTATCCATTCAAAAGAGTACTGAATGGTTATTGATATTTCGCTGAGATTAGTCGTGAGTCGGCGTTCGTTTCTGTTGATGTAGCAGCTATGCAACCGCGCTTAGGGACAGACTAACCCCTGCGGGTTAGGGGTTCAAGAATTTACCCGCGGTAAGGCATGCCTGTCGTAAGAGGCGACTAAAATCCAATAGTTCCCGCGACAGTCGGGTCTTTATACCGGAACGACCTGGATTTTTTATCCGGCCAAGGACTGTCATTCCCGCAACATTCCCCAAAAATTACTTTGAGGAATATTTTTGCGGATACAACAACAACAACAACAGACAAGATTGGTCTAAGTCATCTAACTGGAGGCGCAGATAACGGACTGTTTCGATGGTTTCAGACCAGAGGGAAAGATGGTGTAGATGAGTAGGTTTTAAAGGTAATGCAAAGGGGTGGTTAGTGTCGTGCGGGATCTCATTGTATGCAAAACATACCTTGGGTATGTCGGAGTCAAGTCTGGATAAGTAGGATTTTAGTCGACTATAATATCGAAATCATAATTATGCCAGTATTACTCGAGGTCAGATCGAGTTCTTCGTAAACAATGGGTGGTGATTGGATTCCGAGAATGCCGAAGGTGTTAACAGACTCTCGGTGAATGGTGTTTAAGGCCTGGTTCTTGTACGTGGTTCTGAATGAAGCCATTGCAGTTGAGTACGGGTGATAGTTCGGCTTCAAGTAAATGAAATGAAATGTTGAGGTGCTCCCTACGTAGCATCCTAGTAGATATTGCTTGCACAGCATAGCATTATGCTCCTTAGTAGAGCAGTAGAGCTTGCACATATCAAGTAATCGCTCGTCGACATCATGAGATCACAGTCCTAAGTGAGAAAGTGGGCAAGCGCGGCAAGATCGAACAATAATCGCCATATGAGATCAATGAAACGCCTTATGGTGGTGAAGTGGGGAGAGGACGCCACCATACGCAAGCCTTGTTTAATCTCACAGAGATAAGATGTTTGACTTCGAAACTCTACCGATGATTGTCGTTCCACGGTTGGTGGAGGCCATGGACTATCTGGATGTTTATGGCATTAAATGCAGTTGTGGTGCGTTCTTTCGGCGACCTAACCTCATTTAGATCAGCAGGTAACATTGGTCTAAGTTCGTTCGTTAGAGTACAAAATAAAGTAGAGGCTCTGCTTTACATCTTCAAGAGTTCTCTGTAGGCATCTCTTCAACTGATCTTTCCAAAACAGTGGAGATCAGCGAAGTCGTTGTTTTTAATTCCCTTAACATTATAATTTTCGCCTTATATCTGGTTTCGTACTCGAATCATTTCTATTTCATTTGTAAAGTACCGTTTATCGATAGGTACTCTAAACTATACTGGTACTAAGGAAAAAAATAAGGGGTACTGACGAAGCATTTACCCCCAAGATATCATCCCCATAAGCTAAGTAAGATAGAAGAGGATAAAACGATGAACGCTACCTCTGAGAGTTTTGCGATTTTGAGACTCTCCGTCTTTCTCTCGAAAACTCATCGATTTTCAACATCGTCTACGGTTCGGAGCCATATAGCAGGAAGGCAATGATGAGGGTCTCTTATAGTTTGGGTTTGGTTCGTAGAGAGAGGGCTTTACTTTTCCTTTGCCTACTGAGTAGAAAGTAGTATTTTTTGCCAAAAATGTGTCTGCGTTTGATTTTACCTAAGGCTAAGATTGTAGTTGGTGTTGTGTTGGTTCCTATATAGAAGAAAATTCAAAGCTATGACTCTTAACAGTGATATAGGAGTCAATATGCGAAAGCACTGACTATTCCTCTTGTCCTCGTTCACAACTAGACTCATCCGATTTGCTTCTTTGTCTAATTTGGAGAAAGCAGAACTAACGACGTGATTGTGATATCAATATCGTCGATATATGCTAGCAATTGTTCGCTCATTTAAAAAATATGTTGTTGTTGTTGTTGTTGCTATTTAGAAATTCAAAAAAATCCATATTTTAAGAGTTCTTGAATTATTACTGAATACTTTATATAATTTTAATGAGCTTGAAACTTTCGAAAATGGTTTGCTGGGTTATCATTTTATTCATTTATGCAATAATAATCATACATAACATCTGTACATACATTCTTTGCACCAGCAGATCCATGAATATTCAAAACATGTGCTTATTTTATTAGATGTTTTTATCTTTTTTTTTACTTCAAAATAAATATTTTTGTATTTATTTAATGCAAATATTTATTCCAACTAACAAAGTATAAAATACAAATTACAGGAAGTTAATTTTGTTTTGTATTCAAATTCACACCTTTCAATAAATTTTAAAAGCAAATTAACAAACCTTTTATAAATATCTACCACAAACAACATGCAAGACAGTCAGCCGGCCGGTCAGAAACTGCGCTAAACCAAAAACTGAGAGAGAAGCTACAATCGTTTAAAAATAAAAACTCATTCAACCATACGATATCAGTGCATACAACAATGTATTATTGAATTCCAGGACAATACTGCACCCAAACAGGTATTAAACGACATTAACGGAGAGATCATCACGTTCAACCTATTGTAGACAAATCTAGCCTTGCCAAACCAACACATCTAACACTCCTCTCTCAATTCAATAAAAACGCGGAGGCACAGAAAACCTCCAGTGAGATGAGCCGATTAGTTTTACATTCTTTGGACAGAATTTGAAAAGCAGTTTAAACAAAAAAGACAGTTTTATACAGAGGTGAGTATCGGTAAATTAAATTTTAATTAAACAAGCTCTCCTTTCCAAAACTGTAAATAACAGTTCCATGCAAAAGTTACTCATACGCAGTGCTGAGCATATAATACTTGAAAGTTACTGTAAAATTTAATTTAATAATATAAGTTTAATTTCTTTTTAAATAGCTACAAGCAAACATAATAAAAAAAATCAAAACTGAGTGCAGGCTGAATATACATACGTGTATGTATATATGTTGCTACTGCCCCGGTGTTTTAGTTTCTTGAAAGACCGTCAAGTTATCGAAAATAACAATTTCTTTTATGTTCTACACCCAGACAGATAGTTATTATAACAGCATATTTAGTGTTTCGCCATTTTTATTAAATGTTCAATAGTTATAATTATTTTAGTTAACTTTATTACATTGTAATATAAATTATTAAACAATAAATGTCAGCCTTTACTCTTTTTTGAGCAGCAAATGTCCCTTAGGTTTCAATTTATTCTTCAAAATATTTTCTCTTTCACTGTTTTTCTCTGCTTGTATTCGTGCGTAGCGTTTCTTTGCGAAATCTAACTCTCCGCTTAGTGTTACTATTTTTGCCGCAATTTCTTGCTGTTTCTGCAAACGTCGCTTTTGGTTAGCCTGTAAATACAATAATTATTTTCCTATTTACTAAAATAAAGTTAGTTCATGAACTTACTCCCAGCGGTGTGGGGCGACCATCCAAGAAACTGTAATCAGGTAAATTAGTTAACGGCCCGAAAGCATTCGGATTCCCTGGCAGCCCTTTGTCTTCACGCCACTTTTGATCTAGAGCTCGCATTGCCGTACAAGAAATTTGACGTGTAACTTCGAGGAAATATAAAATTACTTAAAATATTTGTGAATTCCATTAACAAATTAACTTACTTGTCACATTTTGTGTAACATTTACTAAATAATTTGGAATCCTTAACATCTTGGCTTATTTAATCACAATCAACATCAAGAACCACCATTTACATATGTGAACATAACCTGTTCCCGCTGTCGATATCAGCTGATTTTGCCTAGCACTTGATTTGGCAGCACTCTTCAGTTAAGATGTAAATAAACAAAACTTCGGTAAAGTAGCTGTATAAAACAAGTTTAATTCTTATAAAATAAAATTATATATGGCGCAACGTTTAGAGATAAAATTAAAACAACCTAATCCAATTTTTGAAAAGTGGATAGAGAAATGGTTAGAGGATGCGGAACGCCGTAATACCAAATCACAGTACAAACTTCGGGAAGCCTTACGAGCTCTTCGAAGCTATCCACTTCCATTGTCTTCAGGACGAGAATGTGCTATTCTTAGAGGTTTTGGAACTACTTTGTGCAATCTTATTGATGAAGAACTACGATTATATTATGAAAAACATAAAAACGATGTACCTCTACAGCCTACGATGCAAACTTTCGAATCAGATGTAAAACAACTAGTCGAATCGGTTAAGAAAAATAAGCGCCGAAATTCACCCAAAAAAACCCAAGCAAAAATTACTAAAAAAGAACAGAAAGCAATAGCTGAAGAAGAAGAGCGTCAACGTCAAGTGGTAATGAGTCCGGGCAGCTTTCGCATTATACTTCTTGTTGATACCCAAGAAACAAGTGGAAAAAACAAACGCACATTGGATCAAACTCGAAGCTACTTGGAAAGCTTTGAACTTTTATACGAAGTTCGAAGATTGACCATCGGTGATTTTCTTTGGATTGCCCGTGACCAGGAAGGTAATGAACTCGTCTTGCCATTCATAGTAGAACGCAAACGATTTGATGACTTGGCTTCAAGTATACGTGATGGTCGCTTTCACGAGCAAAAACATCGATTACGTCAATGCGGCTTACAAAACATTATATACTTGGTCGAAGATTATGGAGACAATGAACATCTAGGCCTGCCCATGGAATCTTTACAACAAGCAATTGTTAATACACAAATACATTCAGGCTTTACAATAGCTCATACCCAAAATAACTTCCGTTCTATGAAGCATTTACAAGGTGTTACAAAAGCATTGATACGATGTTTTAATGATAAGGTTTTGTTAAGTACTGCTAAAGAAAACTTACGACCCTATCATTCTTCAGCTGATATGGTCGGTTTGCTCAAATTTCGTACCCTTTATGAAGATTCTGCCCGTGGAGCACAATTGACAGTACGTGAAATATTTGTCCAACAGTTGTTGCAATTGCACTCGCTATCGTTGGAAAAAGCCTTAGCAATCGTTGAGGTATATCCCACCCCACGATTGCTTTTAGATGCTTTTGAGGGATGCACCACGGAAAGAGAAGCCCAGTTGTTGTTGGGAAAAATTAAATGTGGACCATTACAAAGACCGTTGGGAGACAAACTAAGCCAAACAATATATGAATTTTACAAGACTGAGTTTTAAAATCATACCTATTTAATTATTTACACTGGAAAAAATAGTTAGTTTTTCTGTATAATCTAGCTTATCTTTATATGTATGTATGTGGATGTAGTTTTCTTTTATTGTAATAAAATGTTAATAGTAGGAAAGCAGCAAAGTGTTTCAAGATAATTATTGTTTTGCAAATAACAATGATGTAAATATTACGCATTTATGTTCTTCATCTAAACTATGTAATGATTCAATTTTCTTTCAAACTTGCCAGCGACCTTTTTTAACACATTTGTGAAAGTTAACTTATTTTTGTGTTTCAGTGAAAACTTTTTTTTAAATCAAATTTGAAATTTCAGTGCTTCCCCTTCTAGGTTGACGTCTAAAACTGTTCCCACATCAAGCGAAATGTCGAGATGACATTTACCAATTTATTTTACACGTACATTGACTTTTTTCTCTAATCATTGCACGAGATTAAGATTAATTAAATTACATTTAATTCAGTTTCCTATTAAGCTAGAAACATAAGTAAAATGTCAACAAAGACTAGCACAATCGAACGCAACAGTAATGGAAGCTCAAAATCAGTGAATCTTTCGGAGATTTGCTCCCGTGCATTGAAAGCGAACTCTGAATGGCCAGACAAGGTGCGTAGACAAGTGAATGAAAGTGGTATGAGAAATTTTGACTGCTGGAACTCCGAATAAGTAACTTATTCTTTTAAAAATACGAGTGTAAATTCCTTTTTGCATTTGCAGGACGAGTTTCTAGATGTTATCTACTGGGCTAGACAGATCTTTGGCATCCTTTTGGGTATTGTGTGGGGAATTGTTCCATTAAAAGGGTTCTTAGGATTGGTACTGTAAGTTGTTTTTTTAATCAAAATCTTATGTGAACATAATTATTTTCTACTTTCGAATAGATTCGCGGGTATCAGCTGTGGCATAGTATACATCTATGCCATAAATTTTCAAGGTATTGACGAAGAAGCCTATGGTGGTGCTTGGGAGTTAGTTAAAGAGGGATTTATGACCTCGTTCGCCGGTTTTCTAGTGACGTGGATAATATTTTATACTGGATTGCATTATGATATGATAATGGCAGAAAAGGAATTGGCGTAATTAAGATTAAGGAATTAAGGATTGCCGATTTGTTATAAAATGTTACAGTTATCATTCAAAGTCGAGTTATTAAAATTGTATCCACTTCAAAAAAAATGTCAGTAATATAATGCCAAACGAATCAACAAGGTGACAACACAGACCGGTTTCCTTCCCAAATATCTAAGTAGTTCCCTATACTTGATTAAATGGATTTATATTTCGATATCATGTTTTTAACTCTTAGTTAAAATAATTAGAAAAATTACGAAGCATATGTACGTAACCTAGTTTTAAGCACGGCTTTCGTTTTACTCTGCGTTCATGCATTTTGCAGCATTTTCTCGTACCTAAGAGTTAAAATGTAAAACTATCCATGTGTTTATAATTTTTCTATGAAAAATAAACATACGTTAATTACGGTTAATTCTTTAAACTTGTTTTGTTTTAATTCATATTTTTATTACAAATTTTTACGCGAAAATTCGTTTAAAATCAACTACTTTATAAGTAATGTTTCACTAATAATCCATACTTTCTACTCCACTACCGCCAGTCGCATTACCATTTTGAGTCGCGCCGTTCTGATTTATTTCCAGCTCAAAGTTTTCCGGTAACTGACCACTTTGCAATATACGCGATAATCGTTCGACTTCTTGAAGTGAATTAGCTCTTTTTATCGCATCGCGAATGCGCTGCAAATCCTCTGGATTAGCCACTCTCGCCGCACTACCCACTCCGGGTTTGCCGCTCGCTTCCGCTGCAGCCGCCGATGCATTTAATTTGGATTTCTTTGCCACTTCCTTTAACATATCTTTACCTTGTTTTGTGCGGAAATACTCTTGGGCTTCCGAGCGATCCTTTCGCTTGATCTTCCTGAAGTCAAGCAGGCGGAGATGAGGAAATTTGAAAGCCATATATTCACGATAATAAGGTTTCGTTGAAACAGGATTTACAAGCAGACATAATGTCTCCAGACGAGGTAGTAATGCAAGTGGCTCCAAATCACTCAAATCTTGAATATTATTTCCAGTTAATATAACTGAGCTCAAATTGGGTACCGCTTCATGTAAACCATCGCCAATACGCAGGATACGATTGTTATTTAAAAGGAGACATTTGAGGCGAGGTAAAAACGGCAAACCATCCAATTTACGCAAATCATTATCTGAAAGATCTATTGTATCAAACTGATCTAGTGTGGCTCCTAAATTTTCAATCTGCGGAATTTTGTAACCGCGCAAATCCAATTCTCGCTCCCGACAGGGATTTATGAACTGCATAGATTGATTAATAAGTTCCGGCGTCAATTTTACCATCTTCTTTAATTTGTGTATTTAAAGTCCGGCAGTGGTACTTGTTAAACTTTAATATTCCAGTAACAATATTAAAACTTGTTTATATTTGCTGAATTCTCATATAAATTGCAAAATATACAAAATTTACAATGAGGACAAGCGTCAATTTAACAAAATAACTTTATTTGACAAGCCGCATGTCAAAATAATAGTGCTGCCCAATTGAACGAAATTCACCTAGGAATGCATTGTATAAATTCAATAAAAGTGCACCCGTTAGAATTGTACCTAACCCCTTGTGTGCCAAATTTACGGTACATTAATAAAAAAAAGTAACCAAATAAAAAAGTTTTTGGCAAATATTTTATTTGTTTACTTTATCTAAAGAGAATCAAACAGAACAGCTACTTCTTGTCAAAAGGAGAGGTGAAGAGAAGGCCTTATTTAGCGGCAAAAATTTCAACTCCAATGAAGGATGGAAGTAAGTAAAAATTAGCATCCGTTATTTCATAGGTCTAAAACTAATTCCTTCAGAAAATATACGACATCACTCCCTGCTGGAAAAACTTGGATGCCTTGCAAATTGCAATGGACTTGATTAGCGATTAAATATTGTTAAAGAATTGAAATGAAACAATTCATTTGGTTTTTTTTATTTATTTTGAAATCATTTTCACAAATTTTATTTTATTCATTAGTGTGCGGTTTCTTTGCTTTTTTCGTTTCTGTTTGAAAATGTTTATTTCAATATTTACCTCAACTAATTTTGTTTCAGTGCAGTTAATAACTATTTCATTAATTTTATATTGAAGGTGGGGACTAGAAATTCATTACTTATCATTGATCGATCTTATAATGTGTCTCCTCAGGTGTTTCTGAAACTCTGAACAAAATTGTCTAGTTACTATGTTAATTTCAGTTAGTCTCAAATTTGTAATTTCCAATTTTTTTTTACTATAATAAAACTTTTGGTTTAGTATTATATGATGCATTATAAGTAAGTAAGTAAGTAAGTATTTTCCCTTATTTCATTAGTAATGTGACCAATTCAATTAAATTTTGTAATTTACATTTTCGGTATTCAATTATTTCAATTTATGTGTTAATATTTTGTGTGTCAACCCTTCGTGCACACTTTTATAAGTATGTCCATAAAACTATTATAAAGTTAATTGCAACAAATCGTCCTGTATTAAAAAAATATTTACATTCTAATATTTAAAAAACCGAATTTCATAGCGTTTATAATTAAAAAATTAACTTTTTCGAATAAACGTTAGAACACTTTGTTGGTTTATAATAAAAAAAATACCTTATCTGAAAGTAATGCTTTTTAAGATTGTCGCTTTTACCGCTTTAATTATAATTTAATTTAGAATTTTTACATTTCTTTTAAGAGAAATACTTTTTATTTTACTGCAACGAATTTACTGTTATTTTTAATACAAGATAAAATAAAAGCGATTTTAACTGATTTATGCAAAATTGAAAAATGCTGCTGCGCAAATTTAATTTAATTTATTTTACCAAAATTTATTTATATTGCGTTGTTTTTATGTGCGATTTGCGTAAAATAAATGCATTTTGAATGGAAGCCGTTATAAAAAATATATTATACATAATTATATTGGCATGCGCATGTAATTATAGATATTCGCTTTAACGTTAGTAAATTCATTTTCAATCATTTAGCCGATTTCATTAAAAAAGAACCTTTTTACCCCACATTGTTAGAGAACAGTACCTATTATCAAAACGTTAGGCATGTCGTTTTATACATATATTATATAAAATTGTGTTTTACTTTATTTTTAAACAGCAATTGCAATTGTTGGTTTATCAATTAAATTTTTGTTTTATTCATTTATTTATTAAAGGTTATTCACTTGTTCATAAAATATGATTGGCACTTAAAATCAATACATACATACATGTATATTTTATTTATATAGAAATGTATATCAGCATATGTAAATACATTCGTACAATTTTGGTTTAATACAAAACTCGCACACACATATATATTAATTTTTTTATTTAAATTTAAATTTATAGTAAATATGAGTGTTTCATATCGAAATTATTATCATATCGTAAATTAACATCACTATTATGTTCATCCCTCATTAACGGGCAGTTAATAAAAATAGAATAAAACATATACATACATACATACAAACAAGCATACATAACTCATTAAAAGTAAAATTAAAACCAAATGCGTGATATAAAACAAACTTTTTGTTCAATATAAATATATATATAATGAATATACTTTACATTGGAAATACTTTCGCTCTGCAAGGAATGCAAAATTGTTAATGCTATTTCAAATGATAATGCGGAAATGGTGCACAGGATAAATTTTGATTTAATATAAAATAATAAGGCTCATAATGATTGCACAAAGGAGAGTGTAATTTAAAAAATATTGATGGAATTTCGACACTTGTTTTATGTTTTCATGAAAATTATTATTTTACATTTTGTTTCCCAATCATTACTTTTGGCCCACTAACCTACATACATACATATGTGCAAATGTGTGTTATGCAGTCAATGTTTAATATGTAATTTGCATTTACTTGATTCATCCATTAAATAAGTTCATTTTCTTTACTTTTATTATTATTATTATTTTTCCTTTTTTAACATTTTACTACACGCTCTATTTTCCGCTTACTACCTCGAATTGCTGTTGTTGGAATACCAGTTTCGTCACTGCGGTTCTCTGCAATCAAACATTTTTCCATTGAAATTTCTGTGTACACGTATGCACTCGAGATATTTTACAAATCAACAACATCTTCCTTAGTGTATTGTGTATCTCTAAATAATCGTCGAGTCGAAGAGCGTTGTAGGCCTTCAACTAATGTCTCCTGCAAGAGATGATTCGAGGGGGAAGAAAACTTAACACTTTCACAGTGGTAATTATGTATATATATAGTTATATGTTGAATAAAATTATGATGCGAATTACACAACTATATGTACATATATAGAAAAACATTTCACAAATAAAAAATAATTAAATTATACATGCAGTTACACGGATTGTTGTAAAATTAATACAAATAATGTTAGTGTACATTTATAAGGCTAGAAATATGTATATAAGAGATGTCATTCAATCAAAATATGCCCGAATTAATGCAGATAATGCGAGAAATTATCAAAAATAATAAGAAATAATAATTTCTTGTATAAGAACTTCGGTATAAACTAATACATAAATGATAAAGCTTATTGGGTCACGAATATTCCATAAGTAACAATGAAAAACGGCATTTTTAAAGACATTTTTGTGCAAACGCTATAAAATTATATCTAATCAATTTCGTTTTATGTATTATTGTTAAACTGACTCAATTTTCAAGAACCTCAAAATATAAATATGACGCAAATAATATATAGTTGAAATAAAATAATAATGCTTGATTATTATTATTATATTATACATACATACATACATAATAGAACCAAATGATAACATAAAACACATAGATTAATGCAAAAAAAGGAAAATTCAAAACAATCATGAAAAACTTTTATATGAATATTTGCCACAATAATATGAATAAATTTATAGCTTACAACACATATAATGATGAGCAACATAAGTAAGCGTGATGATCTTTAAGCGCCAAATAATTATCAGAGTCAGCAAGACATTAAAACACTATATAGTATCTATATTTTGAGGAATTTTGAATAGCAAATGGCAGCAGATTTTGTCTTTAATTGAATGTTGGATATGTATTCATATGCGTTTATGTAAATCTTCAGAAATAAATATGATTTATTTTCAATTCCTTAGCCTTATCTTAGCACCTCATATAGTGATCAGTTACATGTATTGAATGTGTATGCAAGTATATCCTGCGTTGACAAGCACACTTTCACAAATACGTACACACCCAGATGCGCAGAAATGTTGATTGATCAACGCATATTAGACAAACACTGAACAGCAATGAAAAGGATATACACATTTTTATTAGTTTCATTTAAAACTGTTAATAAAGGCGCAACACATTGAAAGCGTTTCGATTGTTAGCCACTGCATTTCTAAAATTTTACTTTTAGTTAGACCAAATTTTGTATCTAGAGCATTTCGCTGCACATTTTTGAAAGCGCAAAATTCTTTTTTTTTGTTTCAAACCTCAAATAAAGCAGATATCTCTTTGCCCGCTATGCGCTTAAAGCCACCTACAGGAATACCCAAACTCGACGCATTACTGCCACTGCTGAAACGATCACTTATATTGCTTTCACTTGCATTCGTATTGGTGCTATCGCGGTTGGCGGTGTGAGTGGTGGAAGTGGTTGTGTTGGTACTGTTGCTGCTGCTTTTGTTGGTACCGTTACGTATACTTATGATTTCATTTGTTATGAAACTGCTACTGCTGCTGCCATTGCCGTTTTCAGTGATAACGGTTTTGGTGAGCAATGTTTCATTATCTTCAGAATCTTCATTGCCATTCACTGTCCCACTTGGCGACTTAGAGGCGTTCATGGTTGTTGTTGTGGTTGCTGAGCTACTGCTATTACTTGTAATTCTCATGCGTTGCGTTTGTTGCATTGTTGTTGTTGTTACCGATGTTGTTGTACTGCTGTTACTGTTACTGTTACTGTTACTCCTACTGCTCGCACTACTGCTGCTAATGGTACCACTGTTTGTGCTAGTGATGTGCGAGGTGGACGCTGACTTGGATACGGCGGATGCGCCGGTGAGTAGTGTTCTCGGCAAAACTTGTGGCTTCATGGGGAGATCTACATATTGTTTCGATTCGCATGCCAAACAAATAAAAATATATAAATAAAGGATAAAAGAATAAAGGAATGTGAGAAAAAATAAACAAATAGAAGAAAGTAAAGAAATAATTTATAATGAAAACAGTGCTAGATAGAAATAAAGGAATCGTGCAGGTTTTCTCAGTTGACCAAAATACCACAAAAATGTAAGAACATCCATTGTATGCAAACAATTTTCTTTTACTAAACGTTCAAAATATATTAAAATAGTTACCGGATGATTTTACTTACCTAAGCGGTTTAGACCCGCCGCAAGTTCCCTAACAGATTTCTTCTCTAAAGCTGGACCTAAAGAAAATGTAAAAGAGGAGTGGTATTAAATATAATCTTTCAATAAGAAAATAATATTCATATATTATGAGTACGCACGTGTGATAAATATATATACATATATATTTCATAAATAAATAGAAGTTTACTTTAAGGTTAGGATCGCTGCTGCGCTTTATATAGCCCGACTGAACCTTTGTGGTTCATGAGTGGTTAAAAGAAATAAACTTCTCGCATTCAACATAAATGAACTTACCAGATGTACTGCCGACGTTGTTGCTACTCTGACTAAACGATAACGACTCAGCATCTGAAATATTTATTAATAATTAAATATATTAAATAACGAATTCCCACTGGCTCATACCTTCATCGAGTTTTTCTGGCGTCGTTTTGCTGGAATCACTGCTTTGGAAGTCATTAGTACCAGGCGCTTTAGGCTCACTGCCAACCACAGACCAAGGACGTGGCTTCTGAAGAATTATTGGCGTGCGTATGACACCGTTTGTGGTCTTAACACTAATGCCATCGCCACCAGTGTGGCTGCGTATAGAGTCGGTGCTAGGTGAACGCATTTTACTCTCTCGTTCTGGAGCTTTTAGCGCCGAATTCACTTCATCGCTTGCAACAGTGCTGCTACCTTCTGTGCGCATTTTCACCAGCGGCGATTTGCGGCCAATCAAAGGTGAATATTTTTCCAAATTATCAGTGGAACGTGAGCGTGTGGTCCAAGGTGCACCTGAAATTAAAAAAAAAGAAAGCAAATCAATTTAGTAAATCAAACCTTTCAATGAGATTTAAGTAAATTTGCATTTTTATTTCATTTACCCTTCAACAACGGTGACTGTCTATCCAATTTAATGGGTCTGCGTTCTTCCAAAATTGGTGTAGTCTCTTCGGAAGTCAAATGTCCATTGCCATCACGACTCATCGTTGGACTATCAACAAACGACAGCGAACTGCACTCCTCGGAGGTGGGTGAAATCAGTGGCGTCAATGTGGTCGGCGTCACAGAGCCCGGACGAAAGAATAAATCTAGACCTTCACCAATCTCCTTGGTGCTCGGTCCAGCACTATTGTCCACTGCAACCAGCGGACGTGTGGGTGCACGCGTCTTAGCACGTTTTGGTCGTCCCTTAACTAAATGTTGCAGTTGAAATGACGCGCTGGGCAATTCCGTAATAGAGTCACCGCATTCATCACCGCCTAAATCATCTATACCGTTACCACTACCACCGGTGGTTGTGCCAGCAACACTAGCGCCCATACCATTCGAATCACGTGGCGACAGTTGTGATGACGAGCGATGAGAAGAGGGTGATTCAAGCAGATCGGGTATATGACCCAAGCTAAGGTTCTCGACAACGGATTGTGGACGCACTTTGCGTGCAACCGAACGTCTCTTGGTGGGCATGTGTGGTGTGGCCTATGAAAAAGTAAATATAAAGCAGAGGGGTGGGGAGAAAGAAACAAATGATATTAGTAATGTGATTATAGTATGAGAAGGCGAATGATGCAAGTGTACAGGCAGAGCGAAAATGAATAGAATGGTGAGAGTTGGTAAAAAGCATACTGAATAGATGTAAGCGAAAAAGAATTATCTAAAACACATATTGTGCCGAATTGTCATGGTATTCATATGCTAATACCGTTAAGCTTCTCATTTTTTTTTAATTTATTTAATTTAAAGAAATTTTTATTTCGATGGGTTGGCACAATAAGTAGTTTGGCAACTCTTTGTTTAAAAAAAAAAAATATAGATGTATTTTTAATGTTATGCTATTATTGATGAATAGATTTGGTATTTTATGAAATGCGTAAAGAAATGAGTTTTGCTTCATATACACACATGCTATAAATAAAGAATAATATGTATAAATTAAACTATAAAATAATGTTAAAACACTATTAAAATATTTTATAACTATTTAATTCAGTTTTTTTTTGACAATTCGTTGTTTTACTTATCAAAATCAAGAGGAAGGCATAAAGGAAGTTTTGCATGATTTAACATCAATTTTAATTAAAATTAGTATTAGAAATTTTTTAAATTCTCAGCAGCAGTACTTTAAGTGAAAAAATTCTATATTTTAATTAAATTAAAAAAAAAATTAACTTCGTAAAACGTCCAAATTCTTGGTTTACCTAAGTTCTGTATTTATTTAACGAAACGTCAATTTTGAAGGTCATACCATCAATATTCTCTCGAAAAATGTCTGTTTAAAAACTCTGTATACATGAATTTTTATTTCCCCAAAAAAAAAAATCATAAACAAATTAAAATGCAGAAAAACGTATTTTCGGTCCATATATACATACTCGTATTTTTAAATAATAAATATTAAATTTTCAAAAGTTTAAATTAAGCAAATATATACAAAATATGCTAACATGCTTACAAAAATATAGTAAAATTGGGCGCTAAAAAAGCAGGCAGTTTTCCATTGAATATGAAGGCAACTACTTACAAGGTTCAAATATTCCAATTTCTTAATGGATGAACATTTTGTGACATTTTGATTTGTTTTGTGGCATTAATTTTTTTTTTTTTTGTATTAGTATGTGATATGATTGTATGTGACAAAATTTTGCATGTAAGAAGAGCGTTGATGGTAAAATGATTTTCGTTGTTTTCAGTGATTGTTGAGTCCGAATAATGGAAAAGAGTTTGTAATTTTGCGATTTTGAATAAAATATAAAAATGTAATAATTATTAACGAAACATGTAGAAATGTATTGTTTAAGTATGGTTATTATTTATTTTAATAAAAATGTGTTAAGTGTGTTTTTTTACGATTGAGTTCATTGAATTCCAAAGAATTATATTGATAACATCCCATTAAATTTTTTTTTTTCATTTTCGAAGAAGAAATATGCAAAGAGTCATACAAACATACATACAGATGCAAAGTGAGTGATGAAGATTGCACGTTAATGTTTTTTTTTTTGTTGTTGATGAAGAAAGGGGAAGACACAAAACAAAACACAAATGTTTTAATTTAATTCTGTATTTTTTTTGTTTTTTTTTTTGTTTATAGGTACATATTTTACTATATATGTGAGGTTAAAATAGCTGATGAACAGTAAGTCTCTTTGTTTTTTATCTAAAACTAATGTACATGTATTTGTGTATATGCGTGTGTGCAGTGTTCTACTTTAAAATAAAAATAAGATTACATTATTCTCCTTAATGAATTTTTGCACTGTGTGCCTTTGTATGTGAGTGTGTGTGTGTGTATGTGGTGACTGTATTGGTGGCTGTGTGCGAGTGCATTTTGCAAGTTTCAACCTCAGTTGTGTGTGTTTGTACGCACATGTGTACTTAGATTGTTTGCTACTTTTGACTGCTGCTTTTCAGAGACTTATCTTGTTTAATAATTGTTGGTTTTGCAATTAATTTTTTATTATATATATTTATTAAGTACATATATATTTGACATATTTATATACATGTCGGTATGAAAGTCTATGAGGGGTTACACGAATTTAGAAATTTAACACAATTATTATTTTTTTTATATATATGTATTTAGTATGACGTTTGCCACATTTGCGCGCTTGCAAGTGGGTTTTAGTTAAAAGTTGAAATTATGTTTTTGTTTATTGTTAAATGGAAAATGCTATGAATCACGCATCTGTTCTAAATTATGCAAACATTATAGCTATTGATATATATGTATGAGTATATTGCTTTAATGGTTTCTAAATGCTGTCTAAACGGCCAATGGAGTATGTGTTGATGGTGGGGAAACTTACAGTGGGCGATTCCAGACCCATTTTGGGTAAAACTGAGCCACGTCCTGGGCGTATTATCAAACCGTCAGCATCCTGAAAGTGTAAATAAATGACAAATAAATACCGAAGGAAATTTTAGAAGGTTAATAATTAATATTCTTATTATTCAAAAAAAAAAAAAAAAAAAAATACTATAAACCTATTCTGGTTTCTATTCACTGTGCTCTTAAGATACTATTAGTTGAATTAACTTCTATATAATATCACATAACAAAATATGTTCCATAGAACGCTGCGAGCTTTCGCAAACAAATATCCATGTATGTCAAGAGGTGCAATAAAAATGAGTGGAAAAATTACATATCCAGTGCAATGCTGTCTTAAGGGGGTCTCCTCATCAGTAGCTTACAAAAAAAGAGGTTTTTCAGGATTTTTTTTTAACATGAAAACAACAAGAGAAACAAATGATCTTTTGCATATTTTTGAACATATATTTATTCAACAAAAAAAAGTTTATTGTATGTCAAAATAATTAAAAATGGCTGATTTATGAAAAATCTTGCGCAGCAGCTCGCGATTAACAACTCAAACTCCGTGCATGATTCAGCCCGTAATTTTTATCTGAAACAAAAAATGGAAATACTTCCTTGTTCAGAAGGCTTTTTTGCAGATCATAGACTATTATGGTGATTGAAAGTTGAAATTTTAACATTTTTGTCATTTTTTTAAAAAAGTACTCGATTTTTAGTGCTTTTTCTAAGAATAATTGAGTTGATAACATTGTAAAATAAAAATTTTTTAATAAATATTTTTAGCTCAATCTATGGAAAATAAAATTATCTAAAAAACGGTGTCTTACTTGTATACATAGCTTTAATGGTTCATTTTTAATCGTGCACGGAATTTTAAAAAATACGGTTTTCGGGAAATAGGCTTTAAAGTTTTTAGTTTAGCTCGCGCTTGCCCCACGCGAGACTCTACTCAGATTTGTAAATCCTAAACGAGTTTGAGTTGGACTCTCAAAATTTGCAAGAATATTCTTTAATAATAATTCTAACGATTGAAGCAAAAAAAAAAAAATCGATTTTTTGAAACTGACTGATGAGGAGACCCCCTTAAGGGCAATTAAAATTTGAATAACAAAGAAATTTTTTTATTATATAGCATTTAATAAATATTCAACGAAACGTAAATTTTACAACAGTGGTAATTAAATTTAATATTTGACCATATTTGTACGTTGTATGGAACAACACTCAAAGTTATCACTATGCAATAAGAATAATAATAACGTCTATTAATTGTTTATAAAAATATTGTATAGAATATAAAACAGATATAGTTTATGTATGCTTATACGGGTTATGCTTTAATATATTTATTAAAAGAAGAAATGTGTGCGCAAGCCAAGCTAAGGTTAGGATTTTTCGATCTAAGAATTTGCTGTTAGTTAAGTTCTACAAAAATATGGTTCGTTCTTAATCGAATATCGCAAAAATCAGTTTTAATGAAATTGTAGAACAAATTATCTCCTTGGTAATAATAAAAGTTATAATTAATTTTACTATTTTACTATTTTTTTCATGAAAACCATAAATTAATTTTAAATATTTTTTAACATATGTATACCTATAATATACCTTTGAATTTACTACCATTATTGCAGTGTATAGTCGCTTCTAAGGTTTTCCGAACTAAGATTCTTCTCTTAATTTTTATGAAAATATGGTTTGTACATAATTTACTTAAGAGCTAAATAAATATACTTTAAAATATGGCACAAATCATCAGTTTGCGATATAATTTATCTTATTTATATGAAATATTAGAACTTTTTTTTTTTAGTTTTTATTGAAAAATAACGAGTATCAAAAGTGCTACAGGAATTTATAATTTTTTGTCTGACATCTCTTGTTATATAAAACTTTAAGCTAGTTTTAAATATATATATATATTTTTTTTAAGAAAAGAAATAAAAAATTTGGTTCGAAAACGAAAAAGATTACCGTGAATAAATTTTTGTACCTCACGGTGCCTATAGAAGTACAAAAATATTAATTTATATAATTTAAATGCAACGCCGTTGAGGCAGTATCCTTAAATGGTTATATTCATTAGAGCTTTGCATGTCAGCGGAATTAAAACTAATAAATATGTTTGAATATACATAACTACATACATAAATATTTCAGTTTTGTTGGTATAGAAAATGCAATAGCGCATATTAAATACAAAATATCATTTTGTCAATATGATTGATGCCTTATAGTATGTATTTAAATTCGTATCATATGTAGATATATTTGGTCAATGATGACAGCATTAAAGATAAAAGCAAATAAAAAATTATACCGAAAATGAGTAGTATACGCCAAATTACCACTGAAAGAATAGCAACAAAAACAGCGAAAAGTATGTGTAAACAAAGAAAAACTGATAAGGAAGCCCAACAATTTGTATGAGTGCCGGCAAATGCTTATCTAAAACAAACTGTGCAGTGTACAAATGTAGGTATGCAACCTTCAAGGTAATAAATTTACTTTATACATACATACATACATACATACATTTGTAAATATATACAATACTATTGATTTTGGGAATATATTAGCTATAACTTGAAACTATAAATTTTTCAAAGTCAGCTCGTTATATTTAATTGCAATTAATAGCAATTTATAAATTATAATAATTTTAAAAATATTCATTACCATACAAATTTTAAATTCTTTTCTATTTTTAAGCCATTTTTTTGTAGTATTATTTAGCCATATTCTAAAACACTTACATGACTCGAGCGACTGCGCACAATATCCGGCGTTTGTGGTTCATCGAGCAGCACAGATGGTGAATCGGCAATGCCCAAGCCGCGTCGATAACGTGTAAGCGCCTCCAGTACCTCATCAGTGGCTCGATCTGAAATGGACGCTGCCAATGATTGTTCAATTTCGCTGTAAGAGAAAAAGACGTAGTTAAAAAATACTACTATTTTCATAGTATTTCAATTATATTTGCACATGCACATATGTATGTATAACAAAGAAATCATTTCAATATTGAAAGAAAAAAATGCAAACGTAATCACTTTTTCAATGCCTGCCTATCAGTTGACGCTTCCTCGTCATCTTCTACTGACACATTTACAGTATTCAGTTCGAGTACAACTTGCTCAGGCGCATTTATTGTTTTCAGCAGTTTCCCCGTAGCATGATCATAGCGCACTTTATAAAAATCTTCTTCATCTTCCTCATCAACTTCCTCTTTGAGTGTTTTATTTGGTATTTTACTGCTACTAGTACTATCACTAGTACTACGTGCATCACAACAACACCAACCGCACCAACCGCGCCCCATTTGTTTACAAAAATTCTAAAATTTTTAGTTTAAATTTTTCACTTTCACTTTTATTTCATTAGTTATTGTATTTTTTTTTTTAAACACCGTGAGCAATGATAAAACAAATTAGTCGAGGATCGTGATTAATACAAATATTACAACGAAAGCGTCCCACCAGCTGTTTTAATTACTTCAACAGCTGTTAACGTTCCGTTTATTACAAGGGCTCTACTCGATCTGACGCGCGACGTAGGAATACTGTGCTTAACTGTGAGCACAACAACAGCACCGCGCAGCAGCTCGCCAGATTCACACTTTGCTCTCCGCTTTCGATTAGAATCTGCGAGGTTTTGTTTGTTACTTATGGTTGATTTTTGTTGTGATTTTGCACACACTCAGTTTTGCTTATTATTTTCCATGCCAGCAGTCATTTGTGATATCATAAAAAAAAATTAATCTGAGCACAGTAACCAAACGAGTTTATTTTTTAATTATGAGTATTTGATTTTTTTCAATTCATTTTCGTGTTTCTATTTTACTCGCTTCTTTCGCAAATACCATATACATATGTATATGGATGTGTATGTTCACTTATTTCGCTGCCAATGATTAATCTTATCTATGAGTAAGCTATGCACACATACATACATATGAGCGTTGGGCCTCTCTAGTATCACAGGCGGCTTTAGGTGAGGACAAGCGATACTTTATCAATAATAGAGTGGATTATTGAAAATGAAATGAATGTTCAAAAACTAACGAAAAATAAGCGAAGCTAATAAGTGTTATCTAAATTCTTTTGAAAAAAAAATTGGTCTTATTTTTGTAGGAAAAAGGCACTTAATCGAATATAAGCTATGTAAATACGATAGTATAAACACATTGTTTTTATCAAAATCTTTAGTTGATTACTGATTTTTTTATTCTTTCGCTAATCCGAAACAACCACAAATGCATAAAAATGCTCTCTGATAGCTACGATTTGTCTATTATACAGCTTAACACATATATACACCCCAGCTTTGAAAAGCTCACCCAAATTTGCGCAGCAATTTGTATTGCTTGCGAAAATCGCACAAAACTAAGCGAGCTTTATTATTATTTCTTACGCTCAACTCACTCTCTGCTTCTCTCTCTCTCAGCTCAATGCTCAACAACAATACTTACCCCACTTTGTTCATGATCTCACTGCCGGCATTATTTAGCAGACAGCTTTGTAGAAAATCTTCTGGTATTTGTAGTCGTTCACCGAGCGCTTTGCGTAAATCTTGTATTACCATTTGACTCCCTAATGTTTTTGGGCACTGCTCCACTGCGGTGCGCAACATCGTCTCCAACGTCTCTTCCAGATAACCTTGTATGGTGTAACTGAGATCACTAGCGATACGCGTCAGTTTTATTTCCACCGGATGCGATTCACAACGCACGGCTTCTTGTAATTTTGGCATTAGCTGTTTACAGTTTTCTGCATCATCAATAAGCCGTTGCACTGCCGATGAATCGCTACCCTTTGCCACTGAGATGTTATCTTGTGTTTCGGCCACCAACTTATCGACTAGCTGATGTGTTGAGGAGAGCATAAAGCCGTGCTGCAGGCGGAAACCTTGTCCATTTGTGCGTTTAAGTCCATTACAATTACGCTGTAAGAGCTCTTGCATTTTACGCATAATCGTATCGGTCTTCTCCGGGTGATTTTTCATGTGTGGTGTGATGTCATAGACGGGATATTGTATGGTGCGCATGCTGTGATTATTTTCCAACGCGTAAACAATATCTGCATAACCTTGTGGTGTTATATTATTCTTATCCATATAAATTGTGCGCAATTTGTTGTTGATTTGCAAAGCTTTGGCGAGCAGGCGCGCACCCACGTCACCCATGAAATTGCCGCTGATGTCTAAAAGTTCAAAGAAACGAGTTCGTTAGATATTAGGGATTACATATTAATTGCTTTATGTATTTGATTAAATACAATAGAAATAAGCCTAAGAAAATTTTATTTTTTTTTTTAATTCATCACAACTTCAGACATACTTTTGAATATGCATAGCTTACCTAATTTCTGCAAACTTTGATTACTGCCCAGCGCATTGATGAAATCGTGTATATCGTTCTTTAATTTATTCTCGGAGATCACCAATTCGGCCAATGGGAAGTCGTCTTTTTGTATCAGATTAACAAGCGCATCCATAACTGTGGGAATATGTTTCAATTTCATGCCAGTCAAACTGCGTGTCATGTAAAGCGTACGTATTGAGGGATTTTTCGAAATCGCTGTTAAAACGGGAGCTAATTCGGCATCCAAATCTAACGGATGATAAAATTTAGTTAATTATAAAAAAAAATTATTTGCAATTGTTTAACGTGAAAGAAATAAAATTTTATGTCGTCAGTTGAAATGCAAAAATTCATATAGAGTACAACTTGAAAAGGTTCAAAAATAAAGAAAATTTTAGATAGAAAACTCTTGAATTTGGCAAATAAATTATAAATAAACAAATTTATATGTATTATCTGCTTAAACCAGACTACCAATTCCATTAAATAATAAAATCAGTACATATTTTGAACTTTTTGCAAACAACATTTTTTGCACTTCATGTGAAGATATGTAATTTTTTTTTACAATATTTTCAACTTACTATTGTCACTTATGTCTAAACTTTGTAAAACACGTACGCCGTGTATACATGATTCCAAAACATGCGCGCCCTGGGCACCTAATGTATTACTACTTAAATCTAAGTACAGTCCAGCTGTGGACTCGTTGCACGCTAAGCCGAGTAGCAAATTTCTGTAAAGAGAAATTATTATTAATTAATATTTAAATAGCAGATAAAAGACTACAAGAAAATATACTAGTATAACTGGTAAATATAATTCTATTTCCAGTATTCTTTATTAACAAAACTGAAGATGCGTTCCACTGTCTTAAAAGGCTTTTTTTTGAACTTACATTTCGACATATTTGCTTGGAATGAATTTAATTTAAACCTATTTAATATCATAATTTTAAAAATTTTCAAACAAAAAACCAAATTGTCTAAATTAGACTAGGTTATGACTATCAGTTTTTTAAAAATTAAAAATTCGTTTTAATTCAAAATTTGGTTTTAGATAAAAAGAGTTTGGCAGTTGATTCATTTGATGAATAATTGTTTTGTATGATATATATATATATATATATATATATATATATAACCGCTGAAGCGATTTCCGGCCGAGCACTTGCTCTAATTTGTGCTTTTGCGTCTTAATGTTTTTCCAACAAATGAAGGGACCTACAGTTTATTATAAGCGGCCTCCCAACGGCCGATGATTTTTTTATGAACTTTTATTTCATGTCAAAAATACGCTCGGTGGGCGTGACATTCCCTGCCGAAGATCGACCGCAATTATAAAAATTAGTTTTATATAACTTTGTGCTAACCACTCGACTATTACTTACAATATCACTGACAGATGCTCAAAGAAAGTGTGAATTTTCAGTTAACTGAAGTTCGATTCTAGCTTCAAATAGTTTACTTATCTAAAATTATCTTATCTTACATCTTACAATCGCCTAAACTTACTTCAGCGCCTCCATTGGTAATTTACAGCCGGCAATATTTAAATGCTTTAAACTTAATGAACTCGTAAAGAATTGTTTAAACGATGGCGGTATCTCTTTGCCTTTCTTTGTGCTAAAAGAGTTATGTGAAACATTTAAGTGTGATAAATGCGTTGCACAACCGCGTAAAAGCGCACCAAATAACTGTAAGCAGAAAGTAAGGAGAATTAGTACTTTTTTAATTTACTAAATCATTTTTGTTGTTATTACATACATTCTCCAATGTTATATCAGTCGATGACAGATCCAAATGTTCCAAAACATTCGGTTGGGCCAAAAAATTATGTAGGTTCTGTAAATGATGAAATGTTTTTTTTTTTTTGTTTTAATTAATAGAGAGATAAATTGTATTTATTTATAACTTACTGTTATATCATCCTTTAGACTGTTGCCACTTAAATCTAAATGAGTGAGTGAATTGGAAATACTTTGATTCAGCGACAATGAATGTGACATCTGATTTACGCCCTTCGAGGTTAGACCACAATGTGCGAGCGCCAGCTTACATAGACCTTTCGAAACTTTGGCAATAGGGCCGGCCAAGTGTATAGCACCTAAGAGTCAGAGAAAATAATTTATTTAGTATGAGACATTAAAAGGCATAAGTGGTTAAAAGGCGAAAATGCAGTTGCGACATTGAAATAAATATATGCGTTCAAATCAAAATCAATATATTAATTATGCATATTTGGTAACATTTCAAAAAAAAAATATATAAATATAATATTTATAAAATATTCAATTAAATTCCAATTTATGAAACAAATGGCAAATATTTAAAGCAACCAACGTTTCATGCTATAAATATGAAACTTAATAAAGACATTCAGAGATTTAATTTATATCTTAATCATTAGAAATAAAAAAAAAAATGATTACACTAATTATCCTTATTAAGAGTATACAGATATTAAATATACTAATAATAAAAATACAGTATCGGCGGTAATTCGAATTCGAAAAATATTTTTATAAAAATTCTGTCCCTGGAAATCTTGAATTGATTACACCTTTTTCTGTTGACTAAATATTTTAGCTAATTTTTATACACATATAATTTTAATCTGATATTAAAGGTTTTTGATTGGTTTAACTTAATATTTCTAATTTTGAAAAGTCCCGTATTAAAGCCTTTTTTTAGTTTTTATAGCTTCTCATATATGTAGACCGATAATGATAGATAGAGCTTTAAAATGTGTTTTTGGCGTATCGAGCACCAAATAAAAAAATATAAAATAAAAATTATTAGAATGAATTTGTATTATGCGAGCAAAAACACATAAGAATTGATTAAAATGTTTCTATCAACAATTTTTTGGCGGCAATATTGCATTTTTTTTAATATTTCATACAAAGTTAAAAATGATATTTGGAGCCGAAAATAATACAAATGAGTATTTTTAATTTTAACTGAAAGAAAATTAGCAATAAAGCAGGCATGCTAATAATAACAATAACAATCTTCGTTCTGGATTCAAAAAGCGAAAATTTTAATTTTGTATTTTGAACATAAATATCACAACTACATTAAAATATAAGTAAGGATTTTCTAATAAGAGGATTTTGAAAAGCCTGCTATTCTGTCTGGTAGATGTCACTTTTGAAGCTGTAATTTTTTGACATTTGAAAAGTAAAAAATACGCCAGTAATAAAAATGGAACGATACACGCTTAAACAACGCCTTCAAATTATTAAAATTCACTGTAAAAATTTCTTGACTGATGAGGCTACGTCAATAAGCGAAATTACCGCAGTTGTGGCTTGGAAAACCCAAGATTTATTGTTGAAAAGCCTCTCCATCCTCAACATGTCAATGTTTGGTGCGGTTTAGGGTCCGGCGGGTTCTTTGGACCTTTCATTTTCGAAAACGAATAGAATGCGCTATCGAGAGTTAATTAATGATTTTTTATGACCGAAATTAGATGGCATTGATCTGGACAACGTTTACATTCAACACAAACAACGAAACCATCGATCTTTTAGGGGAAAAGTTTCTTTGAATACCAAAATAACACCTCTTATTGGAAAACCCTGTATTATGAAATTAAATTTTATTAAATTATATATTATAAGCCAATCTTTGCTTATTAAAAAATAGAGAGAAACTTATATAACGTTATAATATTTTCTATTTAACAGTCATAAATTCATTCTAAGCATATAAATAACTTCAAATTATATATAACACCCTAAACATATTTACATTGTTTTTTTTTTTTTGCAATTAAAAACAACTATCTAGCGGTTGTTAACATAAATCATTGGATTTTTCTTTGCACATAAAACAAAAAAATCAAACCTTGCACAATTTTTCCAAGTAGGGCGCACAATGAGCTTGCTCCTACATTACAAAAGTGGAAGAGTGGTAATTTAAATTGGATTACAATGGATTTAAAGGGCAGTTAGTTACGTGTAATTGTACATATTTACTTTATATGGGATTTTTGATGGATGTATATGTATATGGTTAAAATTAAAGTATATTTGTGGCTATGTACAATGGCAAAGTATTTCATTTATGGTGAGTGGGTGTTAATTAGTTAAGACAGATTTGGTTTATTCTTTTATTTTTATTTTCTATTTAAAGGACGCATTTAAGTTGCAATTAGGTACATTCACTTTTGTGGTGGTTGCGTGTCTGATGTTATTGACCTACATGCAGATGAGTTGTAAAATTCTTTTGTTTCTTTAATTCTTTTTTCTTTGTTTAAATAAATTCTTTTTTTGGACGCATAAATGTGTTAGTGATAAATTTTATTGCATGTAACTAAATGTGCTGGTCAACATACCTTTATCCTCAATTAAATTATGACTCAAATCGATCGTACGTATTGCGGGATTGTTATTTGTAATCACAGATACAGCTAATTTATGAAGAAAATCCGATCTATGGAAAATGAAAAAAGTATGTTAGAGAAATTAACTTGAATACTTATTTATATAGTTTACCTTAAACCTAACGCCTCCAAATGCAGCTCTTCCAGCCACATTGAACGCTTGAGCACGTGTAGAATACGTTCCAAAGTCTCATTGGAGAGGCGCATATGTGATGCTTTTAGACCACGAAAAAATGTATTATATTCCAAAGCGGACACAATGGCCATCAAGTCTCTACGAAAAACAAAAAATCAAAAAAAAAAACATGTTTTGTCTATTAAAAGATTTCTAAATTACTAAATACATTAATTTCCGACTTACTTTGGTTCCAAATGATCGAAATCACGTAAATTCAGTACGCGCGTATCATGCGATAAATAAATCGTATCAATGTCCCAAGCGACTTCCTCTCTGTGCCACAGATAGAAAATAGAATTTAAATATTTTTCAAATTTAAAAATTTTTTTTCCGAATAAATAGCATTTATTTGAACACACCTGTAGGGCACCCCATGAAAATCACACATACAAGCATATTGGGTGCTAAAACCACCACAGGGTCCAACACTACGCGGATCTGTGGGACGAAACTCTTCGGAGAACAAAACTTCGCGTTCGGGCGGTTGTATATCGATCTGGAAGGAAAGAAAATGTGTGTTAAATTAATTGTTAGTTCTATGCGGGATTTTTTTTTTTTTTGTTTTAATTTACAATTTTTTAGCATATTTGCATAGATATACGAGTATGTAAATATGTATATATACAGGAAATTAATTTCGTTTTATTTTTTCTATTTAATTTATTTTATAGAATTAAAGATTTATGTTACTCTTACTGTAAAATGATTGTACTTTCTTCGATTTCCTAATTTCCTGAAAAAATTGTGAATTATATTATTTTCGGCAACTCTGCAAACAATACTCATTTTGAAGAAAATCGAGAATAGAAAATGTTGTATTAGAATTAAATGATTTTGGAAAAACTACCATTTTAAGTAAGCAGGTATCATCTTAGAGGGCATAATATTCTTTTATTATACTTGTCAATTTAAAACAAAAACAACAAATTTTCGAAAATAAAAAAATAACCCAAAAAAATAACAAAAGTAAAGTATCGTAACACTTTTCAACTTGGCACAAGTAACTTTGTTAATATTATCATCGTGTTTCTAAAGCGAATAAATGCGCCGGCAACAAATAAAGTTTTCTCAACTAACTGATTGACTTTCCTGCAGGCTGAAAGTGGAGCGCTTGTGAATTGCGGCATTTATACGTACATAGATATGTACATATGTATGTAATTTCATACATTTCCGGCTAATGAGGCGCTCTGGTACAACTGGCAAATGCAATTCAAGCGATTTGGCGCTTGTGGGTGTTACTAAAGACATATACACATACGCATACACTGAAAGAAATATAGACAGTGTAACCTAGACTTGTGGACATCTCCAATAAGCGGACAAACTTAGGGAACCAAGGTTTTTATTGCGTTTTAGAACGAAATCCACTCTAATCGAAACTCTAATTTCATTATTTTTGGATAATGTCACTACTCACCATCGATATATTAAACCAGATAGATTTTTCAGTCCCTCGATCAGGGCATTATACAAAATTTTAAACTTTCAAAAACTTTTGTCTTTTTTGAGGCTGTTTATTTTATTAAATATGCATGGCACAACGAACGTAACGGCATAAACTATTAAGAACTGTGTGAACTCCGTGTGAAATTTCTGGTTTCGATGCAGAGATTGATATTCCCATATCTTCGCTACCGGCTTTGATAAAGATTTTAAATGAAAACGGACAAGAGCAGTATTCGGAAGACTTTTTGCTAATTGACGAAATTCTTAATATAAACAATAATATTGACATTGTCATTGATGAAATTTATACTGGTGAAATGTCTGACGAAAAAACCGAAGGCAAGAGTGTAGTGTGTGTCCAGGATGAAAGGCAAATTATGTCATATCCCGTCGTATAAAACATTTTAACAGTGACGACACTATTGGATTCCAATACGCCAAAACTTTAGAATGCCATCTTGAAAATTGTTTTATTAAACAAAAATAGGAAAAATTGCGGCAGACTACGGTATAAGAATTTTTGAAATCTTAAATAAAAATTGATAAATAAACATGAAATAAATTGATAGTTTAACATAAAAAAGTAATAAAAAATTTTATTTTATCGCGTCGTGTGTTAATAAATTTTACTTTCAGTATAGTTCTTCAACTCCCATAAGCGGACAGAAATTGTGGAACCGTGAGTGTCCAGTTGTGGGAGGTTTCACTGTACATATACACGTCATACATACATATACGTATGTGTATGTATGTGTATGTATGTGCATTCATTTATTTTTTTTTTTTTTGTTTAGTTTGTTGGTGAGGTATCAGCCAATTCACAACTAGTGTTCGCTAGCAAAATATTGGTGGGTGAATGTGCTTGGCGTCAACTTTTCGTAAACCAATGTGGCACCGGTTACATGTACATACGTGTATACATATGTAGATACATATAATTCAAATTTGTATTGTACAAAAATACATTATATAAAAGTATGTATGTATGTTTGTATGCTTATACCGAGGCAGATGAACTTTACTTAGTTTGAGTTTTTATTTAAGTGTAACTTTGTTGCCATCCGTCAACTTGGCGCGCTGGCGCTGCTCCCTAGACATACGTACCAAAAGACACACATACATAGGTATATCACGTGCACGTGTGTGCATATAAAAAAGTCATTGGTTAAGGACTACAGACAAACTTTTTTGAGATAACAAAAGTTTGAATATACATATGTACTTATGTATGTATATATGAGTAATACATAGAAATAAATATCAAGAAAGTTAGTTGTAAGATTCGAATGATTGTTGCTTTGTAGGCGCTTATACAATATTTATGCGTTTGTTTAAAAGTGTGACGTACGTAGTATATCCTTTACATTCTTGATGATGTAGCGTATGAGCATGTACTTCAGACGAGCAGAGAAACATAGATGTTAGAAAACTTTGTGTTGTACTTTTTTTTTTAGAGAGGACTAACAAAATTTCAGTAAGTTGACCAGAAAAAAAACATATTTTTGTATTTATTCGTAATCTTTGTCCTTTTTTATCTTCTCTACATAATCGCCATGGATTTCAATGAATTTCTTAAGCCTATAGATCCACTTCTGAAAACACTTTTCAAAATCTCGCTTTTTAAGCTTTCAAGTTCAGCATTAACCGCATTAATTATCACTTCGTTGCTTTTAAAGACCTTTCCATTTAAATTTTCCCACAGATCGCAATAAAATTACTCGTTATTTCACCAGTGTGGGATGGCGCGTTGTCAGGATGTAAAAATTAGCGCCGCAGATCATCTTTCTTCGTATTTTCCAACAATCTTTTGAAAACTTTTGGTCAACAGTCTTCGATGTACCATTTTACAGTTACCGTCTGACCCTGTTCCAGTGGAATAGCAGCTACGATTTTAGATCGCATAAACTGACATCATTACTTTTGCTGCTGATTTTTGTTGCTTCGATTTTACGGGTGGGTTTACTCCTGTTGGGCTCCATACCATGGACTGCTGTTCGGTTTCTGGATCTTACTTAAAGAACCAAGATTCGTCACCAGTAACGACTTTACTAAAGTTGCTAAACTGACCATTTTCGAATTTGTTTAAGAAATTCTTAGTAAAATGCACTCGAGCCTCATTTATAGTTCGTGGATTTCTTCGTGTATTCCAGATGAATAAGTTCTTGTGTCAATCGTGGGACTTCGTCACTTTTGGGCTTCATCAGAGCTACTGTGACGTCATCAGTGGCAGATTTTGGTCGACCTTCTCGGGGCTCATCCTCTACGGAGAAATGTTCGGTCTGAAATCTTCGGAGCCACTTAGAAATAGTCTTTAAAGACGGTGCAATCGATCCGTATGCAATTTGGCATTCACTATTCAGTGAATTTGTATTGGCTGTAAATTATACCGAAATTCGAAGAGATATGGGAAAATTATTGAGGTAATAGTTACTGTAAATATTCAAACTAATAGAATTCTAGTTAACAACTAGCAGAGTCTCATTCATAGTTATAAACGACGCAAGAAATCGGTTTTATTCTGCTTGCAAAGTTATGCTGAGAGATTTGTTTTCGATCCAGTTTTTGTTGAATTGTTAACGTGTGCGGCACTAACTTTCCAAACATTTCTATGTAAAATATGAAGTACTCGTTCGTCTGAGATGCTTATGGCCTTAGCAATTTCAAGCTTAGTCAAACTTGAATTTTCACTAACAATATTATAAATTTGCTCAATGATTTCTGGTGTGTTTACGGTTCTTGGTCGTCGGTCGTGTGGATCGTCTTCAAGCTTAGTATGACAACGTTTAAATTCACCAGCCCAAAATTCAACGGTTCGTTTTGAGGGTGAGGAACTTTTATACACTTCTAACAATTGTTCATAAATTTCCTTTGCTTTTAAACTTTTCAAAGCAAAGAATCTGATCACTGCGCGGTATTAAAATTTTCCATATTAAAAAAATATTCTGATACGTGAGAATGAGAGAACGACTTGTAAATTTGCCTGTGTTCTCCCAACAGATCTACCAACTTGAGAAACATTTTTTTTTGTTAGCTAGTAGTGCTGTTTCTTGGTCAGCGTGGAAATTTTTCTACCAACCTGTCTATAATTGGCGGTCTGTAACCGCTAAAGCGATTTTCGGCCGAGCTACTCCTTCAATTTGTGATATGCGTCTTGATTTTTTTACAGTTTATACTAAGCCGCCTCCAACTGGCTGAGGAGCTTTTATTTCATGTCAGAAATACGCTCGAAGGGATTGACATTCCCTGATTGTACTTATTACAATTATTATTTTTTTCAGTAAGAAAACATTATAATTTTCGGATTACTAAAATAGTGCTAGCTTTATAAATTATCATACTCCTTTTCGAAACTTTCATGGAAGTTTTGATGAAACATTTTGGAACTTATATAAACCCAATCATTTACCCTAAGAAACTAAAAAATTGTAACACGAAAGACTGTTCTTCGAGTATTACAAATGGAAGAAAAGTGGAACCATACGGACTGATTAACGCGTTACAAAAGTTATTAACTCTGTACATACATATATTTACGTCTCAGAAGATATAGAACGAATTGCTGAAGATCTGTTATTGACTCTCTTAAGTTGGGATAATGAGTGATTATACGGGTTTTCCACGGCGTGGAGAAATGCAGGAAAATATAAGTTTTTAGTTCTAACGTTTCGGTTGAATCACGTGGAAATAATAACGTTAAAGCAGTTATCAAAATATATTCCCTTTGTTTTTACCCGAAACAAAAAGCTATCGTTAATGTTAAATCATTAACATATAATGCAAAACGTTAAATTTGAAGTGTGCAGTTAGCATCATGACAGGCAGCCATTCGAGATAATTATGATAGCTAAACCAGGCAAAAAACCTAACCATGCCGTCATCATATAGACCAATCAGCCAGTTGCCTTGCCTTTCCAAATAATTTCAAAAAGGTGCTGCTATAAAAAACTGTCTCCTTTGCCCCCATGAAAACGATATAATTCCTACACTTCACTTTGGTTTCCACGAAAAACATGGCACAATTGAACAAGTAAGTCGCTTAACAAATGAAATAAGGAAAATTTTGCAATTCAGAAATTATTGCTCGCCAAACATTAGACAAGTGCTCCACACCTTGATTCATAAAATTAAACAATTATTCCACAAAATCCTTGAATACTACTTATCCAATAGGTGATTCAGTGTAAAATTAAATGAACAGAGCAGCATCAGCAACTTAAACTTATTGAAAAATGTTGAGTAAAATGGAGCATAAAAGTCAATGCAAATAAGTGCAAACAAATAACTTTTACATTAAAGCCAAAAACGTGCCCCATTATTAAGCTCAGTAATGTGCCTATCCCTCCGGCCTGCTGAATGGCAGTGAAACTGAAACACCCGGAGAAGGTGAACCCGAAACTCTAATTGACGACTATGTAGAAGTCCGAATAACAATCGTCCGCTTAAAAAATAACAAAGCGGCAGGGATCGATGGATTACTAGCCGAGCTATTCAAATACGGCGGTGAAGAACTGATCAGGTGTATACATCAACTTCTTTGCAAATATGGTCGGATGAAAGCCTGCCCGACGATTGGAACCTATCCACAAAAAAGGCGATCCCACAGTATGCGCCAATTACCGTGGAATAAGCTTCCTTAACATCGCATATAAGGTATCTCCGCAAAACTTATATTGCTGTTTAAACTTTCATTAAGCAGAACTAAAAGCTCCGTAAGGAGGTGACTCTTTATCTTGTGACTTTTTTAACTTATTGCTGGAGAAAATAATACGAGCTGCAGAGCTGAATAGAGAATGTACAATCTTCTATAAGATCGACATTATTCGCCTCAGCAACCGTGCCGTAAGTTCTGATTTCTCCCGACTAGATAAAGCGAAGCAAAGGGGTCTGGTAGTGAATGAGGGCAAGACGAAATATCTCCTGTCATCAAACAAACAATCATCGCACTCGGCTCCCATGTCACTGTTGGCAGTCAAAACTTCAGGTCGTAGATAATTTCGTCTATCTAGGGACCAGCATTAACACCAATAATAACGTCAGCCTTGAAATCCACCGCAGAATCACTCTTGCCAACAGGTGCTACTATGGACTGAGTAGGCAATTGAAAAGTAAAGTCCTCTCCCGACGAACGATAACCAAACTCTACAAGTCCCTCTTGAAACATCTGATGAGTCGGCTCTAGGAGTCTTCGAGAGAAAAGTTTTGCGAACGATTTATGGTCCTTTGCGCATTGGCGAATACCGCGGACGATGGAACGATGAGCTGTACGAGCTATACGCTGATATTCACATAGTTCAGCGAATGAATAGACAGCGGCTACGCTGGTTAGGCCATGTCGTCCTAATGGGTGAAAGGACCCCAGCTTTGAAAATATGGTGGAAGCAGAGGAAGAGGAAGATCTCCACTCTGTTGGATCAGGTGGAGAGTGACCTGGTTTCCCTTGGTATTTCCAACTGGCGCCAGACAACGAAAAGAAGAGAAGAATAGCGCTCTTATAATGGTTCGGCTACAATTTCTATAATTGCCAACGCCAATAAAGAAGAAGAAGAATGTGTCTATCCCACAAGCTAACGAAATCACATATCTTGGCATTCACTTGGATAGACGATTAACTAAGAGGCGACACATTGCCGTCAAAAAGATGCAGCTGAAGCTTAAATTTTCCACTTTGAATTGGCTTTTAAGCAAGAAATCTTCTTTATAATGCATCCATAAAACCGATATGGATATATGGAATCCAGTTGTGTGGAGCAGCTTGCGCGACGAATATAGTAAATATATTACAAATATTCCCACTGAAAGCGTTAATATCAACGGGCACACCATGGTACATATATGTCCAATGACAATATCCATAGAAATCTAAATATATGAACCATTAAAGAAGAGTTTCTAATACGTAGCAAAACTGCACAATCATCCCAACCCTTTGGCCTCAGCAGTGATTCAAATGCGCCTGAAGAGAAGAGCTTTACTGCCTTTGTAAAGAGCAACACCAAGCCAGGAGGCCATTCCTAACTAACGGGCTATTTGAGCAGATTCAATAAATAAATACAAATTTTATTTAAAAAAAAATATATAAATGCATGTACGAGTGTATACCTATGTACATATATATATATATATATATATATATATATTAATTTTTTTTTTTGTTTTTTGAATCTAAACTTTTTTTTATCATAATCCAAAGGTTTAACTTCTCATTTGATTTAAACTAGCGTATAATAAACTCATTAAATTCGACAATCACCACTAATTGAATATGAATTTGTTAAACAAATAAAAAAAAAAAATAAAAAAAGAGAAAACAATTAAAGCAGTTAATAGTCAACAATTTGTGAACTCAGTAATTGTTCACTCAACCGCAAATTAATGCAGACAAAAGGCAGCAGGTAGAGTTTGGTGGATACTTGGTTAGACAGACAGAGCTACCGACAAAGCCAGCAACAACCACTAACGCCACCGCAGGCATCACCAAAGCGCAACAAATCACGAGAGCAGAAATTGGTGTGGCATGCAACAGCACATGCCAGTCGCGTGTTGCATGCTTGCAAAAATATTTATGCACACATTCTTTGTTTTTTGTTTTCCTTTTTGTGTGTTAAATATGACGGTTTACTATTATTATACTATCATTATTATTATTATTATTATTATTTATATATGCTCACATTCCTTTTTTAATTTATTAACGGTGGTGTTTCGAGTGTAATAGACGTTAAAGAAATTAAACAAAAAAAAAAAACACAGAAAGATGGCAGCAAAAAGCGAAAAGAGGCACAAAATCTCTGACAAAGCGAAGCAGGCGAGCAAACTAAAAATTAAAGACAACATCATATCATGCAAAAAGTCGAATCTTTTGTGTCAGCGACGCACAGTGGGCCAGGCTGCCCAGCTAGCGGAACTTTATTAATAACTCGAGTAAACAAAAACAGATTTGACTGTAAATTTATATTTTGGACTTTTGATAAATTTATTATATATTTCTCATCAGAAATTAATCGGAATCGGATGAATCTGACGAATCTGATTTATTTAAATTTTTTTCGAAATTAATCAAAAGCCCAGCCACGGTTTTATCAAAATTGAACTCTTTGCCACTAGTGTTAGAAGTTTTCGACATAGCCATTATATACGGATCCGATGAAACAAGTAAGCCGTTCATAACATCCTCCATTGTATTACTCCTTTTGTCCTTACGGGAATGGTTTAGTCGAGTGTTTCTGAAATCTTTGTTCCTGGCTTCAAGTGCTTCTTCAGATATTATACCAATAGGAAGTGCAACACTGTTGATGATGTCTGCTCCGTGTATTAAAACTTTGTGCACAGATGACGGCATATAAAACCAAGGATATTTTTCTACAAAGACTTCAGCTGTTTCGTTTGCATATGAGTTGAATAAATTTGTATTGACTTGGTGTCCGCTAGCCATCACCCTTAAGATCACACTGAATCGGTATATGAGTTCTTCACAAACTCCGGTAATGCCAGCAACCAAACTCGGTTGACTAAAAAAACGTCTAGCAGTATTCCCATTGTTGGTATTTCCACTGCCCGCCATAGGAATGTCTACCAATAATCCCATCTGACTTCTTAGCTGCAATTGGATTTCTGATTTTTTTGCTTCTACCTTGTCCTTGTCTTCGTTACGAACTTGCCATTTCTCTATTGGCAGTCTGTAAGCAATATGTAAGATACACTCAAAAAACCGTATCCATGCATGCAGAGTTGATAGGCCATATTTCAAAAGATCTGCATCAATTGGATAGCTTTTTACCAATCTAATATTATTCATATTTTTTGGTAGTGCTCTACAAATTCCACATGTCTGAGTAGATGCTTCAGCAAGAGCGCTAAATGTTTTGCCATCTAGCATGGTCATATGAAATTCGTGGGAAATTGTAAATAAGGGTGTAATTGTTGGTTGAATGTCCAGTATTTTTCTTTTTACTATATCCGACTCTGATCGAATCAATTCTATAGTTTCCTTTTCGCAAATCAGTTTCAAAGGCCTACAATAGCGTGTTGATGAAGGTCGCGGATTTTTCCACAAAATCTTTGATCCAAGCTGAACTTGTAATGGTACAAGACAAACTGCAAAAAGGTGTTGATCTAGCATCTCAGTTTCACCATTTTGAAACTTTTGTCGATAGGTTGCGTGCCCACTGCTTCCATCACAGCCCCATTTATGTATTGCGGTTAAACTTATGCGATTATTGTTTTCCGCAAATTGATTTTCAAAAATCAGGGAGTGCACCTGTATAATTCGACTAACAGTATGATCGACTAAGCTCTGTAGTGTTGTTTCCGCTGGATAGTCAGAATATTTCATCTCATTTGGGTAGCACATAATCTTTGCTGAATGCAACTTCTGGTAACTTGGATATATATCAGCATCTCTTTGCTTAGCACTACATCGCATTAGCTTATATTTGTGTTTAGTGAGGCCTAGATCTATATACAGAGCCAGGGCTTCTTCTGGTGAGTAAGGTCTAGGTAACTTCACATGTGTGTCCAGTGACCTTTTAATTTTTTTTTCCAGCAGTATTGTCTGCATTCAATGCACAAACAACTTTTGATGCGCTTCGCAGTCCCGATTTGTATAGGCTGGAGCTCGCTGCCACCATTAATTCATCACATGTGGTTTCCTTCACAAGATTAGACACTTTTCTGCCTTGAGCTTTGTGGCACAGGTCACCAAAATCCTTCTTGGGCCGACCCAGATCTGAATTTGATGGTACATTGTATATTAACAGTGGCTCATCAAGCCATTTCTGGTTTTTTTTCTCGAAATAAGTTCTGTTGTAATGACATGATTTCCATTTTTCTGTCAGTCGGCTCACAAAACTAGTTAATTTCCTAGTAATCCTTTCAGATTCCATTTCAGAAAGCTGGCGGTTCTTTAAAATTGTACCAAATACCAATTCTTTTAAAACGAGTTTTCTCTTTGCGGGATCATTTTCGCTAAGCCAAGTGGAATAAAGCACGCGCTTTGGGCCGACATTTCATCTAAAAAGTGCAACAGACTTTACAGTTGGTCGAAGTTGGATATAATTTTGAAAAAATTAACGACACAAAGACTCACACGTTACATAAATGCTAAAATCAGCTTGAACAAGAGTGAACAAGGTTAGTTATAGTCCAAACATGCTAGTATCAAGCATAATGCCATACCTGGTAAAATAACAAACTTCGAACCCTTTTTTTTTACTAAACATAAAAATACGGGTCACAAACACATTGTTTTTATTTAGAACATACCTTTTCCTAAAGTTAACAGAAGTTGTTGAACCAATTTGTTTTACTTTGTTTCAATTGAAGGTCAATCAACAAACACGAAACCGTTACGCCAAATATTTGCAGACCACGCGCTGAAACATATGTTCACTTTGAAAGCTCAGAGCTGATCATGTAAACAAACAAAAACTCTTATACAAACTCTTATATGCTCAGACGGATATTGTCAGTTAAAAAAACCAACAAAAATACTAAATTTGAAGATATAAAAATTCGACTTTTGTCCCGCTAGAAAAATCGTCTGGCCCACTGTGCGACGGTAGGCTATGTTGCCCGGTGCTGTGTACACATGGCGGTTCAGTGTATTCGCACTCGGCATGTGTTTGCGGCAGCAGCATCACCTTCGAGCCATTGTGTCGTGGTGAAGTGCACATTGTTTGCACTTGCTTTTATACATATGTATGGGTTTTGCTGCTTCAAAGCTCATTCTGTTTACAAAATATGCTTTTGTGCCCGTGCTTGCACTTTGCAGAAGTCTCATTCTGGTGGCCCTGCATTACAACGCGCATCTTTCATACAAAAATGCATATATATACATACGTGTACATACAATCTATGTATCTGCCGATGCATTAGTATTAGTAGTAGTATTAGTTGTAGTAGTGCGGCAATGTTTGTCGTTAAACAATTGCCAATTGTTTTCTTATGCGGTGTAAAATATCTCGTTGACAGCTCGTCTGCTTGTCATCTAAACAATGTGTCAGGAGCGTTTTGTTTTTCATAAACGCTTTCGTTGTTGTTATTAGCCACAAATGAGAAGTTATTAAAGAGTTTTTCCTTCAACACACTTTGTACGAAATATTTATGAGAAGGTCGAACGCAACCTCTGTTGGTAGGTAAAAGTTTTATGTTAATGATAAGTTTTGTTTAACGCATGGGAAGTAAGAAGTAAGCGACAGAATGCTCAAAGGCAAATTATTACAAATTAACACATACTTAACATATACTAATACTTTGAAAAGTTTTCACCAACAGTAGTACAAAGTACAGTAGTAAGAGGTGTTATTTTGGTCACCTCTTTGGGGGATAGATAACACGGCCCGGATACTTTTATCTTAAAAGATCGATGGTTTCGTTGGCTGTGTGGCATGTAACGCCGACGGGTTGAAAGTAAACGTTGTTCAGATCAATACCATCCACCCACCATCATGCCATTCAGGGCCAGAAAAAAGCGTTAATAATCTCTCAATAGCGCAATTCATTCGCCGTAACTGTTGCTACAGTCACATTTCGTAAAAGTATGGTCCGATGATCCCGCTGTACCATAAACCGCACCAAACAGTTTCACGTTTAGGATGGAGAGGCTTTTCAACAATAAATCTTGGGTTTTTTCGAGTCCCAGATGAGACAGTTTTGCTTATTGACGTAGGCATCGAGGTGGAAATGGGCCTCATCAGTCAAGATGATTATTCGATGCATTTTAAGGACCCAATTAGCAAACGCACGACGCTGTTGATGATCGCCTGACTTGAATTCTTGCGTTAAGACCCAAGTCTTTATGCAAAAACGTTTGTAGAATAGACAAATCTAGGATTTCTTCAAAACTATGGGCTACAGTAAAAAGGTTCTCAGTTGTTCTTGAACGACGTGCACGTGTTTTATTCTTCACATCACTAAATTGTCCTAACAGCTCTACCAATTTCTGTATCGCGGTCCGACAAAGTGTTTCACGACGACCGAAAAAATGTTTTAGTGTTACGAACCGTCTCTGCCGGGTTTTCACCATTTTTATAGTGAATTTCAATGCGTTGTTGAAGCGTGTATCGTTCCATTTTTATTACTGGCGTAGTTTTTACTTGTCATATGTCAAAAAAATAGAGCTTCAAAAGTGACATCTATCGGTATGGCAGGCTATTCAAAAAAACTTCTCTTAATGGAAAACCCTTTACTTTTTGGTTACCAAACTAAATATATTGTTTCTTTTGAAAGAGTTGCTGTTCGAAAATTTAAACTCAATTAAATTGATCGAATTAAAGTATTAATTGTTAGAATGAAACCGCTATAGGTTAAGAAGGTTTAAAAGGCAGAGGTTTCGCTGGCTTGGTCGTGCCTTTTGTATAGGCGACAAGTTGAATGTTTTCCACGCAGTACGCACCCGCCGGTAGAAGCAGAGGAGGAGGAGGACCTCCACAAAAGAAATGGATCGAAGAATTTGTAAAAAAAAAAAACTGTGCGTTAAAAGAATTAGATAATGCGTGAAAATATTCCTTTAGCTACACCAAAGCTTTTTTCATTCGAAAGAATTTACTTGTTCGTACTTTACTTAACAAGTTCGACTGCTTTGTACTTCCCTCCTATGTCTCTGTAACCAGGGATAGTGTTTTTGTTGTTGTTGTAGTCGCAAAAATTTACCCGATTTGGTTTTCGGTGAATATTGCGAGACTGACATTCCTTGGCCATATAAAAATCCGAGTCTACGGGTAAATTCTTGAGATCCTAATCCGCAGGGTTTACAAGGGATAGTCTGTTCTGTTCAGCTATCTCCTGAAGAGATTACAAACTTTGTCATAATCAAACTGAGAACTTTCATTGTTGCCGGACTATCACTGAAAATGAATTCCAAAATTATACTATAATTTTATACCAAACAAATTGCTTAGGACAATAATTTCCAAATAAAAGTAATCGCCCTTTAACATTTGATATTATGTTCATTTATGACAAAGCTTAGATAAATACTTACACATTGTCTAGTATACATATTGTACATACATACATATGTACATTCTCGTACATGGCTCTACATAAACTGGTAATTAATAATACTGTATTAAATACATATGTGCCACATGCGAATAACGTTCATTATACATAATTTAAGGCATAAACCCCATGCATTCATTATCAGAGTCAGCCAACAGAACAGAGTTAGTCAGTTAAATAGCCGCTTTAAGCGAAATGGAAAATAAAATGCAAAAAACGAAATATGGGCAAACATAAGCTTGGTGCTCCACTGAACGGTATAATGCTCAGCGGTTGTATAATTGCACATATGTACATGTGACTTACATAAGTATCTATACATAGGTATACTCATATCTATAGATATGTATGCATATCTGTAACTGTACGCACGTTAGCATAATGGTTGAAAAGTCGACGAACTTTACACACAAAAAACATTGAATTAAACTTTAATTTAACTTCGACATACTGCAGCAAGTATGTATGTATGTATATATGTACATATGTAGCACATAATATGTCGAATGACGAGTGCAAGCACACTTCACATACATATGTATAATATTACTTATTTGACCAACAAATAAAAGGGTAGACGACATAGACCAATGAGTAATACACGTAAGACTACATATGAATATGTATGTACTCGTATGTACAAATGAAGCTGGAGAAATGAAATTTCATCAAATCACTGTAGCTGTAAATACAATTGCTATAACTACTTTTGCTTTATTTAAAAAAAAATATATCCCGTTTACGAATAAATAAATAATTTCATCGCCGAAAAAAAAGTATTGATACGGTAGTAAATTTTATAGACCATACAAAACAAAGACGAAAATATAATAAAACTGTCTCACAGCGAAACTTTTTTTAAGTTTTTAAAAATTTCAAGAGCTTATTATGTATATTAATTTAAAATCTTTTTGATCTATATTATATACAAATTAGAGGAAACTGAGCGTATAAAAGAATTTCCTCCTTAGTTTTATTTTCAAAAAAAAAAAAAATAAATAAATAAATAAATAAATAAATATGGAAATGTTTTTACTAAATTAGTATTAAATGCCAAAAATAGTCTTGAAAAAAAAAAGCAGAAGGATCACAATAAAAAACAAAACACCGCAGCTTAAAAGTAAGGAAAATAATAAGTACAATTGGCACACGCGCATAAATGAATTAATAAAGAGTAAAAGCCTGCGTGAACAAACCCGATAAAAATGAAAAGTAGCTGGTTTGCACTATAAGAATAGCGAACAAAAAACGGCACAGCTTGTTAAGCAAACAACTTTCAATTTAATTCAAGAAACACGTGTGGAAGGGCCAATTTGAGTTCACAACGCTGGCACGTACTAGCTAATATGCAAAATGTACTACATGCAAATTACGCATCATATAGTGGCGAAGAAGTAAATGTAAGCCGAGAGGGAGAAAAAGTAAAAAATAAAACAAGTAAAAATGCCAATTGCAATTTGTGCTTGGTGCGAGGTTAAGTTGATGCGCGCTGATTTAACTTGACATGCCTTACGCAAAAAGGCAGCAGGCAGCAGGCAAATAGGAATTCGCCCTTACTACAGAGAAGTTAAGTGATTTACTTCGAAAGCCCCTAACAACGTCAATGAATTTCATGTTCAACATTTTAATATTATAATTGGCAATAAGTGCTTTGGCAACACTTCAAGTTGCTTCCATAAATGTATTAATTTAATACATAATTTACGTTTGTCACTTAAATGAGTATATAAATATGTATATGTATATGTATTTGAACTCTGCACTCTATAGCAGTTTGACCTATTTTTTTTTTAATAACAATTAGCAATTATGATCGTCTCATATAACTCTTCATACTCCAACTCACATATGTACAATATGTGCTTGCTCTCTTACAATTATTACAGTGTATATTCAGCACTTACTTACCCTTCTTATGATGTACTTGAGAGGAACTGTTGGAAAAATGTGCTTAATTGCCGATGCCAAATCGGTGAGTATAACATCAGCGTTCTGTAATTAAAAATGCAAATTAAAGAGCTAATCGTCAATTAAGTATTCTACATGCTTTTCCTCCCTATTAGAGCTAAACTTACCGCACTAAAGCTCCCCGCATCAAAACTTGTTGTAAATGAATACGGTCGATCGTTTGTGATGATTGAGAAGTGTGTGGATTTTTTACTTTCCACTGCCTGTATATCCAAGTAGTGAAAGTGGCATTCGATCTGTGGGAGAGGAAAAACAATTATGAATTTGTATATATTTTTGAACTAAGCGATGTAACGGTACATTCTTTGTTTACAAAGCTTTCATTTGTTTATGTACTTACTTTTGTGGGCACCTTCGCGATTAGCAAATATATACGAACTGGCGTGAAAACCTGCAAAAGGAGAACAATAAGTTAATATCATTTTATTAAATTTTAATTAAGAAAAATTGGATATTAAGAGCTAAAAGTATGACAATTTTATTTGGAACATTTATATATTTATTATATAGTTTTTGCATGCAATTCCGGTAGATGTCACTTTTGAAGCTGGAATTTTTTGACACTTGACAAGTAACAACTACGCCATTAGTGTAACGATACAGTACTGTTGGGACATGTTAGTAATGTGAAGAATAAAACAAGTTTACCTCGCTCAAGAATAACTGAGAATATTGCTGCTATAGCCAAAAGTGTTGAAGAAAACCCAGGTTTGTCATTTGGAATTTGGAATTGGGCATTCCACAAACGTCCTTATACCGTGCTTTGCATAAAGACTTGGGTCTTAAGCTTTATAAAGCTGAGTTAACACACGAACTCAAGCCGGCCGATCATCAACAACGTCGTGCCTTTGCTAATTGGGTCCATGAAATGCATGAAAATGATCCGGAATTTCTTCGAAAAATCCACTTGTCAATAAAGCAAAACTGTCGCATCTATGTTTTTTTGTGGCCTGAATTGGATGGTATTGATTTGGAAAACGTTTACTTTCAATAAGATAATGATAAAAAAAGATAAAGCATCCTAGATTATTAGGAAGAATTGGTGTGAGAATATTCAGGGAGGCAGTAAGCCAATTATCTACGGTAAATACAGTAAACATAACCAAGGTCACGGATCTCACAGATGTAAACAAAAACACCGTACAAACTCTTCTAATCTTCCAAATGAGGAAATGAGAGGAACGTTTAAGATCCACTAAATTATTGTGGAGAGTGTGGATTGTAGACAATGAAACTGTTATTTCCACTAAGTGAAAGGAAACAAATAATTCTTGTGGATGTATTGACAGGACATCTCTCCCTCACATGTCATTTTTCAAAGCTGGATAAGGATGAATAGCTGAGTGCAAAGCATGCCCGAGGTTCAAATAAAATTATTTTCTCAGTAGTATCATGGTGAATAAATCTTTCGAGAACTAAAGCAAACCAGCTCTTCTCAAATTCGAAATAAGCTCTACAAATGTTTTAGTGAAATTTTTTTTAAATCCAGCATCGTTTGATAAAAGGAATGCCGATTAAGATCAAAGTTTACTATTTGAAGAAAGGGGAAGAAGCCTCAGTCCCTCATATTATAGTTAATTTTTACTTAGTTCCATCTCGTTAACGCAGGTGAGAAGTGTGTTTCCCATTCCTAACATCTTCCACTCCTGCTTGGAAATATTTATATGCCGAGGAATAAACTAAGAGGCTTAATTCAAATTTAATGCTAATTTATTAACGTTTGTATACTTTTGCCGATTTTTTTTATTGCGTCACTTCTACCAAACACAAAGTTATAATAGTTTGCCTATGACGGCACTTAATCCATTTTATAGCACGCAACAACTGATGGAATTTTATATTCTTCTTTTTTTTTTAGAAATTCAATACCAACAGACATTTTCTGCTTAGTGGCGCAATTTCCTGCTGCTACTACTATTTGAATTGGCTGGATTGTATATACTTTTGTTGGCATGTACGTATATTGCTATTGCTTGTAAGCTAACCCTTTTTTATTGTTTCCTCTTCGGGCAATGATGTAGTGTTCACTCGATTTTTGTCACTGTCCTGTGCTTCGGTGTGCTTCCAGTAAGATTAAAGTATTTAACGCTTGATTTGCTAATTACTTGCTATTTGTTTTAAAATATCCTGAATGCAGGTATCAGTTACCACAAGGAAGCCAGCAACATAGCCAAGTACAAATATGTATATGGACATACCAACTTTGTGATGCAGTTAAGTGTTCAGTGCTTATCGAAACTACATTTTAAGTTGGACAAACCCTTAAGTCCTTTAAGTTTTCGAACTTTTGTAGCGTAATGAGTTTGGTAATCTGTTTGTTTGTATTTTACTTTACTTCTGTTCCATTATTATTAATGCGTTTGCTAATATATGTAAATATGTATGTACGAGGGGATTAACAAAAGTTCGGTCAGCTGCTGGCTTTCAATTTGTTTTTGTTAATTTAAGAATACTAAATATTTGCAATGACTTTATTAGTCTTTCTTTCAAATTTTAGAACGATCGGCTAAAATGGAGACGAGAAACCTCAAGATAACTGAGGATAGGTCAGACGAAATTCCACCACCAACGCAAACAGAAATTCGATATGTGATTTCCTTCGGTTTTCGGCGCAATTTACAGCCAATACAAATATTCAGTGAATGCCAAATTGCTTATGGAATGATTGCACCGTCTTTAAAGACTACTTCTAAGTGACCGGACTATTTGTCGTAGACGACGAGCCCCAAAAAGGTCGAAAATTGACGAAGACTCACTCATGCCATGGCTGTATCGCGAATATTAAGAAATCATCTGGGATAAACGAAGAAATCTGCTCGATGGGTACCACGAATTTTAAATGAGGCCCAAAAAGAGGCCCGAGTACAGTGTACTCAATTTTTCCTAAACAAATTCGAAAATGGTCAGTGTAGCAACTTTAGTAAAGTCGTAACTGCTGACGAGTCTTAGTTCTATAAGTACGATCCAGAAAAAAAACAAGAATAGTTGGTGTATTTTCTTTTTGTATACATATTTTTGGTTAAGCATTAACAAATTGTCCTCAGGATATTAATTTTTGTTTGCCCGACGATTGGAGCCTAAGTGTTCTCCGGTGGTGAAGAGTGGACGATGTCAATATCGGATTAGTCGGCCCTGAGAGTTTTCGAGAGAAAAGTTTTGAAAATGATTTATGGTCGATGATGGAACGATTAGCTGTACGAGTTATACGGCGAATGAGGGGAATTTTAAGAGAAATCTGGAGAAAACCCCATTTCACTTCTCGAACTATTTCACAACTTACTTATATTGATAACTCTTTGGAGCCTCTAACACCTAATTGAAGACAAGCTAGCTTTAATATTATTTATACTCTTTCCTTCCTGGTTTATAAAACTTGTATATTGTATATTTATGTAATTACAGCTTTATGTATAACCACTGAACCGCGGTGTTATCAGTGCACACCATCATGCGGTTCGAATCTTGACCCGACTAAATTCAAAATCATAATTTTTTTTTAAATATTTAATCTTTTGGTGGTCGGTCTCCGGCAGGGAATATCAACTGCTCTGGCAAAATGAAATGAAATAAAAAGCTCCTCCATCAGACGTTGTGGTTTCCTTCATTTATTGAAAAAACATCCAGAAACACACCATATATTGCAGGGAGATTTGGCCGAAAAACTGCCAAAATATAAAACTTAAATACTTCATTATTCTGAACACCATCATGTGTGGACTTTAAATGATGGCGATTGTCTGTTTAATTATGCAAATGTTGCCTAGAAATGTACAACAAAACATATACTCGTATACCCTCTTTTGACATTAGATTTTGGTGTGAGTAGATAGAACAATCAAGTTATTATTGAAATATCTGTGGTACAACAATTCCAAGAAACTTAATATCAACCTAACATTGTATCTACGAAGGCCATAGACATAAAAAAGGCCTGAAGACTTTAAATGAATAACCACGGATAGATCAGCTCGATATCTTAATATTCTGGGTTATCGGCCATACTGAAATTTTCGAGAGGAAAGAGGCAGGAACGACTAGGAAAAGAAAATTTGTTCCAAAGAAGTATAAACCCATTAAATAGGTCTAAGAAGGTGTCATTACATTGAAGAGATCTGATTGCTGCCTGACTGTCGTAGTATATTGTAACCGATTGTCCTGCTGCCGTAGATTTGATTAACCACTCGGTGGCCTCCATGATAGCACAGAGTTACGCCTGGAAAACGCTGCAGTGGTCTGGTATTCTCATGCTCATATTTAATGAGAGGAGCATGGGAGAATAAATTCCGCAACCCATGCCCTTTTCCAAATTGTCATTTTCTCTGTGAGTGTCCAGCTCTCTCTTCCAATCTTGTACATATCAATAAGAAATCTCAGAGAGACCAAAGAACAAATAATAAGTTAACATTTATTATAAACAACCAATGTTGTTTGTTTGTTCTTATTAAGCAAATACATACGAATAATTCACATTTTTGAATATACTTTCGGCGATGCCTTTTCTTAAGAAGGCATCCTTTTGTTTAAGACAATATATTGTTAATGAATATTGAAAGCTGTTAACTACTACACTTGAAAGGAGCTCCTTCACCTCGTCAATAACATTCACTTCTTACACATCAAGTTTGTCATCTCTCTTAACAATGAGTGAGTGAGTGACAGTGCCTATTGTCATCACTGCAACGGACTGTGTTGGAGGACACTCATTTTGGGTAACGCTCTTAAAACTTTATGAATTTTGAATGAACATGAATGTTGACACGTTGAAGTAGCGACAAACGGAGGAGCAGCAGTCAACAATGCCAACGCCGTTGTTGGGTGCCTTAAATTATGTATGAGGCATAAAGACAGCGTTGTTGCCAACTCGTGCCGATGTTGTTGCTGCACTTACTTGCTACGTTGCATGGACGTCCAAAATACTCCGGTGCTTTCAGGCGCAAATTAAATTTTACTTTATCGTATTTTTTTTTTCGCCTACATTTGATACTGATTAAATTTCACTTTTCTGCATTTACTCGCACTTTGAACGACAGTAATGTAAGCAAGCGTGTTTTCCTTTTTAATATTATTCATTAATTTTTGAGGCAAATAAATAATTGGCAAGCGATTCAGTAGCCAAAAATGTTTCCTGATAAAGTCATGCACATTTGTTTTATCCAAATTGTAGCACTTTAAAGTGAGAAATACAAAGAATTGCTGACTGCCTGTTGTTTACTGACAACTTCCGCATTGATTTGCCAACCGTTAAAAATTAACAACCCAAGAAATCACTGCGAATTCAAACGTTTTTTCGTGTTACGAATAAAAGTATGTACATACATACATACATATATATGTTTGAAAATAAATTTCCTTTTCGCCTCCCTGGCAGGCCAAAACAATTGCAAATAATATATACACGTATGTGTGTGCACATGGCATGTATGGCTTTCGTCAGCTGAGCATGCAGCCGGCCAAAACTTTACTTTGGATAATGTAAAAAAAGACATGAGCATATGTCAGACATTCACATGCACGGCCATGTTTTGTTTTTGATTTCTTTCTTAGGCCGAAGTTGTGTTTCATTTTTGGCAGGTTCATACATATGCATGACGCATATTTATTTAATTTTACTCTTTTACCATTTTTATTGCGGATAAACGAAATTAAATGATCTTTATCAGTGGCCTTTAAAGCAATATAAAATAATTATTTATTTTAATATTAGGAAATATGTATGTATGTACATCCGAGAACACCATTATCCAAATATAACTGATTTTAAAGTGAAAAGAAAAGAACATTGCCAATTATGTTATGAGATGAATTCTTATTGATATTCATAAAAACTATGTCAGTCATCGAGCTTGATAAGCTGGCCGGCAAGGGTAATGCTTGAAAATTCTATGAAATGATGCGGCAATTAACAGAAGGTTTCAGGGTCGGTGCAAACTCTTGTAGGATCTAGAGAGATGACCTAGTGACTGCCGCCCAGAATAAACTGAATTTTAGGGGAAATAGTTCTCCAACTTGCTGAATGGAAGAGAAAATGGAACACCCGGAACACCCCAATAGATGACGATGGAAAAGACGTTCCATTACCCGAATTTGAGAGGTTCTAGTAGCGATCGCCCGTTTAAAGAACAGAAAAGTGACTGGAGCTGATGGCCGCCCAGTTTAGCTATTCAAACATGGACGATTGGAACCTAAGTGTGCTTTGTCCCATCCATTCCATAAAAAAGGGGATCCCATAGTCCGCACCAATTACCCTGGGATTAACCCTTTAAATAATGTAAATAAGGTATCATCGAGTGCATTGTGTGAAAGACTAAAGTCCACCGTCAACAAACTGATTGGACCTTATAAGCGTGTCTTTAGACCTGGTAAGTCAACCACTTGACTTGACTTGATAATCACAATGATCAGAATCTTGGAAAAGAATCGATACACATCAACTTTTTATTTGTTTTTAAAGCGGTCTTCGACAGCACAGTGGCGAGCTGCCTCTACGCCGCTATGTCTGCATTTGGTATTCCTGCAAGACTTATAAAGCTGTGTAAACTGAAACTGGAAAATACCAGAGACGCAGTCAGAATTGCGAAGGACCTCTCCGAGCCGTGCGTTACCATACGAGGTTTCATACAGGGTGACCCTTTATCTTGTGATTTGCTCAATATGATGCTGGAGAAAATAATGCGAACTGCAGAGCTGAATAGAGAAGATAAAATCTTCAGAAAAAATTTCATGAAATGATTCGTCAACGCCTTTTCTAATTTTGATTCAGCGATCAATATACGAACTCACCCCCCTCACCCCCCGTAAGATAGTGCGCACTGTTATCCACTCTATTAGATGAGTAGCTTAAGTAAAAAAACCACGAACTTTAATAAACGTTCTGTCAAAAAATAACCGGGAACTGATCATTTAAAAGGCCCACTAGAAAAAGGGCGTCCAGTTTGAGCACGATCTAGCAATAAGTTTGCTGTCAATCATCGTATTATATTATTAAATTAAAGAAAAGAATAAACTATATAGCAGAGTAAAACACGAGGTTGAGTCCAAAAAACTTGCGTACTGCCATTCTGGAGATCAGGGCTCGAGTCCTAGTACGACCAACATCAAGAAATGTAGAAAATTTATTTTTCTAATTGCGGTCACCCCTCGGTGGGCTATGTCAAGCCCTTCGAGTGTATTTCTGACATGAAAATAAAAAGCTCCTCATAAAAATCCGTCGGCCGGTCGGAAGCGGCTTAGTAAATATAAACTGTAGGTCCCTCTATTTGTTGGAAAAACATCAAACATCAAGACGCAGAACCACAAATTGGATGAGGAGCTCGGCCGAAAATCGCTTCAGCGGTTATAAAACGTCAATTATGTACATATGTACATACTACTAAAATGTTTGACTGTCCATGACAACAGAAAATGTGAACTTTTTATCATAAAAATAATAAATACCTATATATGTATATGTGCATACGCGCATGTATCTATATATGTATGAATATTTTCTTAAAAATACATACATATGTAAAAATTAATTTACTGGTTTCATGCCTTGTGCTTCTCTATTGTCATATGGCTATTATTGCCTGCTGTTGACGCATAGCAATGCAATCACAACACAATTGCTGTCAACATGCAACCAACAATACTCTCAATAACTGGTAAAGTTGCCTACCAATCGGGCAATAAAATTACAACATAAACATATTTCCATAGCATTGTCATGCTTATATTCCCAGCAGCAAATCGTAAGACCTTGAAAGCGAAGAGGCAACTTGGAAACTGTATTTTTGATGTATTTTTGGCGATGTCAGAGCAAATGTAAGGCCTCCTATTTTCCTTTTCAAATACCATTTGGGGTAAGGGTACTGTTCATGGGTGTTGCCTTTAGGTTATTGCCACCTTACTACTACGCTTACCAAGTAATCGCTCATTTCAGATACCTACTTTTTTATCGCATGCTTGAGAATCGTCGAACTATTGCGTATTTTTTATAAACATATTTGTATTCACTTAAATTTATAAACTTTACTAGTATATGCAATTTACTAAAGGGTTGAATTGATCGTATAGGTACGTATGATTGTTTTTGTGTTTTTCTAAACAGTAAGCCATTGTAAGCAAGGGTAAAATGCTCGTAAAGATAACTAAGCGTAGAGTGCATCTGGTGTGCGACGATTTGAATGAATTCCGTCTGCTCTGTTTCACTGATGGCCGTTGACCGTCACTTGATTGTTTACCATTTGTTTTTTTGTATTTTGCAGTTTATTGGCTGCACGTCAATCTCTCTCTCTCTCTCTCTCTGCAAGCCTGTGATGTTTATGTTTGAATTAGTTCGTCAGCGCAAGTTTGGAATTCCAATAATGACAGCTTATTTGCTGTATTTTCAAACGCGTTACCACCATCAGCCGATTTAGCGCTTTGGTCAATTCCAAATGCCATAATTTTTTGGAATTTCGTAAATTTTGTTAGATATCAACAGCATTAATAAATGTTTAGATATGATTGGCGCTTTTCGACCAAAAAGATTTTTAACGAAGGGTCAATATTTATGGATATATGAATAAACAATTTTACAGAGTAATTCATTTCGTTGTTTCAAAAGTTATGGTGCACATAATCGCTCAACTACTTAAGCAATTAGAAAAATTTTAAAGAAATTTTGAGAAACTGGATCGGTTACAGATATTGTAAGGCCTGTGCATCATTGCATATACATTCCTTGGGTCACAAGTACAAACACTTCTGCAAATGAGTGAACTCGGACCCAGTTCAAGACCATCTCCCATTTAACGGTAATTTTGAAAAATTCGAAAAACTCAATAATTCAGTTACTAAATGTGCAGTTAAAGCCATATTTTTTAGGAACGATCGCATTAATACAAAAAAATATTCGGTGGGGACACTTTACGATCGAAAAGAATATCTCACAAACCATTGGCTCATTGAACAGAATTTGTTCTGAATGACAGCCACACAGCCTAAACCTATCATCGTAGAGATCTGAAACTTCGAAGCGTGTTCTGCGTATGACGTAGGCTTTTCTGGGATGTTGACCTAGGACATATCTATTCGAAAAAATTAAATTAGTTTTTAAATCGTTCGATTTTCATGAAATTTGATACATTGGTAGCTCTTTGCCTAAACTTTTTCTTCTAGAAAGTAGATCAGGAATCTATTAGATGGTCCTATTTTGCTGAACATATGGAACATACTTTAGATGGCTCTTCATCTATGTATGCCAATGTATGGACAATTTTCTTTCGAAACCGATCTATTCGAAAGAATCATATTTTTAGTTCGATTTGCTTGAAGTTTTCGACATAGAAAACCCTTATTAGAACCATCTTAAAATTCCATGCGGACGAAGTTACGGGCAAACTCTAATATATGTAAATATAAACAGACGGCTCCAGTAGTAAATTTTTGCGCAGTTTTCAATTCATTCGCGCGATTTGCTGTAAAAAAATCAAATTTCGACGTGTGACTACCCTGAGACTAGTTTCTGCAATTTGATTTCAAAATTAATTTTCCAATTGGTCGTGCTACAATTTTTACCTCTCTAGAAATTGCTGTCAAAGTATTTGAGTAAAAAATCAAAGAAAATTTCTGATAAATTATTGTGAAATAAGCTAATTTATAATTTAATTGAGATTTGAACTGATCATTTGCTAGTTAATTCAAAACGAAGCCTTGACTAAATTTCTATGGGAAAAAATTCGAAGGAATGTAGCATTGCTTCTTTTTGAAACTTGGTGACAGTCAATTTAAGTGCAGTAATGTTTTACGTTAACTGATCTCGAGTCAATGTCGTCCTTCTCTTCCCTTGTATTTTCCATTATCCGTCCGAGATAGGGAAGTAAGTGCCAGCTTTTGTATTTATCAGGTCTAAAGCCTTACCGATATTTTCCAATCAATAACTTCCGGTATGCTTTCTTAAATAATGTTCTTCACAGGAACTGACACTGCCTTTTTCACCCTTCAACTAAATAATTTTGTGGTTCCTAAGGCACACAATTTTCAAAATTAGTCATGGTCGAAACAGCTGGTACGATGAGGACTGCCGTGCCGCAGTGGAGAGAAAACAGACTGTCTACCTCGCAACGTAGCCATCGACCACAACACGTGCGGGATGGAATTGATACCGAGAGCTGAAGAGGGAAGCAGAACGCATCTGCAGACAAAAAAAAAGAGGCCGAGATACGAGAGTATGAAGAGCTTGAGAAGCTGGCCAACAAGGGTAATGCTCGAAAATTCTAAGAAAAAATCCGGCGACTTACGGAAGGTTTTGAAGACTGGAGCAGACTTCTGTAGGACACAAAGAGGTGATCTAGCAACCGATGCCCGGAGCATATTGAATTTTTGGAGGGAACACTTCTCCAGCCTGCTGAATAGCAGTGATAATGAAGTATCCGGAGATGGTGAGCCCGAAAACAATCGATGACCATGGGAAATACGTTTCATTACCCGACTATGAAAAAGTTCGAATAGCAATCGGCCGCTTAAAAAACAACACAGCGGCTGGAGCTGACGGCCTAGCGGCAGAACTATTCAAACATGGCGGGGAAGAGCTGAGAAGGTGCATGCATCAACCACTCTGCAGGATATGGTCGGACGAAAGCATGCCCGACGATTAGAATTTGAGTGTGCTCTGCCCAATCCATAAAAAAGGGGACCTCAAAGTCTGCGCCAATTATCGTGGGATAAGCCTCCTTAAAATGGCCTATAAGGTCTTGTCGAGCGTATTGTGTGAAAGACTAAAGCACACCGTCAACAAACTGTTTGGACCTTATCAGTGTGGCTTTGGACCTGGTAAGTCAACCAGATATTCACCATGCACCAAATCTTGGAGAAAACCAGTAAAAAGAGGATCGACACCCACCACCTATTCGTCGATTTTAAAGCCGCCTTCGACAGCACGAATAGAAACTGCCTTTACGCCGCTATGTCTTAATTTGGTATCCCGCAAAACTTATACGTATACGGCTATGTAAACTGACCTTAAGCAGCACTAAAAGCTCCGTCAGAATCGGGAAGGACCTCTCCGAGCCGCTCGACACCAAACGAGGTTTCAGACAGGCTGATTCCTTATCGTGTGACTTTTTTAATTTATTGCTGGAGAAAATTATACGAGCTGCAGAACTGAATAGAGAATGTACAATCTTCTATAAGATTGTACAGCTGCTGGCGTACGCCGATGATATTGACATCATTGGCCTCAACAACCGTGCCGTGAGTTCTGTTTTCTCCAGACTGGATGAGGAAGCGAGTGATATGGGCCTGGTAGTGAACGGGGTCAAGACAAAATATTTCCTGTCATCACATAAACAGTCATCGCATTCCCGACTTGGCTCCCATGTCACTGTTGGCAGTCATAACTTCGAGGTCGTAGATAATTTCATCTACCTATGAACCAGCAGCAACACCAATAATAATGCCAGCCTTGAAATCCAGCGCAGAATCACTCTTGCCAACCGGTGCTACTATGGACTAAGTAGGCAGTTGAAAAGTAAAGTTCTCTCCCGACGAACGAAAGCCAAACTCGGCGTCGGCGTTAACAGTTTTCGAGAGAAAGGTTTTGCGTAAGATTTCTGGTCCTCTACGAGATGGCAACGGCGAATACTGCAGCCGATGGAATGATGAGCTGATGGCCTCTCTTCCTCCTACAAGAATATGCACCAGATTGGAACTTTCAAGAAGTTCCCACACCTTTTCATTCGAATTTTCGAGTGTTACCGCTGTTGGTTGATCTCCCAAGCATATCGTACTCACGCAGTTTATTTTCTCTCTTTTTTTGTTTCTGCTGTTTTCCATATGTTTATATGTGTTTAATTGAACAGAAGCAGTTGCATTCATACCGTCACCACATTTGGCAATGTAACTCTTTGCACTTTTAACCGCAACAACGAGCGCACGAATGAACTGGCACCCCCACAAAGTAGCCATGGCACAGTGTGTATGTTTATGCTGATTGTGTACGTTATGTATGTATATATGTATATGAGTACACTTTACATAAAAGTTGAATATGAATGTCCATGTAAAAATTCAACTGACATATCAAATAACTTAACATGTGTCAACGCATATTCATGTCATCTTAATGACAATTTAATTGTGGGTTGGCTGCTGAAAGTGTCATAAATACTAGATATAAATAGCTACCCAATAGGAAAATTCTTAAAAATAATGTAAACAAAAATTACTGACAAATCCATTTCCCTACAGGGTAGGGTATACATATGTATGTACGAGTATGTATGTAAGTGAGTTTGCATGCAATTAACCACAAGAAAAGAATATGACACCTACAATGGAACACTACGCCTGGGAGTGTCATTCACACATGAACAAGGCGGACAAGGTCGCCCATTAGTGGTTACTACTTTACTTTTTGCAAATTAAACGACTCAGCAGAAAGGGTAAGCGAAATTTTATTAGTTGCAGTAATATACGTGTATGCTAGCAATGAGGCTAAACTTACCAAAACACGATTCTCGGTTTTATCACCTTTCGTCTCCAATTTAACCATATATTTGACCAAAATTTTTGTGTGACGGCCCAGTATGGATTTAACACTTTCTGTAAATGAGAAGAAGATTGAAATCGTAAGTAAGATATACATAAATAGTTGATGAATTAAGATTATTTTTTTTTAGATATATATATATATGTATATATGTGCATTCAAGCACCTTTGAATTTTTAAAATATTGAAAAGAACAAAAATTAAATTCTTAAATTTATTTTGCTGCGTATACAAGTAAAGAAATTTAATTTTATTTAGAATTCGCTTAAGTGGTATATTGTTTAAGTTCCACGCTTCAGCTGTCTCATCTTACATTAGCCGCCCGCTAGTTCTGAATAAAAACGCTACGCTGTTACGGATACGCATACTTATATTCAACAAAATTACTTGAGTGTTACTTATGTATGATATTGAATCATAAGATAATAGTAGCGCTAAAAGAAGAAGAAGCTGTCCATACAAATGCACTTTTGTGCTGGAGAAATCACAGTTGACCACTTAAGTGAAATATTTATAAATTAATAGCATCCGTCGCTTTTGAATTGCTCACATTTTATGTTTTCTTCATTGGCTTAATGAAATCCACATATGAAAGATGAAAGATGAATACTATGTATATGCTAGTACATACAAACGGAGAGGTGTAGAAATTTGTAAGACCCTTTCAGAAAATTCTAAACAATATTAGGGGTATTCAGATTAGAGACATGAATTTAGATATGATAATTCATAAGAGGATAAGGATATTAACAGTGTCGCCGTTTTTACATTTTCTTGCAAGATTTGGCAGTTTTAAATATATATTAGAGCTCAAAATTTTGCTCGAACATAATCGAGCACTTGAGCAGCGCATACTTGCACACTCTTTCATTACTCATTGTTCGAAAAATTTCGAGCACGAGCTCGAGCGATTCGCGCATTTTGAGCAAAAATTTTAATTTTTTTCTCAGAACTTCTTTCAATGGTTTTAAATTTATTTAAGCAAAATGTAAAACTCATTGAAATACTAATGAAATTTCGTCAATTTAAATTGAAAATTGAAAACTTACGAGGACGAGCTTGTAAGGAAGGGCACTTGCCTTCCACTTGCTGGAATAGTTTGAAAATGCTGCTCTACACTTGTAAGCTCAGTATAGGAGACTTATTCATCAAAAATGCTAACTCAAAATGGAGAAGTTTCAATACGTACAATGTGACCAAGGCAATTTGACCAACATAGGATAAAAGAAGGTCTTGAAGAAGACTTGAGCGAAGCAGGAGCAAAGACACAACGATTTCTCAGTTTTGCAAACACTACAACTTAGTTTGACTAGTGGGTGGGGATCATTTAGATCTTCAGTGGCATCACAATTGGTCCGATTGGTAGTTGATGCCCGGGAACCTAGCTTCTATTTAAGACCATTTACCTGGTTGGGCGTATAAAAAATTCTGAAATATGCACAAATTTTTTTTTAATATTGTAGTTAGGAGGAACCTAAAGTCCTTTACACATCGTTCGTACGCTCTAACTTGGAGTGTGCTACGTTCTTTTGAGGGCCTTATAGCAATAATTAGACCTGCGCCAGAAATTTTTGTTGGGTCTTTGTTAACATAGCATACCTACCAAGTTTAGTCGGGTTCTATGGATTAATGCATCGTACTGGAAAATGGTTTCTGAGATATACTTTTCGTCCCGCACCTGTGTCGTACAACGCCCACTCCATCGAAATTTTTTCACACCTATTTTTTTCTTTTTATATAACTTTAATTTTATATTCAGTTAGGAATCGCTCATAATGGTCATATTTTAGTACTTCCAGATCTAACGTTGGGCAGATATCACACATTTACTATAGCGGCCATACTTGAGACCTAAGAAATTATTGAACCAAGTTCCATAAAAATATTTCAATCCTTACTTAAGAACAAACAGCCCAGTAAAAATAGATACACGATTTTATATACGAGTACTCTCTAATAAAAAAAAAAGTAAATTTCGATTTTTTATCAGGTTTTCTTTGGTAATGTTAATCAAAATTTTCATAAGCCAAGAAAATATTCGATTATACATATATAATTGGCAGTTTATAAACCCAGAAGCGATTTTCGGCAGAGCATCTCAATTTGTGGAAAGCGTCTTGATGTTTTCCAATAAAATACTAGATGGATCTACAGTTTGTTATGGGCGGCTGATGGATTTTTATGATTATTTCATTTCAGAAATAGTCATTCCTTGCCGTAGGGCGACCGCAATAAGAAAAATTAATTTTCTTTAATTTTGGATATTGGTTCAAACCATCACCCGAACTTTCAGAATGGCAGAATGCACTGCTAACCACTCGGTTATGGCGGCCGATTAATTAATAATAATACTTCCACAAGCGGAATATTCAAATTTTTTATTGCTGAAATGATATCGAAATTTTAACCAAGTAAACAAATTAGGTCATTCATAAAAACACATCAGGCTTATAAATATATTAAAATTTTGGAAATAAAATAAAATTTTTCTCTTACAAAAAATCTATTGAATGTAGCAACGTTGTGGATTAGCTTGGTTTTAATTTAACCAACAAAGTACATATGTCTATGAATTTGTATATACATAAATACAAGTTTAAAATTGTTATATGATATTTCCATAACAGCAAAAAACTATAAGTTGGAGGAAATACATAATAACGCAGAATGCATAAAAAAGATTTTTATTATGATATTTTCAGTAAAAAATTCTCTGGTATATGTGTAACAAGAAGAAGCGCCAGAGTAGACATGCAGACGCGTAGCAAGACAGCGCCGGCATGTGAGGGGGAGGTCGGTGAGGTGGCAATCAAGGCACTCATCATCCATCCCTGTGTGAGGCACGAGTGTGAAATACATAAATATTCACCAACATGTAAATTCACGCTATACACAGTATTAGTTATTTAGCTAACCAGCTTTAAAAACAAATTCAGCAGATCCGCAAGCAACTGAGCATAAAACAATTTAGCTTTATAAAGTAAAAAACTTAACGGAGAATACAGCTTCTGGCAACGGGGAGACACGTCCGCTATGCGTCGAGCCGGTTGCTAAGAAATCTTTATTGCACACACATTCAAAATCTCTTGGTTGGTATTCATGACTTGGTAGCACACACATATACGAGTATATGTATACATTATGTCATAGCAACTATGTCATGCCACAGTGAAAGAAACAACTTCTGTAAATTCAGCAAATATGAGAAAATAAAAATAAATGCAAAACATTTTGTGGATTTATGAAAATCAGTGCTTTAAAGTTTGTACCATACACGTACATATATAAAAAATATACAAATATATATATTATATGCATGCATGTGCGTAAATGGCAGAAACTTCCGTTCAATGTTTTTTTTTTTGTTGCTTCTTTACACTTGGGAAGTTATTGGATAGTTATGAGCTCGCTCTGATTTAGTCAGGGAATTTGCAAATTGAAATGTGTTTTCTGTCATGTCCTTGAAAGTTGGGTGAGAAATGAGAGAAGATTGTTGGCCTAGTAGTGACAATGAAATTGGTGTGATAGTAATGTGGCCTGTTTTACCCCAATAAATTCATAAACGACGCAGCTAAAGCTGGAGAATATATTTTTCGAATATATCTCTGGAATCGTTGCGAGTTTGTGACCAGATCAGTTCAAATAGATTTGTTGGAATATTCTTTTATAGACTTTAGAGCTTTAGCACTAAGTTGAGATCGAGAGAGTAAATTTTGCTCAAAAATTTGGGTGCCGCAGGAACTAACGCAATAAAACATGATGGACCGAATATCCATCTGCGAATCGCTGCTGAATCGCAACAAAATCGACACATTTCTGAAGCGTTTGGTGACTGGCGATGAAAAGTGGATCACTTACGACAACGTCAAGCGAAATCGATCGTGGTCGAAACGCGGTGAGCCGGCGGAAACGGTGACCAAGCGACTTGCCAGAGGCTCCCAAAGCTAGTTTGGGAGGTTCTTATGCATCCAACTTATAGTTCGGACCTCGCACCAAGTGATTATCATTTGTTCCTGTCTATGACGAATGATTGTGCTGGTGAAAAATTGACTCAAGAGAAGCCTGTGAAAATCGATTTACCCGATTTCTTGCCAATATCAATTACCTTCAAAATGGCAAAAAGTTATCGAGCAAAACAGTGTATATTATATTTGACTTAAATCGGATAATATTAACTTTGGAAATAAAGCCGCCATAAGCTTTTACTTAACTCAATATATATTTGTGTCTTTGGAACGGCTGAGGCAATTTTGGGACGCGCTCCTCTTCCAATTTGTGGTGTTGTGTCTTGATGTTTTTCCAAAAAATGGAGAAACCAACAGCTTATTCTAAGTCGCCTCCGAAGAGCCAATGCGTTTTTATTAGGAGCTTTTATTTCATATCAGAAATACACAGAAATACAATCGCATGAGTGGACTCGAATACCGATCTTCCGAAGGCTAATACGCAATGCTAACCACTCGACTACTGCAGCGGCTATTTTGTTCATTATTTCAGAATTTTTTCGAAGTTTTTTTCTGGTCTTTAATGAGAGCTAACAACGATGAACTAACAAATACTTTCCCATAAAAATATCAATTGCCAAAGATATTAAACTGGATAATTAACCAATATACATATCTGAAATAACTTCCTGATATTTGAAATCTCCACTAATCGAACTTCAACAAGCACTAAAAGCAACTCATCAAATCTACATTTAAGTGCCGGAAGTTATCTGTTGAAATTAATACAGACGCATAAAAGATAAAAACTGAAGATGTCAATTAATATTTGTATGGAAGGAAATAAGTATGTACATATGTATTTATTGATGCAGCTGTGAGGCAAATGAACTGTCCAACCTATACAAGAGACAATAAATGCGAGTGAATTAAAAATATATCAACATTTGATTGTTCTTTGCATCTCTATTTCTTGTGCTGTGTACATTCGTGAATCAAATGGATGACAGTGCCAACTAATGAACGGTTCAATGAAAATCAATCCACAAGCAATTTGTGTAAATATTTTAGAATGCAATCACAAACACAAGTTGTGAACCAAAATGTTAAGCAAAGCGAAAAGTTGCAGGGAAGAGAATGATGACATGGGAGCGAGTAGTAATAAAATAATAAACAGTTCAAATGAGGGTTAATTATCAAACGAACTACGCTTGTAGGACAAGCAATAATATAAATGTAAATAAATAATGCAAATAAAATATGTAAAGACAAACTGCGCTGAGTGACTCTTGCATAAAGCAGATGAGTTATTATCAATTCAACGAACTAGTGTATATACATACATATATACATATATACATGCACATGTAAATTATATATGATATGGTCACAATATTCTACTGATTAAATAAATGATAAGCAAGCAAGAACAACGTAAATATTACAAAGATTGAAGCATTTATGGGTTTTGTAACTGCAAATATACTGAAATATTGAAGTCCATAAATATGTACATAAATAATACATGTTTAAATATATGATAACAACGAATCTAAATACCTAATAATGTTGTTCTTGTTGTTGTTATAATCAAGTTGGTTTTCGGAGAAAATAATGGAAGTGACAGTCCTTGGCCGGATAAATATCCGGATCGTTACGGTACAAAGTGGGAACTATTAAATTTCAGTCGCTTCTTACGACGGGCATACCTAATCTGTAGTAGTATTCATTATGCCTAGTAACATGGATAAACAAGCTTTTAATAATAATTGACCCTTTGCATCTGCTCAAGGGATTTTCGGCGAAGCTCCTAATCTAATTTGTGATGTCACCGTCGGAAAATTTCGCTGAACTACACCTATGTTCCAGAGTATATCAGGATTGTTCATTTAACGGGATATAATAATCAAAATAAATATTGATACGAAGTGTGTTCAAAAAATGGTGAGAAAGGTTTTCCGCTCTTTTAAATTGGAGAATAAATTGTATGCGTTTCATACCCAAAGCATGGAAATGTCATGACATAATCGAACCGATATGCCAACATTATCAGCGAATTCTCCACTTGTGATTCGGCGATCATTCATAACCATTTCTTTCTCTTTTTCCACATTTTCAACGGTTGTTGATATGCTGGATCGTCCCTAACGTTCTTGGAAACGCTTTTATAACACTCGTCAGTTTTTGCTTTACTGTTAGCAGACTCACCACTATGGGGTTTTGTTAACATTTCACACACTTAGTTCAACTTTATCTAATTTTTTACGCGAAATTTAATAAATTCTTTGATTGTCTCTCGATCTATTTTTCACTCTTTGATGCTTCGGTGGCATACATACATAATAAAAAAATGTTTGGGAAGCCAGCTCTCCTAGCTCACAAAATTTAAAAATTCTCATTATTTTTTGAAACTTAAACTGCTTTTCGACACTTGACAAGTAAAAACTACGCCTGTAATAAAAATGGAACGATACACGCTTCAGAAAATTATTAAAATTTACTATAAAAATTTCAACCTTAAATCATCTTAATTAATGAGGCCCATTTCTGCCTCGATTGCTACGTCAATAATCGAAACTGTCCTAGCTTGGGACGATGGAGTAACAGTGGCGGTGAATGGATTGAGCTGCCGAAATATGAATAATGGCTTTTTATGGCCGGAATTGGATAGTATTGATCTGGAGAACATTTACTTTCAAAAAAAATGGAGCTACGTGCCACGCATGCAACGAAACTATAGATTTTTTAAGGGGAAAACTTTCTTGGAATATCAAAATAACACCTCTTATTGGAAACCCCTTTATATACCGATACCAGGTATCGAGCAGTGCGATCAGCATTATACTAGCTCGATACTTGTATGTTGCTCAACTTGTTTGTAAAAATTTCTTTAGTATTTCAATGATTTTTAATTTTGATATTATAAAAAAAAGTTTAGAGAAAAAATTCTTGTTCGAAAATGCTCGAAAAAGCTGAAAATGGTCGAGCTCGTGCTCAAAAATTTTCGAACAATGAACAATGAACAAGTGTTGTGTACTCGTTGCTTAAATGTTCAAGCTTCTCGGAAAAGTTCGAACAATCTTGAGCTCTAGTAAATATGTGCATAGGTACATATCATGATTCAATAATTAAAGGTTGGATAAGTAGTGACAAGGGAGTTTTGACACTCCCTTACAAATGGTTGCATTTTTGAAGGTAGTAGAAAGGGGGAGAAAATATGTTCCATTAAAAAAAAACAGGGAAAAGGTAGCAAAAAAGGAGTTAAAAAGTAAAAGAATTAGTAGGTAATTTACATGGTATATTTTATTCATTTTAAACACGAATTAAATACCTTTGCTACAATGATATAAAAATCTATACTGTGAGAATTAATGGATATGCTAAATAATAAAAATATAAATAATAAAATTACTTTTACCATAATTGTAAAATTAGAAAAATGTGCATATGTAGGAAAAAAATTTATTTCCGTAATTTAAGCCGTTAACCAGCTGGTTCATGTCCTAATAAAATTAAAGGCTGACGTCAACGTCGTCCAAGAAGGTGGGTCCTTGTGAAATATACTACAACAGCCATATAAAGGAGCGCAAATCTGATATCGGATTTGTGGTACGAGAGAGGCTCAGTTGCATCAAAACGAAATTTTTCAACACAACACTGACTTGCGTTCACGCCACGACATAAAAGAAGGACGATGTGACGAAGGATACCTTTAATAAGCACCTTTAGCGTACTCACCGCTACACTGTGCTTTGCGACTTGAACGTCTGGGTAGGCAAGGACGATATCTTTGGAATAGACGGAAGACTTGTCTCCAGTGTTCTTCACGTGCGTACACTCCGAGGACCCAATATCGGCTCGGACCACCATCTTGTGGCAGCAGAGACAAGCACTCAAAATCTCAATCGATGACGATGAAAAAGAAGTTACACTACCCGACTATGTTGAGGTTCGTATAGAGATTGCGCGCTTGAAGAACAACAAAGCAGCTGGAGCTGATGTCCTACCGCCAGAGCTATTCAAACATGGCGGTAAAGAAATCGATTTATCAGCAAAAGTCGTTTTAAATCACAATTAATTGCCAACTTCAACGTGTGTTCGATTCTCCGATTCCACAATAATAAAAAATAAATAATTAAATAGTTGTCAAAATATTGAATCAACCAATCAGAAAAGGGTATGTGATGTCTACCAAATGTTTTCATAAAAAAATGAAGTATTAACCTACTTTTTCAAAATTTGTTCTAAAAAAATGCTTTTTGTTACAAAGAAGCATCATGGTTTTTCAGTAAGGGAGCCTTTTTGTCAAGAGGGAGCGAGAAAGCTGTTTACTTATCCAACCTTTAATTATTGAATCATGGGTACATATCTCAAATTTATTGCAATAACGAGATAAATATATTTAGTAATATGTAGTAACATCTGCTTGTCATTTTGTCCTCCGTCCGTCTGAGACTGGTCACAAGTACAGACGCTGTTGCAAACGGATGAAATTAGACCAAGTTCACGCCCAAATTCCATATAACGATATATTTAAGAAGTACAAAAATTGTGATAAATCAGTAATTAAATGTAAAATTAAATAGTAAATGGAAAAAAAGTTTCAGATGGGCGCGACACAATACGCTTTTGGATCAACGCTTATATATAAGAAACCACTGAGCAGTGGCGGAGTTCGATAAACTTTAATAATTTCTCATAGTCAATGTGGTATTTCTGAACATGAAATGAATACGCGCGATCGGCCAACAGTTACGCCTTTGTCTCATATAACGTATTTTTTACAACCACCCGCTTCACTCAAGATCAGATTTTCAAAGTATTAGTATGGTAACCAAAACCTAACCAAGAATTAGACCTACCTCCCATATAGCAGACATTATATTTTCGACCGATCTGTACCCTTATTTGCTGCCATCCAAACTTGGTTTTCCTTTAAAATTTGGAACTGACATGGAAAAATTGTTCGCCACTTATACTAGGTATTTTTCATGACTTGTATTTTTTACGTCAAAGAATTGGGAATACATACATACGTCTATATCACTACCAAATTGCCACCATAACATAATATTGAGCTACATTCTGAGTCGCTGTCATTATCAGTGTAAATAAGTTTTTCCCCTCAGGACTTTTATTTTTAAATACACATGTTGAAACTTGTAATATCACATCTCAACTCAGACCCAAATCACATCTCAGCAAATATTTATTTTTTTTTTTCAAATCACAAATCGAAGAGCAAACTAAAATTATCACTAGGCATTGATTTCATAAAGCTAATACTTGGCACTATTGAGGGCTTAAAAGTTGCAAATGCAGTTATACCTATATATGTATTCAAAAACACAAATAAAGTCAATTAATCTAGCGCTATGAATGTAAAAAAAACTTTTTTCAGTATTTTATTTCTTTATTTTCTTTTTTCCTTTTTTTATTCAATTAAATTTTCAGCCACAAATACGTTTTCCACTGCAATGATTTTGAACATATTGAGGGCACAGGTGATTCAATTTTGCTTGTGTTATCAAAACTCAATTATTAATAAAATACATACAAACATATATGTATATATTTTGTATTTACTTTAATTCCGGAAATTTCAAAAAAACAAAAGAAGCAAGCAAAAAGAAGCTCTCGACTTCACTTCACTTCAATTGGAAATTCATTTAGTTGTTGACCCATTTCGACGTGGCAAGGCATCAATAGTCACAACAAAAACAACAAAATTGATAACGAGCGGCTCAGCTGAGTATAAATAAATAATGCATTACTCATACGCCTCCACCGACCATTGGCGGCTCAACAGGAATTTTCAAATTTAAAGCACTCAACTGTAGATATGTAGTAGTGCCAAGGGATAGACTGAAATGAAAAAGCGTGTGCAAGTAGTAAGAAATAAAATTCAAAAGTACAAACACACATATGTGCATACGAGTATACAGTAGAAGTTCTGACAAATTGAAATAACAGGGAAAAAAGGTACTCAAAAACAATAGTCAAACCTTAGAATGGATATTAAGGAGGACAGCTAACCACAATAGTATGTGCAAATGACAGCAGTCAAGACTCAAAACTCATTTGACAGGAAAATAGACAAACAGACATACGAGTAGAGACAGTAGAAAGCCTCGGTGATATACATAGTGTTACTCACTTACAATAAAAATAAGTGCATACCAGACCAGTGGGTTGGTTTAGACAGGTGAATGGAGTGGAAAGTGGATTATCATACTAATGGTACACGGCTAGATGAAACAAAAAAGTGTTTTTGAAACAACTTCACTACCACACTAACAAACACATACATATACTCGTATACCTACTACACGTATATACATCTATCAATATATAACGAGGTATATATACCTACATATACAATACATATTTATAAACAAAATGCAAGCTTGCAACAGCTACTTGTGGCCGCCGATCATCTGTAATAATCACTAAACAGTGAATAACGGTGGAAATTACACTTTAATGAGCCACAAAAACCTCAAACGCTATTAAAAGAAATATAGTGTAAAGTGTGCGGCACGTCGCGCTGTCGGCAAGGTAAACTGTTGGAACATGTCTACATGGACACAAGAAGTGACGAATGTTGTAAAAAGAAGATAAATACTGCCATATCTTTAGATATATACATATATACATACATGATTACAGTGATCGTGAACATTTTTAATAGACACTTACATATATGTATGTTGCGCTTATGTCGTGCATGCATTTACATATGAACATAAGTATGTATGCACGAGGGGATTAACAAAAGTTCGGTCAGTTGGTGACTTTAAATTTGTTTTTGTTATATCTAAAAATACCAAATCCCTTGCAATTACTTTATTAGTCTTCCGTTCAAATTTTACAACGATCGAATAAAATGGAGACGAAAAAACGCAAGATAGCTGAGGATAGGTGTTATGAAATTCCACCATCAACGCAAACAGAAATTTGCCATGTGCTTCTCTTCGGATCTCGACGTAATTTACAGCCAAAACAAATATTCAGTGAATGCCAAATTACATATGGAACAGTTTTACCATCTTTAAAGGCTATTTTTAAGTGGTTCCGAAGGTTCCAGACCGAACATTTTTCCGTAGGGGGCGAGCCCCGAGAAGGTCGACCAAAATCTTCCACTGATGACATCACTGTATCACTGTAGCTCTGGTGAAGTCCACAAGTGACGAAGATACACGATTGACACAAGAACTTATTGCTAATGAATTGAGTTTGAATGCCATGGCTGTATCGCGAATACTAAGTAATCATCTGGGATACACGAAGAAATCTGATCGATGAATGTCGCCAACTATAAATGAGGCCCAAAAAGAGGCTCGAGTGCTTTTTGCTCAATTTTTTGAAGAGTGTTTTCAGAAATGGATCTATAGGTTTAAGAAATGCATTGAAAACAATGACGATTATGTAGAGAAGATAAAAAAGGACACAGATTACGAATAAATACAAAAAGGTTTTTTTTTCTGGTCAACTTACCGAACTTTTGTTAATCCCCTCGTATACATAGGTACATATATGCAAATGCAAATATTTGGAGTTTTATTGTAAGCCGTAAAATGGTAAGCAATAACATTTGGATATACAATTTTATGCAGGTTTAAGAACTCGAAAATTGTTGTCAGTCAGTAAAACCGTCGTAAAATCATTGGGAATTCTGTGAGTCATAACGGTATTGCTTTAAAGTTGTTATTTAAAAAACTTTTATTTTCGAATTTAACTCTTTTAGAAGGTGCACAGGTAGATGGCACTTTTTATTTCTTGTCTTACAGGTTGTTGCGGAGACCTTTATATCAACTGCAAAATGTAAATCCACAAACTACAAGGAAATCACCAATGGAATGAAGTGGGAGGGCAAGAAAGCATTTCCTATCGTTCTAAATAGTGTGAGGATATCAAAATACGCTGACATGAAGTCAATGCAATAACCTCACAAAACCGCTGGGCACCACAAAATATAGACAAATTTTAAGTAGTAGCATCCGAACTCAATCTGCCGTGAAATGCGGATGCAATTTTGGTCTGACTTAGCTCTTACTATTTTAATATATTGCTGGAGAGAATAATACGAGCTGTAGAGCTAAATAGAGATGGCAAGATCTTTTACAAGAGTGTGCAACTGCTGGCGTATGCCGATGGAATTGATGGCATTAACATCTACGCCGTTAGTTCTGTTTTTAAAGTCCACCCTCGACGAAAAAATTCCAAACTCTATTACGTTAGGTAGGTTATGTTGTCCGGATGGATGAGCTTTGAAAGTATTCGATGCACAACTCGCCAGTGGAAGCAGAGTGGGAGGTAGACCCCCACTTTGTTAGAAAGATCTGGTGGAAAATTACCCCGCTGCACTTGGTATCTTCAATTAAGTTTGGCGCACTGTTCTTAGCTCGGGTATGATCGTATAAGAAGAAGAAACTCTTACTTTTTTAGTATCTACCCCGACATGCCTAACGTACGTCAAACATGCATGAACTAATACATTTAATACCCCTCACCCTTTGAGCTGAACCTGAAGAAACAGCTTTTTTTATAATAGGCATTACCATTTACCTCAAATTTTACCGTTTTGCAACAGTTGTCATTCACCTCTATACCCACTGCGTCGTCAACGCATTTTCTAAATCGTTATTGAATACCCTGAGCATGGCAATACCAGAACCGGTTATTATTTACCCCACTACCCTTTTCAAAACAGACAAGCGACCTTTCTTTATCATGAACATGTTCCTCGAATCTAGCTTAAAGACCCACCTCTAGTCCCAAGTGACAGTTTAAATGGTATTACAACCTTAAAGATTTGCTACAAAACTACTCCCTCTGGTTAAAATCAACGACTAACACGATATATGTATCCAGACAGTCATCGGATGTGCCCAAATAAAAGTGTGTAGTAACTAAATTATGTAATTTAATTGAGACATTGTAACCGCTGAGGTGATTTGCGGCAAAGCTCCTCCTCCGATTTGTGGAATGCGTCTTAATGTTTTCCAAGAAATGCTAGGATTTACTGTTTATTCTAAGCCAGTTGATGAAGATGCTTTTATTTCAAGTGTGAAATACACTCGGAGGGCTTGACATTGTATGCTTTTTCATTGGTAGAAAATATTTTATTTCATTTCGGGTTGATTGAATTTTCCTTTGTTGAACTAAAAAAAACACAGAACAAATGATGCAAAAATTACGAATACAGCCAAAGTTCATTCACCTGCAATGCCAAATAATGTATAACAAAATGAAAAAAAAAACGCAAACAACGCTTTGTAAAGTGGAAATGAAATTTGCAATGTCACCACCAGTAGCTCTACGGCTCCAGCTGATATAGCAAAGGTTTTCTGCACAGAAGTGAGATAAGGTATGAATTTTAGAAATGAAACCAACAGAGATTTGCTATCACACATACTGATTCGCATACATATGTATGTACGTATGTACAGGAATATGCTTGCGACCAATAATTGCAATGTAAAGGGTGTTCATTTAAGAGCTTTGTTTTATGTATTTTTGGATTTTTCATTGAAGAAAATTATTTTCGAAAAAAAGGAATATACATATATAACGAGCTCTAATAGATTTGAATTCTAGTTTTGACACATTAATTAGGACACTCGCCTCCTAAATCAGGAGGTGTGGATCAATCCTGTCATAGGAAGTCAGATGAGATTTCCGAAACACTGTCACTGCTAACATTTTTATATTGGAAACTTTAAAGTATTTTAAATGACATTTATTTATTTATTATAATTAATTATAAAATATAAAATCTTATAATTAAGACACAGAAAGCACAAGCTGCCAGAACTTTCAGTATCAAATAATAAAAAGTTTTGTAGAGAAGGTTCTCTTAAGGGAACGGTAGGGATTCGTTGTTGAAATACTTTGATTCGAAAGTTCTTTTTTAGTCTGGAGTGGTTGTTAAGGAGTTCGATTTACGTTGAGTCATTGCAAAATCGACAGGTCGGTGCTGGGGAACCGAATGCCAGGTGTTCGTGGGTGAGTTTGGTGGTTTTGATGGCGTGAGCAAGATGGTGGATAAGAGGCCTAGTGGTGATTATATGGAAGTCTTTGGATAGTTTTTTGATGCAGCAGGTATTGTTTGATAAGTATCTGAAGGTAGGTTTTTCGGCGATGTTTATAGGTAGTTGAAACCGCATTTGTTTCCAATAAATCCCGAGTGACCAGGAACCTAAATAATTTTTATTTTTGGATAAGCATGTTTCACATCGCCGTTATAAGGTTGCGGTTAGTGTAACAGTTGAGACCTGCGCCAATAGTGGATCTACTGTCAGAGCAGACTATACATTTTCTTCTAGTTGCTTTGGCGAAGTTTGTAGCTTGCCTAATCGATAAAGCTTCAGCGGTAAACGCAGAACTTTATAAAGTTGCTCCGGCACTATGAACTACTGCAAAGACGGTGTGGGTATTGCTTTTGGAGCCGTTAGTATATAAGAACTTCCAATTATTTTCATTGTATTTTATTGTGGCTTTTTTTCGATTGCTTAAAGACCAAGGTGCCAGTTGTATTTTTTGGATATGCTTGCAGATCCAAAACAAACGAAGTTAACTTGAGCACTCATGAAGGATAGAAACTGCGTTTTTGGCGGTAGCATTTTATACTAAGCTCAATGGAATTCGCGAAATGTGTGCATCGTTGCTCCTCTTCAGTTGTCAAATAAATCTTTCTTTGTGGGAAATTCTTCAATACTACAGTTTAAATTGAGTTTTTTTTCTTTCAGTTCTAAACTTCTTAGAACACCTTACGTCTATATCTATGTATAACATTTTGAGAATCAAAAAAGTCGAAATCCCTGAATATGAACAAAAATGCGCCTGGTAAAGTAAGGTAAATGAAATTCAGCGTTGACCCACATTGGATCTCATGCCGCACAAAAACATCAACCGCAGATTTGCCTGTTTTCTTTTACACATATTCTATTCATTCACCTATGCTATTCACCCATTCATTCATTCATATAGCAGAGGCTTACATATTTCATTTATTTATTTTGCCAAATGTGCTTTTCCTCTTCTATTTGCAATGAGGATTAAGTTCATGAGTACAAAAATTTGCGGAGCGTAGCTTTTTTATTCACATTTTTTTAAGGCGAAAAATTGGTGACAAATCAGAGCGCAGCGAAGCTATGTGTGGAATATCAAATATATGTATATGTAGAAAAGTAAATAACAAAAAACTTTAATCGCAAATGAGAGGGCACATAACGAAATTTGATGCAAGCACACGTATTGTGAATGTACGTATGTACACGTATGTTAGCAACTAAAACAAAAACGCTGAAAAAAACACAAAATGAAAAAAATAGAATAAAAAAAATGACGATAAAACTTACAAAATGTAAAAAAGAGCAACAAAACGACAACAAATAGGCGCATGTATGTATGTATGTAGGTATTGTCTATCTGTGTGTATCGTTGAGCTATCAATAGCAACAACTGACCGACTGCTATTCTACTATTCACACTGCGATTGTGCGCCCCCATAGAATGTTCAACGAACTATGAATGGTTTTGGGTCAAATAAAGGCTAAAAGCCAGGCGCAAAACTATAAAAAGAATAGGTAGAAGCAGCGAATTGGAGCAAAGCAGAACGGGAGCGAACAAAAAGTCAGTTATTATTAGGCAACAAGGTGACTACTATTGGTCAGCAGCTTAACGGGCTAAATAGCAGCAATGACCTATACAACAATTTCGGAAACAAACCAAATTCGACATGTTTGTTATTCAAAAAATGATCAATGTAAAAATATGTATGTATGTACTCGTATATGCATAGAACGGATTTTAAATGATAGCATACCTTATATGGCAAAACGCCAAGTGTTTACATACATACATATGTACATATGCATGTTTATTGCATTGTAACTACCTACGAATATTGATAAATATTTAAAACGCTTGAGCCTGCTTGTAATCACTTCCATAAATGAATAAAAAAATCACTTGAGCCTACAAACACACATATGTACAAATATACGCGAAGTACGTATAGCTTACTTATAGGTATGTTGTCGTATACACTAGTAAATGCTCTCTACTTATATATGTACATACACGAACATATGTACATGCAACACCTGAGAAGCGATTAAAACTGTGTTTGTCAGCCAACATAAATGGTAATGGCCATACACATCATGACCAGCAAAGCACTCTTGTACTCTTGTAGTCGTGTTCTCCCGTTGAATTGTTAGTAAAAGTGTTGTTAAACATAAATAAATGCTTTTGGCTTTAGGAAGTGTTCGATATTTGCCGGCTCATTATCGGTTTTGTCAACAGCTATTCATTCGTTAGCGTCAAGTGCACTCAACAAATTATGGGAAAATTTTTAATGAATACAAAAATTATCACATACAATAACGGTAAATATAATAAAGAGCTGATAGTTGTTGTGCAGCTGGCAGCAAATGGCATAAAATGCGAGATGAAATTATTTATTTTAAATTAAATAATATTAATTGAAAGCAAACAATAAGGAAACACAAATTTAAATATTGATTAAAAAATAAGGCAATAGTGGTTTAAAGGGTTATATCCACTTGTGATTTTCAAAAAATCTATTTGTTTTTAATTTTTCAAATGAACATATATTTGAGAATATTTTCCGAAAATCTGAAGTTGATCCGACAAACAGTCTGGGAGATATGATCCTATCATTAAGGACATCTCGTGGCGTTCGAAAATAGGCGAAACGCAAGGCGGAGTAGTTTAACACTAAGGTTAATGGTTCGCAAGACTTTATATTTGTTTTTTTCGAAACGCTGTTTTCGGTGAGGAAAACTTCTCTGAAACGGCTGAACCGATCGGCCTTCTAAGACATATTTGTTAGGTAATGATAGAAGGAATAAAATTTTTGATAATAATTTCGATTTTTTAAGCCACTTTGAAGTGTAGAAATTCTCACAGAAATGCATTTTTTTATGCCGTCATTTTGTCAAAAATCAAACGTTTCACTATTCCTTCTATCATTACCGGTATTCATTCTTTGTAATACTATTTTTTTTTTGGTTTTCGAGTTTCAGATAATTTTAAGCAAAAATATCTTTCTCACCGCCAGACACCTTTTTTGGAGACCCTTCTGGAAATCGGCTACAGGAATAAGAGGACACAATATTTTTTAAAATTAATCGTTTATTGTCAAACTACATTTTTTATTAATTTATAGAATAAAATGACTCTTGAAAAAAATTAACAAAGAAAAGCATTTATTTTGTTTTACAAGTGCATATAACCCCTTAAATAAATATAAATATAGTATGTACCTATGTATACTAAAGCTGCACGTAACTATAAATTTCACGCTAAACAAAAAATTTCAACCGAATCGGTTGAAACATTTGAAAATTGTATCGTTCATGTAGTTAACAAAATACATTTTATCTCGATTTTACCCGAAACGAAATGCTGTCGTTAATGTCAAATCGTTAACAGATAATGTTAATTGAAGTGCGCTGTTAATATCATGGCAAGCAGCCATTTTAAAATAACTGTTAATGATGAATTTTGATAACATGACGAAACAATTTAATTTTTAAGCTTTTTTTATATGTAATATATATATATAATTGGCACTTTTTAACCGCTGAAGCGATTTTCGGCCGAGCTCCTTCTCCAATTTTTGGTTTCGCGCCTTGAAGTTTTTTTCAACAAATGGAGGGACCTACAACTTATACTAAGCCGCCTCTGAGCAGCTGGTGGTATTTTTTACGAGAAGCCTTTATTTCATGTCCGAAATACACTCGGAGGGGTGGCCATTCCCTGCCGAGGAGCGACCGCAATTAGAAAATTTAATTTAATTTTTTATTTAAATTAATTTTCCATAACTTTTGGATGTTGGTGGCACCGGGATTTGAACCCGGGCCTTCCGAACGGCAGTGCGCAATGCTAACTAATCCGATACCGTGCATATAAAATGCATAATTGTTGTTTTCTTTTCACTACCAAAAAAAGTCTGAGCAAAAATCGTGCTCTAAATTGCTTAGAGACTCATGATACAAAAAGAAGGACAAATAAGAGCAAACAAGTGTTCCTGAAATATATCTTTTTGAAAGAGAATAACCTGACGTAACCTATCGCAACTCAATAAACAAATCTATTATTATGTTAAAATTTGTCAATATGTACGTATAAAATATAACAGATTCTATTATAGATTACAGTATCGACCAAAATTATATTCTTTCGAAAAGATCGACCATACCTATTAGCCTAGGGAAAGGCAAGTGTTCCAAATTTCAAGCAAATTGAAATTTAAATACAATATTTTCGAATATATTGGTTCTTGGTTCACTTCCCGAAAAAAAGAGCTACCTATTTTCGAAATTTCAAACAAAACGTACCAAAACCCTGATTTTTTCTAACACATCTGTCTCATGCCAACAGCTACCTTTGTGCCAAATTTTATGTAAATCAAAAATAAATACAAAATTTTCGACTAGATCGGTCCCAGGTCCAGTTCCCGGAAAAGATATTCACACGTCAACTTAAACAAAAAGGGGACCTCTGTACCAAATTTTATGTAAATCGCTCCCAGATTCACTCCCGCATACTCAGAACACATCCTTCACGCTTCAGATCCCTCAGTCATTCATTACATGTATTCATTGTTAAAAGTACAGAGAAGCTCATAGTAGAAACGTACATAGAAACATAGAAATATGTGTATGTATTTACTAAATTTTATCCCTTTTATTGAGCGATTTGTGAAATATACGTTTGCTCCCAACAGTGGGTATTTAACCCATTTTTAGCCTTACAAATATTATAGTTGGATCCAACTTCTGTTGAAATCGATGTAAGGGTTCTTGAGTTGTACGATTTTTTCCCCTGGTTCTTCGTACTTGCATACAACTTTGGCGTCTACAGCGTAATTATATGCTCCTATTATAGATTTTACATTTATGTGTTTAATACCGTATTGAGGACATGGTCCGATTTCACCCTATACGAAGGTTCTAAGGGACACGTTGTTCAGAGATATGTAATGAATCATATTTGTGCTAATCAAAATGGCCGAATGCCACTACTCTAATCCACTAGTACACGCAATAATGATAGACTTATTATAGTATAAGTGCTGCTATAGATGATAAAAGTAAGGTCAAACTCAAAACGACCAGTTATTGGCATGATTTTTTCATCAAAGTGTAATTTAATATATTCGCGTAAAGTATTTTTCGTAGTGACAATGATTTCGATCTGTCTACAGACCCTAATATACTCGTGTTTAAAGCCAGATTCCTGATTAAAAAATATAGGTATCGAATCAAAAGATATTTAAGCAATGATTAAGTATCTGCTAATTGTATTTAACGGCTCATAGCTGGGACTGAGTTCTCACTGAGGTGGTTGTACTGATGCTCTTCAAAATATTGGTATACTGAATATTTAGAATACTGAACCTCTTAAGGCCTTGTCGAGAGTCGATTGCTTTACGAAATTTCAACGACTCGTAAAATAAAACTAATTGGAGATGTTTTCAATGCATAAATGATAGATTGGCCTGGCCACTGTGAAAGATCTTTCATTTTAATCTTCTATTGCATGAGATTTCAATTCTCAGAGCATTCTCTTTTTATATAAGCACAGGCATTGCTTTCGATTTGGGCGGTTCCGTTGGTTCCACTTTACCTAAAATCTGAATCCGCGATCTTCGACGTGAATGAGACAAGTAAGCTCCGCCGCAGTTTTGCAATCAATCTCTACTTATGAAACTTTTAAGTTAGCCGCATTAATCTATTACTTCGTTATTCTTTTCTAGATTGACGTCTATTTTCTCTTCATATCTCCCGAAAGAGGTTCTTGTTCCTTGATCTAGTGTTTTAGTGCAGGACGCTTACTAATACGCCATTGTGTACTAGTGTACTGAACAAACTGCAGCTGAGAACTTAATCTGCGAGTACTTTTGGAATGTTAGGCACTCTCTGATGGCCTAAACAACAGCTGACTGCAAAAGTAATCGAACAGTATTTGAAAAAACATTTTTGTGAAATGAAATCAGCCCACTCATATTGCTTACTTATTAAGTGTAAATGGAGTGCGTAAGCTGAAATTGTAAACGACATTTGTGTGCCAGCAAAACGAAGCAATTGCAATGCAAAAGTTGTTTGAGGCAAAAGGCACATTTGTGCAACACATTCACAACAACTGTCGCAGCTGCAACAAAGCAATCTCAATTACTTCTCTGTCAACTAGGAAAAATTTAAAAAGGAAAAAAGTAAAGAATAAAGTACAAAAAGTATTTAGTAAACAAAAACAATCAGAATCTTAGAATACTTAGTGACACTTCAGTTGTTGCACATGCGACACCAGGCAACTGGAAGGGAGGGGGTTTCTCGGGCTTAGTTAAGAAATGTGAATAGTGTAGTTAAGTATGTAGTATGCTTTTATATATTTTCTTTTCTTTAATATTTTGTTGTTGAGCTATAAAAAGCGGGTTTCACTTGTTGAGGAATTGTGTCAGAAGCAAAAAAAAAAACGATAAAAAGAAGAAAAGGAAATAAAAAAGTGAAATAACAACAAGTTCAGCTGTAACTAGTCGTTTAGCCATTGCCTGGCTACCTGTATGTGTAAAAGTAAATAAATATTTATTTATTTATGTACAAACGAGTACATATGAAGAATGGCTAAATAAAAGCGACGTTATTGAGACTAAAGAAGTGAATTGCTTTCAACCTGCCACACTTGAATGCAACACAATCCACAGTATACAATCTGCCACTTCGCGCACCTTGACTCTGTGCTCTAAGAGTGCTTACTCAGCTGAGCTGTGACTTATATACACCTTAAGTGTGACTTGAGCAGAAGAGTAAATAAGTTAGTCGCTTGCAGGTATACTCGTACAGGAGGTGCAGTTTATACTAATAACTTCTTAGAGCGACATTTATTTTATATCATATTATATTGAATTTTTTATGCTATTCTAACACGGCCGAATTTCGTACATATTTATTTAATTAATTAATTAATAGAAATTAAGTAGAAATTACTTAATTAGATAATAATTAACTGCCATAAGACATTGTTAATTTTTTATTCACATCTGTACCCCAACTGTATATTTACAGAAATTGTCTCAGAGTTATACATTTATGTATGCATGTATACACATACATACCTATGTGTTGCTTCCACTAGCGCACACGGCTGGCTTACGCACATTTTTAACACATTGACTTTTACTTGACTTTAGTTTAATTAATAGAAATTAAATAATATGACCACGATGATCTCAAGTTAATGAAAAATAAACCATGACAAATAAGTCGTTTCCAGGAAACAGTTAAACAATATACGACTAACCACTAAATATGTATGTACGTGTTTATGCACACAGTTCGAGATAACCACAATAATTCAAATATTTTCAAGAAAGAGTTTATTGATAATGCCCATAAAATTAAAAAATAAATTAAAAGTAAAAACAAGAATCTTATGATTTTAATAATACTCTGAATAATGTTGATAAACATTTTTCACGCGAATAGGGTATAGTAAATAAGAGATTCTGTTGTTTATTTTGTGCTTCCATATGTTTGAATTTGAAATATTTAAAGATGATTCATTTTTAGACAAACTTTTCTAAACAAATAAAAATAAATTAAATTAAATTAAGTATCATAATATGAATTAAAATTAAACAAAATAAAGTAATATAACGTACCTAAAACAAAATAAGTAAAAAAAAATTAAATTAATTCATTTAATTAGAAATAAAATTAAACAAAATATAATAAAAAGATGCAAAAAAAAAAATAAAATAAAATTAAGTAATATAAAATAAAATAAAATATAAAAGAAAAAAACAAATATAATATAAAACATATAACAAAATAAAATAATATAAAATAAAATAATATATAATAAAATAATATAAAATAAAATAAAGTAAAACAAAATAAAATAACAAATAATAACAAATAAAGTTAAATAAAAAGAAGTAAAATAAAACAAAATAGAAAAAATAAAATAAGATAAAATAAAAGTAAAGTAAAATAAATTAAAATGAAAAATAAAGATAAATAAAAATAAATAAAATAAAACTAAATAATATAATATAAAACAATGTAATATAAAATAATATAAAAAAAAACATAAATAAAATAAATTAAAAATATAAAATAAATGGTTAAGAGCTGCGTACTACCGTTCGGAAGGCCCGGGTTCACATCCTGGTATGACTAACATCCAAAAGTTATAGAAAATTAATTTAAATAAAAAATTAAGTTAAATTTTCTAATTACGGTGGCCCCTCGTCAGGGAATGTTAATCCCTCCGGGTGTATTTCTGACATGAAATAAAGGTCTTCATAAAAAAACCATCAGCCGTTGGAGGCGGCTTAATATAAACCGTATGTCCCTTTGTTTGTTGGAAAAAACATCTATCCAGCAAAACCACAAATTGGAGGAGCTCAATTATATAAAATAAAATAAAGCAAAGTAAAATAAACAATTAAAGTTAAATAAAAAGAAATATAATAAAACAAAATAGAAAAAATTAAATAGAGAAAATAAAATACACGTATCATAAAAAATACAGTCAAATAAAAAATAAAGTTAAATTAAAAGAAATAAAATAGAATAAACCTCAAGAGAAAAATTTAAATTAAATTAAATTAAACAATGCAAAATAAATTAAAATAAAGTAAAGAAAATAAAATAAAATAAAATAAAAAATAAAAAATAACAAATAACAAATAAACTTAAATAAAAAGAAAGAGTAAATAAAGCGATATAAAGAAATAATAACACTTAAAAGAAAAAAAGGAAAAATAATAATATAAAATAAAATAATATAACATAAAATAAATAAAATAGAGTAAAGTAAAGTAAAGTAAGCCAAAAAAAATTATATTATATTAAATTAAAAAAGTGAACTATATAAAAAAATATAATAAAGTAAAATAGGATAGAAAAAAATAAAATATAATAAAACAAAGTAAAATAAAATACAGTAAAATAAAAAATAAAGGAAAATTTGAGATCGGTTGAAAGTAAAATTCCATTATTTTATTTTGTACCTAGATGAGTATCCTAGAAGGAAAAAACAGGTCGCATAACAGGTCGCTGCGTAATTGGAAATCATGTAGCAAGTAAGGGAATTTCTTTTAGAACATATTGCAAAAGCTAAGAAAACGATGGAGAGGAAGAAGGGGACCGACATTTAGAAGCTACAACCTTTTTTACGGGTTTACCTAAGATAACAGACGTCAAGGTCAAAATACTAATAAAATTCATAAAGGAATCGAAGTGAATGGGCAGTGAATAGAAATGATGGGTTCATCATAATGGTATCACAATCGGTCTAACCTAAATCTATCTAACTTAACTGCCAATTATTTTGCTTTTTTAGTTCATTGACTGAAAAATATAGTAAATACAGCGATGCACCGGATGGTGATTACCCTTAATAAATGTACACAGTACATTGACGATTATGCAAATTTATATGACAGCTTATGAAATAAATATTGCAGCAACAATTCTCATATGTTTTCAAATATATTTATCATATAATATTTATTTTTGTATACGAGTATGTGTACATTTGCGACTTCCTTCCATTATTAATTTTTCAATTTATTTAAACTTTTTTGATGCAAGTGAGTCTCGGTCTCATTCTATGTCGATAAATAGTAGAAAAAAAATTGTTCTGTTAACTGTAAAAGATAGCATATGAGTATAGCATGTAAAACTTTAGTAACTAGTTGACCTGGTAAAAAGTAAAGGGAGATAATTGAAGGATTGTGGAATATTAAAGAATATAATGCCTGTAATTTGCTTTAAAAATATATTGGTAAAATAAAATTTCGAATTGTTGCCACACGTATCGTCCAAAAATACTTGTTATTTTTTTTAATTTAAGTAAGCAAATTTTTACGGCATAAATGAAATTTATAATCAAAATGTTAGCCTCAAAAAAATGAAATAAGATGATTGACTAATGTAAACTTTCATATGCATGCTTTTAATTTTAAGTTTTTCGCACAGTTAAAGTATTGTTTTTCTTTTCAAACATTACCTTTTGTAGGTTAATGACTTTGAAGTAATAAATTTTATAAAAAAAATTTTTAATTTGAGCGATTCATGTTATATTTAAGAGCAGCCATAAATCAGTTGCAATAAATTCTTTCCATTTAATTTATTTTGGTTTATGTAGATTAAGTTAAGAAATTATGACTGAAAAACAAAATATTGAAAGTTTGCCGAGAAAGAATTTGTATACAAATATTTGGATCGATTATAAAAAGGCATCTGTTTTTTGCACAAAACTTAGACTAGCACTTTGTGAGCGGTTTACTTGAGTTATAGAAAAAAAATTTTGTTCTTGTGCAATTGATCAGCAATTATAAAAATAAACAAATATTAAACGAAATTATATCATAAAAATTAATTAAACTAAATTATTAATTTTATTTATAAAACAATAAAACAAAAACTAAAAAAAAAAATATTAAATTAAGCTAAAATAAAAGAAAAATAATGATAAAGCAAAGTTATGAAATAAAACAAAAAATTAAAATTAATTTAATTAAAATAAAATAAATTAATTTAAATTAAATTATAATAAAAAAAATTAAATTAAAATAAAAACACAAAATTAAATAACATAAAAACATAAAAAGATTAACAAAAATTCGTTTTGTTTATATGAAAAGTGAACTCAACGAAATTAATTTCTTCCGTTTCGGTGCCATGTTATCGAAATGAAATGAAATCGTTTATGTTAAAACCGCACAAATTCATCGTTAACGTTAATTTTAAAAGAGCTGTTATGATATTAACATTATCTCTTAACGATTAAACATTGACGGCAGCAGTTCGTTTCGGGTAAAAACGAAATAGAATTTATTTTGATAACTGTTTAAATGATAACATTTCCAAATGTTTTAACCGATTCGATTGAAATTTTTTGTTTAGCAAGAAATTTATAGTAAATTAAAATAAAAATTAATTAAGTAAATATTAATGGGATTGTTGGGAAACCAACAAGACGCAAAACCACAAATTGGAGGAGAAGCTTTGTCTTTTTATTCATATCGATCTCGAACCGGTAAACAAATTTTAATTAATTAAGTAAAATAAAATAAAATAATGTATAGATAATTAAATTATGTACATAAAGTCAAATATAATTGTGATAACCCTCAGCAGGGAAAGTCAAGCCCTCCGAACATAAAGTGAAGGTACTCCAGAATGCCTTGGACGAGAGGCGACAGTTGACAAATAAAGTAACAAAAGAAATTAAAGTAAAATAAAATTAAATTAAATTAAATCAAATAAATCAAGTTAAATAAATGAAAATAAAACAGCTACCAAGATAAAATAAAAAAAAAATAATAATATATTGGGATACAAGTTGATTCGGTCTGTCTAAGCGAACGGAGGTGACTGTTGAATGTATTCAAACTTAGCACTATGCTCGTTGCAAAACTAGGTCTTTACACAATTTATTCGTATCTTTTATAAAATTCATTTTCGCATATATGCATGAATGTAAAAAGCATTCATACATACATATATGTCAAAAAGCAAAAACTCAAATAACAGGAAACAATTATCCAGCGCCTTTACATAACAATTTATACTCCTTTCACAAGATGGGTCTACCTGCAAGTTATGGCCGATCTTGGAAGCGATTACGTATTTCATTGGAAAGATTTCACATTTGTCCACAACAATTAGTGTGTTTGTTTCTTCGAAAATGTTTGGATTTGTGTTAAATAAACAGCATTTAAGGGAAGTTTTGTTTTTCTATTTAAATTTAAAGAAAAGTGCAACTTAAGCCCGTCGAATGGTTGTGAAGACGAGAGATTGGAGGCCTTACTGGAAGAAGAGCCGTGACATACGCAAACTGAACTCGCAGAATCGTTGGGAATGACTCACCAAATAATTTTCGTTCGATTCAGGCAATTTAGATTTATTCAAAAGCAAGGAAATTGGGTGATATTCGAGTTTACATCGAGAGATGTCGAATGGCGATTTTTCACATCAGAACTGCTTCTTCAAAGTAAGGTATTTTTTCACTGGATCGTGACTGAAAAGATGAAAAGTGGATATACTACGATAACCCTAAGAAGAAAAAATACAGTGACAAACTTGGTGAACCCTACACTTACAAAGACGACAAATAAAAACATCTACATTTCAAAGATCTTATTTAGGAAATGATGGAACCAGTCAGGTGTGGTGTTTTGGAACGTTATCGACTACAACTAATGACACCGCTCGGCCCACGTGGCTGTAAGGCTCAAAAACTATTTGGAAACGCTAAAATAGGAAATCTTAGCTCGCTCGTTGTATTCTCCGGACCTTGCTCCTGCTGACTACTGGCTTTTTCGACGATTGCAAGACGATTTGGGATATCACCGGTTCAGATCTTTTGAAAATAAATAGTAGAATGACTGAATGTTTGGAACGAGAACAGAAAGGACTCATAAAGATCGTATTTGAAAATTACCAGAGAGATAGGAAAAAGTAATTGCCTTCGATGTGATATATTTTTTACTGTTTTTTTAATAAAAAGGTGTCTGGAAAAAGAAGTCTGATGAGGAAACGTGGTGGTTTCCGAAATAGCAGCTATAACTTCTACCGTCCAAAGCTATTGTTGTAATTTTTTCACTATTTCCAAAAAAAAATATATGGTCTGAAACAGTTCCATTTAAATGAAAACCCAAAAACAATTCAACACAATAATGACCTGAAAAAGCATCTAAAAAATAATAATTTTGAACACAAAATACAGACCGATTTAATTTATACTCCAATATTTAAAACAAAATAAATATAAATAAAATAAAAATAAATTGAAGTAAAATAAAATAAATTCAATTAAAATAACAAAATGAAATTAAATTAAATTAAGAGCAAAATATAGAAAATAATACTAAATTAAATTAATTGGGAATTAATTAGATCCGCCTCGTGCATAAAATTTCTTAAATGTACTTCATTGTAAAAACAATCTGTGACCGATTTTAAAATCATCTGCATCCTTGGCTATGTTTTAGTTACATTAAACATTTTACCAATTATATATTTTCTAATGCCCAAAATTTGGCAAAACACCAAAGTATTTCTCGCTATCTTCACTCTGAAAACCATAAGCCCGTCGAACGTGTGCCGTTTACAGCCAATTGAGATTTTGGTCAAAAGAACGTTTGTGCCCAATAACCGAATCGTTGTTTGGCACACAAACAAGCAACCAACTATGGAGTAAAGCAATTGGGCAGCCAGTCAAGTAAACAGAAAACAGAAAACAGAAAACAATCAGCAGACAAGCAAGTAGGTAGACACTTAAATGGCAGCAAGCTGTAGAATAAATAAATAGCTGCAGAATAGAAGACGAAGTGGGTTAAAACCAGTCGCGCAACAAATTGTTAAATGCACGCCACAAATCGAAACTGTTGCAGCCACAATGCGAAAAGATAATGCGATTTTTTTTTGCCTTTTTTTATTCTTTTTGTAACGCATGTGCATGCGAGTAAACAGCAAATTGTCGATTCGAGCTGTGTATTTGGGGAAAAATTGAATTTTTATTTCAATTTTATTCTGTTTGCATTCTTTTTTTTTGCTTTGTTTACGTTTTGACACCAAAAACCAAATTACGCTCACAAAGCGTAAACAAACGCGCACACACACAAACATGCGCACCACAATCAGGTGAAATGTTGTCTGGCCTAAACTGGTTAATGTTGGTGGTGGATATTTTGGATTTTGGCCAAGCTTTGCGCACAGTAGCTGCCCGGTTGGTTGACTGGCTGCTGTCAGTTGCGTTAATTAGTTGTTTTTTCTGTTAATAAATGAAATACTAATATTATTTATTTATACTTTTACTTGCGTATTGCGCTGCAGGAGTCCCCCGCTGACTCGCTCCAAAGTGAGAAACGAAAATTGAGAAAAATGTGTCAACATTGATTAACTGCTACTCTAGTTTAATTGCAATAGTTTACATTTTTACAGTTACATTAGTTATGCTATAAGATTTATTGGCATGTAACCCGGACAGAGCAATTGCTTGTTGGTAGCATTGTAGATTTACAGTGCGAAAAGTCGTGGTCGAATTTCTTTGTTTTTCCTTTCGTTGGCCAATTCGTTTTTCTTCCCTTTTATTTTGGTGTGAATTTTCTCAAGCAAATTTAATTTATGCGCGCCAGAAAACCCGTCCAAACTATGAGTTGTCTCGGATAATCTGTTTTATTGCCATCACATACAGTTTTACAGCTTTGCGTACATATGTACATATGTATGTATGTATTTCTTTTACTTCTTCTCTCATTTATTACTTTATGCTAATCAACTTAATGAAGCTTGGGGAAACTGGCACAGCTCCCGTACGCTGACCAAATAATACCACTTATCATACATACAGTTACTTAGTTTGTTGACCTATTTAACGGTATCTATGGGTAAGTATTTGTGTTTTTAGCATCAAAATCGTAATTTCACGGACGCACCCAAAGCAATGAAATATGTTAATTTACGATTTACCGGATAGTGTTCGCTTTCATCGAATTCAGGTTTGCTTTGATTTCTTCAAAATAACGCTTAAACACTTAACAACTAAAAGCTTTGTGTTTGGATAGCACTTTTGCGGACTCTTTTTTTGCAGATATTGTAAATTAATTCAATGTTTGTTGTTGTTAATTAATTATAACGATTCCGCCATTTGGCCAAATAAACCAAAAGTATGGTGAACGAGTAGGATTTTGTAAGCCCGCAAACCCGACTAGACCCCAAGCGAACCAATTGTGATAGTACTGAGGATCCTAATACCCCCAACCCGCTAATCAAACCAATGTGTGGAGTTTACAAAACTGATCCGGCGACTGCATCTTAACCCTCGATAGCTCAAGTGCTCAATGGTTGCCGCCCGTAGAGATCTCAAACTACTCCTCCAAAGTGCGGAGTATTCACAGAGAAAATGCCTTAAGGTTTCAATCTCTTTTTCTTGTCTGCAACTTCTGCAGTTGTTGATAGTTGGTACACCCAACCTCTTTGTGTGCCAGCCCAATAGAATATGCCCTGTAAGAAGACCTATAACTTTTTAGCTCATAATGCAGCCCGGAAATCTGTAAAAATATAGATATGATTTTCTGAGGGCGCCATTGGGCTGAGACAATAGAGGACTAATGTATATTCGCCGTTTCCGCCTGAAACCCCCATACAGGGATCCGGTAGACGAAAGGATTTGCAGATATTAAGATCCTTAGAGTAAATTCCACCACCGACCCTGTTATCTAGTTTTGACTCATACGTTTAAAAATTAGTCGAGTCGGTGCGGTGCTTGCTGTTATTTTCCAGTCCAAAAGGTTCTTATCCGGGATAACTACGTTGAGTTCTGTAGTGAAGTTAGTAAATAACTATAAGCTACTTCTCTATGGTCAAACTTTGATATCAAGCGTGTGAAGGAAGTAAACGCACAGTTTCTGCCAAAAGGAGGGGAATTGTGTATCATAAGGACACCGCCAGACCACACACATCGATAGCGGCTCGCCAGAAGATCTTGGTTGGGAAGTTCTTATACATTCACCTTATAGTTCGGACCTCGCACCAAGTGAATATCATTCCTGTCTACAGCAAATAGTTTAGCTGGTGAAGAAATGGCTACAAGAGAAAGCTATTAAAACCGGAGACTTCTAGTAATGGTAAATAATGCTTTTAATTAGATGCAAAAATAATGGATTACTTGTTACTTGACCTAATATTTTACTAACATGGCGAGTACTGAAATTTAAAAGAAATCACCTTAAGTAGGTGTGCTACCGAAGAACTGTCTTCTGACATCGTACATAATTAATAAAGATTGAAATATTTACCTTGATTCCTCGAAATCATTTGGACCGCAATGATACCGTAAATGAAGCTTTTTAATTCTGTCAAATCTACACACGATCAACTATAAACATACCAACTCAACTGATACTATCTCATGGTAGCGCAATTTAAACGAAAAATTAACGCAGCTTGGCTGTAAGAGGGAAATCGAGAAAATCAAGTTATGAAATTTGAGACGAAAATTATAAATTTGCTTAAAAGTGCTCAAGCACACTTGCAGCAACGCCATAAATTTTAACAATATATTCTCCTACAGTCGGAAGATACGGATGGGATGCGGATGTTATGATGATGACTGATTGAGCTGTTACAGGCCTTAAATTAATTGTTGTAAGAAACCCGGCAGTCATTGAGGAAATTAATTATTTAAGTCCACCGTACATAAAAATTAAAAAAATATTCTACGATATCCTGACATACGAGTACATAATCTTTGAAGCAAATTTAGTTCATATAAATTAATATTTCTGATGTAAAATTTTGTACATCTAAGCTGAAATCTACCAACCGTTATTTTCGATTCCCGATTATCCACAGAGCAACATTTTACGTATATTTGAAAAGCTAGACTGCGATGACTAATATTGGAATGAAAATGATATTGTCATCACACACATCTGTAATAAGATTGTTCATCAACATGTTGTAACAATTGGGAACAGTAGAACCCAAATATGATCTTAAACAAGTTGGGGTTTGTTAGAGGTTTTAGAAAATTTAATCTAAAGGTGGCGAAACCCTTCGAAAATTCGAGGGAAATTGAACATTCGTTACTCGACGGCTTCAGTACTATATAAAATTGGGATAAGTGTATGCACATGCTAAAAAATTTAGGTGAATACCCGTAAGTCATTCAATCAAATGTGTTTTGCGAGTGGTTGCGTTAGATTTTTTAGTGATTTGTGGAAGCATAATATAAAAGTAAAATCTGTATATCTATAAGTTGTCGTAACTTTGTTTAAAAAAAGTAAGTAAAATTTTAAAGTAAAAATATATAAAAAAAAGTCCGTATCTAAGATCCTACTATAAGAATATCTACACTTTTTAACCACTTTTTCTATTTTTCGAAGTATTATTTCTCGAGTTACATGGGAAAACAATTTTGTTGATCAAATATTCTTATAAATTATTTCTAATCGGTATTATAACTATCTTATCTCATCGTTATCTTATCTCATACAGAGAAAATTACAATAAATTATGTATGTAAGTATATATAGTTTAACGACCGGCGCTTTAATGATAAAAAATAATATCAATTTCTAAAATCCCTTATTTACTTCATAATTTATTAATCATTCGGTCAGTAAGAAATACAAGGAAATTATTATTAGAATATTTATGTTAAGTGTTGTGACAAAACTTGAAAAAGATCATAATAAATTGTCTTTATTAAATATAAAACACATTTATATTTTTTTCAAAAATTTTACTTTCATCCTCATTGAATTGCCTAGTTAATAACATTTTCTGTAGCTCATATTAAGAAGGATTTAATCGGACAACCTATTATTCTTATTTTTTTCGTGGTCATTTATTATTATTGTCAGATATAAACGTACGTGTATTTTATGTGCATCGGCAATAAATAATGTAAGAAGTGATAAAGATAATATAAAGATAATGAAAATAGTTGAAAAGCCAAACGAAATTACTACGATCAAAATATTTCATCGAAAGTCAAAAAATAATCGGTATATAAATTTATATATAAATATAATATAAAAATGGCGGCTGAGACGGCCAAATGGTAAGTAAGCATTGCGTACTGCCACTCGGAAGACCGGGGTCCGACCAACACCCAAAAATTAACGAAAATTAATTGAAATAAAAAATTAAGTTTATTTTTTCTAATTTTTGGTAGCCCCTCTGCAAGGAATTGCAAGCGCTCGTAGTGTATTTCTGACATGGAAATAAAAACAAAAACAGTTTGGAGACAGTTTAGTATAAACTGTTTCAGCTCCCTCCATTTGTTCGAAAAACATTAAGACGCCCACCGCAAGTTGGAGGAGAAGCTCAACCGAAAACCGCTTCAGCAGTTACAAAGCGCCAAATATGTATATATGGTACATATGCTGGAAATGTCTGGTAGTCTCATGCTCATATTTATAGAGCATCGGAGAGTAAATTCCACAGTCCACTTTTTCATCGAGCTTTAAGCCGTCTGTAAAGATCGTTATGACTCTCTGATCGAGGGAGATGGGATTCTTGTGGAAATAAAAATGTCGAAGCACGCACTGGAGGTGGTGTAGTCCAGCTCCTTTGGCATTTTTGCAAAAGATAAAATTTTAACGCATTCTATATTGCGCTCGCTTGTAATTTCCCGTACAGGTCCAGAGAACTTTTGAGCTTTTGAGTCAAAGGGATAGCACAGCACTCGACTACTAACCTCTCTCTAATTAGCTCCTGAAAGTAATTTACTCGAGTGCCGATCACCATACGGCGACGCCATAGAGTATTATTCCCATCGCCGTTTTGCAAGCGTAAAGTGCGACTACAGCCTTCCTTCACCTTCCTGCCAAGTTCACGTCCCTGTTGAGTTCGCTCTCTAAGATTATGCCAAGATATTTTACTTCGGTAGAGAGCGTGATCTCCACGCCTTTTAGTATCGGTGGCTCAAAAGGAAGCGGCTTATACTTTCTCGTAAATAGAATCGTTTCAGTTTCTGACCTTACGCCAGTTCCCTACTATGTATAGAAGTAGTATTTAACTAGTTCAATTAGGTACAGTTAAAGCACAAGTGTTCATAGTGTTGCACATTCGTACAAATAAAGCTTATCGCTGAAGAGAAAAAGTGGAGAAATACTTGTATAAATACATTTATATATATATGTATGTTTTTATTTAGTATTGTATGTTGAAAAGTAAACAGCAAAGCATATGTGTTAAAGGTTTAAACAGCGGGTTGGAAGAGGTCGTTTTCAAAAGCCGCCTCTACAAAATCAATTGAGGCGAACCAACAATCGTTGGTTTGTGTTTTTATGACATATGTGTGTTAATAAATATAAGTAACGCCGATAAGTGGTAGTGTTTATTTATACTTTTGACACATACATACAAATATGCTAGTAAAGTACGTATGCAAGTATTTTTTGCACGTTTTGAAGTTGCTTTTCAAAATTCAAAACTGTGCTTATTTTTACAAATAAACCATTTCACAATTCGCAATGCGTGTAGTATGTTCATATGGGCGTGTGCTGACCATTGCAGCGAATATTTTACAGCTTTATTAAACAGAGCTCGCAAAAAGGTATAACAAAATTTATGACTTTTCGAAAGAAAAGTACTCTTGATAAGATGTTATAACACTTATTCAGCTACGAACAGCTTTTTGTTTCTTTATTATTTTTCGGTATCCAATAACTGCGTCATAGGCCGCTAGTGTTTATTCGTTTTTAAATATTAATTTCATTTATTTATGTTGCGCAGAACCTTAACTAGAGTTTTTTTCTTAAATCACTCACCTTGGTCTTGGCCTTTAGCCATTTCTGTAACTTGCAAGTGCATAATGTTGCTTAAGTAATCACCAATGTGCTCCATTAGTTCTAATGTATACATTTTTGAATTTTTAAAAAATTTTATCATTTATAAAAAATGTACTACAAAAAAAAATAAGTACAAGTAAACGCCTTTTTAGTTTAATTTAACACCAATAATGCACAGCATTGATACTTTTCCACTAAAAATGGTATTTTCACTAAGCCACTCTACGAAAATTGATTCATTAAACACTTTTCCATTTTTAATTGATTTGCATTTACAAAAAAATCCACGTCGACTTGTGCAGAGAAAAAAAATTTCAAGTTCGTATTTTCGCGTTGTAATTTAGTATTTTCGAGCGTTTAGTTGCAATGCGCTGCCCATCTCAAGTTACTTTACGCGAATGACTCAATAATTTCGCGTACTCTATTAGCACGTTGAGTACGGGAGCTTTATCTACTAATGAACGGAATGTTGCACAGTGTTTAGAGAGTGATGAAAATTGGGCTATAACCAGAGGTGTTGAAGAGATCACCTCTGCAGTCACATCAATTGACTAGCAGTCACCAGAATGGTTAGCAGTGCGGGCTACCATTAAGAAAGCCAAGGTCCGAGTCCTGGTTCGAAAAATCCTCCAAATGTCTAAAAACCGGTCCTCATAAAAAATCACCTGCCGTTCTGAGGCGGCTTAGTATAAACTCTAGGATCCTTCATTTGACGAAAAATGATCAACACTCACAACATAAATTTCTCCTCCAATCGGCCGAAAATCGTTGCAGAGGTAAAAAAAATAATCATACTTTCGAGTTACAATTATTGAAAAAAAAAGAAGGAAAAGTTTAATAAAACATTTTTTAAAAAACAGATTACTCTTTTCCAGAACTAAGAATCATTAAATCTTAATTTCAGGAAATCATATGCATAGATGGTAAAATCATATTATAGTTTCCATTTTTTGTTTTTATTTTTTGCTTAAATCTTTTTTTTATATTTTTGTTTGCTTCTTTTTTAATTTTAAATATTTATTTTGATTTTTTAATTTTTTTATTTTTTGTTTATTTTTTTCTTTTTATTTTTAATTTTATTTTATAATTTTATTTTTGTTTTATTTTATATTTTTATTTTTTTTTACATTTTTATTTTATTTTTTATTTTTATCTTATTTTTTATTTTTATTTAATTTTTTCATTTTAATTTAATTTTTTTATTTTTATTTTATTTTCTCATTTATTTTTATTTTATTTTATCATTTTATTTTAATTTTATTTTATCATTTTATTTTTATTTTATTTATCATTTTATTTTATTTTTATTTTATTATAATTTTATTTTTTTATTTTTTTTTTTATTTTATTTTTTTTATTTTATTTTTTTTATTTTCTTTTTCTCACTTTTTTATTTTATTTTTCTCACTTTTTTATTTTTATTTCACTTTTTTATTTTTACATCATTTTTTTATATCATAATAATAAAATCATATTTTTTAAAATTTTTAAATTTATTTTAAACGTTTTTTAAATTTATTTTAAACGTTTTTTAAATTTATTTTTAAATTTTATTTTATATATTTTTTATCTTTATTTTTTATATATTTTAATATTTTTTTTTACTATATATTTTAATATTTTATTTATTATATATTTTAATTATTATTTTATTTTTGTCTTTCTGTTTTTTTGTTTCTATTTTTTCTTAATTTTTTTGTATATTTTTATTTAATTTTTTTTTGTTTTACGTATTTTTCGAGGTCATATTAAATAATTATTTTATTTTTAATAATGAAAAATTTACAATAAATAGAATCGATAAAAAATAATTCATTAATGCAAATTTGACACTGTGCCACGATCAACATGTCGTTCTCATTAACCAAATAATAAAGATTGCTGTTGTTATCAGTGGTGGAGTAGTAGTGTTAGTAGTAGGTAACATACGTGTACATACGCATAGGCAAATTTTTACAGCGTATTCAATTTTTAAATATGTTTCTGTATGTTTAGGTGTACTTTGTAGCAAAGAATTGGTGTAATTAGTTCTCGGAGAATTGTAGATACTACTATGTACCTGTAGAGGTAATATTTTAAAAATCTCACAAAGTGCATCTTAACATACATACATATATATAGTCGTAATGCTGTTATAAAAATGCATTTAATACTAAACCAGAAAATAGGAGTAGAAGCTCAAGCAGAGGATTCATCGACAGCAGAAGATGGCATCAGAATTACTTTAAATTGATACCTCTATACACAAATATGTGCATGGTAAAAATTTGTTAATAATGCCATAAACAATATTGTGCGGTAAATATGCAGCAAGTTAATATACGAGTAATTAGCATTCACTTCAGTGCGATATAGGGGATCACGCAATAAAAAATTCAAGAAAAATAAGAAACAAACAATTTTGTTTTGTAATATTTGTTAATTTTTTTTTTTAATATTTTTTGTAGATGGCAACTCTTTTCCGAAATATTTGATAGCAATAAAGTATTACATTTCTTTTAATAATTTAATTGAAATATTAAATGATTACAACACGGGAATATATTCTGTCATAATTTAAAAAGAAAATCAAAAATGCGATAAAAGGAAAAATTCTGCTTTGGCAAAGAGGTAAAGCGCTCACTATTGCCAGTATCAAGTGTATAGCAGGGTTTCATCGTCGTAACGCTAAATTTCACGTTAATCAAAAAGATTCAATCGTTTCGGTTTAAACACTTGAAAATGGTATCGTTAAAGCAGTTACCCGAAACTATACTGTTGAGCATCGCTGATATAATGATCATCAATTGGAAACGGAATTTCACACCGTTAAATTGCAGGAAATGATTGAAAATCAGAGAAGTTCTCGAAAGATATATATGTTTTACATTTTCTATGTCTCACGTATCGATTCGTATAATTTTAAACAAATATTTGTGAATAAAATGCGTTGCTCGACTAGTTCCGAAAGAATTCAATCGGATAAAGATTGCTTTAGACATGCATACCCCCTTCGTATCTGCGGATGCGACGTGGGTTTAGCAGTTTGATATGCATACCAATCAACAAACATTAAAGTGACGTCCTCCAACTGAATTTGAAGCTACTAAATGTCAAGATAACGTTGGCTGGTTTCTTCTACTTTCGGGGTGTTGCGTGCAAAGATTTAGTGCCACAAAACCAGACAGTAACCGAAGAATAATATCTGAGTGCTAAGCAGCGCTTGAGGGCGTGAATTCGTTAACAAAAAGATTTGTGGAATGAAACCTCACAGAGTTTTCCAAGGTAACTCACCATCTCACAAGGTTCTCAGGGTGAACGATTTTCAGGCCGAAAACTCAAGAAATACCATCGTACAATCACCTTATTCACCTAACATGGCTGCTGCCAAGTTTTTTCTATATCCAAATCGAAAATGTTTATAAAAAATGTTTTGATGGTTGGATATAAGTTTATTTCAGTGAAAAAGAAAAAATATCTAAAATTACGAAAAGAAGGAGTGAATGTTATTACCGCGACAATAATCGCGTAAGTGGCGTCTACGCCAATAAAGAAGGAAATTTCAGTGTTGGCAAACGTTGTAAAAATGATGAATTTTGCTTTTTCACATTACGGTACTAAAACATATCTACGTAGAATTCAAAATACTGAAAGAGCGAATTTCTTCATTTTTTCAACTGAAATTTTTACAACAAACTATTACGAATACAAAATTTTATATTTTTCTTAACATTATTACGTATTATAAACATATTATATATAGATATTTATATTTACTAATAACCATTATTTGTAAGTAAAATTCAAAGATAAAATAACTGATTTACGTAATTTATAATAACAAAATATTGGTTTTGATTATAAATGTTTTAGTAATCTGAACATGTACTGTTTACTCCGATCTGTGCTCGAAGTTCTTTTTATTTGTTGTACTATCTGCTAATTTTACGACTAGACACATAGTATTAGTAAAAAAAACATAGAAAGGCGATGACTGGCCAAACATAGGCATTTTCTTTCGCATCCGACCTCCAAAGAAACGGTAGGTAGGTTAACGAATTATTGAATTAATTGAACCGATTTGAGTTGAAATCCCTTTAACAAAACCCGAACTGACTGATAGAGTGCAAAGTAAAAAAGTGGTACCACTGAAAAAACTCAAGGGAAATTCTTGCTAAAGTTCAAACTGCAGGGAAATTTTAGTCAAACTTCAAAATTCAGCGAAAGTTCAAAATAGAACAGTAAGTAAAATCAATCTACAAAGTTCATAGTTATCATTATTTTTTGAAAATCTCGTTTGGTTTTACTTTTCGCTGGAATATGACGCAGACAAACTTTTTTATATTTTTACACCAATCAAAAAAAAAAACAAAAAGTAAATACAAATTAGAAGCCAGTTGAAAATAAGCCAGCTAGGTTGTTATTTTTTTTAAGTCAAAGAAATTAACTTTAGACCAACATTCAAAAATTATAGAAAAATAATCTTTCTAATTTCGATCGCTTTGTGTAGGGACTACGAGGAGATTAAAAAAAGTTCAGTAAGTTGACCAGAAAAAAAAAATAAAAACAATTATGTTTGTATTTATTCGTAACCTTTGTCATTTTTTATCTTCTCTACATAATTGCCATTGATTTCAATGCATTTCTTAAGCCTATACTCGTAGATCCACTTCTGAAAACATAAACACTTTTCAAAATCTCGCTTTTTAAGCTTATCAAGTTCAGTATTAACCGCATTAATTATTTCCTCGTTGGTATTAAAGGCCTTTCCTTTTAATTTTTTTTTTAATTTTTAGGAATAACCAGAAATCACAAGGTGCTATATCCGGGAAATATGGCGCTGGAAGTATTTCTTCGATCCCAGAGATTGTAATAGAATTACTCGTCATATCAGCAGCGTGGAATGGCGCGTTTCAATGATGTAAAAAGTAGCGCCGTTAACGTTTTCCAACAAATTTTTGAAAACTTTTGGTAAGCATCCATCGGTGTACCATTTTGCAGTTACCGTCTGACCCTGGAGTAGCAGCTATGATTTTAGATCGGGTGAAGTAAACTGACATCATTACTTTTACTGCCGATTTTTGTTGCTTAGATTTTACGGTTGGGTTTGCTCCTATTGGTTTCCATACCATGGACTACAGTTTGGTTTCTGGAACCAAGATTTTTCACCAGTAACGACTTTATAAAAGTTGCTAGACTGACAATTTTCGAACTTGTTTAAGAAAGGCACTCGAGCCTCTTTTTGAGCCTCAATCAAAATTCGTGGTACCCATTGAGCAGATTTCTTCGTGTATCCCAGATGATAACTTAATATTCGCAAAGGATTTGGTATTTTTAAATTTAACCAAAACAAATTGAAAATCACCAACTGACCGAACTTTTGTTAATCTGCTCGTATCAAGTCCTTCGAGTTTATTTCTGACATAAAATAGAAGCTCTTTATAAAAATTCATTGGCCGTTCGGAGGTGACCTATAATAAACTGTAAGTCCCTCTTTAAGAAGTAAAACTACAAATTGGAGGAGAAGATCGGCCGAAAATCGCTTTAGCGTTTACAATGGGACAACTATATATTAGTTCAAGTAAAAAGTCATCCATTATTTGTGCACTTTTACTTGACCTAATATATTACGTATATTTGACTTTAGGCAGAATAACTTATACTGGGCCTGTTAATTTCTTATAAAAATATAATTTGTACTTAATTGAAAATCGAATAAATCCGCCTGTAAAATATAAAAATCTAACAATTTTCTCATCTAAATTTTTAGTTTTTTAACGTGCACTTATTTTTGTTCTTCAGTGTTTGTGTACTGAAAATATTACCTCAATTTCTTCAATAACCTTCTGGCAGATTAAAATATTAATTCCACCAATTAAAACATATTTTACACACGTAAGCGTCAATTTAGAAAGCAATCATTCGCCTCACACTCAAACGAAAGCTACGAGTAAATAAAATGAAAAGGAAAACATGTAAACATAAACAACTTTCCAACAAACATAAGCTTCAAAATACAAATTTATCGTGACAGAAGAATTAACGCTACAGAATCACATCAATATTAATACATAAATCCATCAGCAAGAACAGCGTGCACCATTTCACTTAGACATGCGGCGCAAAGCTACAAATTCTAAACGAAACAAATTCTTCTGACAACGCCCACGCGACAAGCAAGGGCACACGACAGCGTCTGCCACCAAAGAAATGACTTGAAAATATTAAAAAAAAAAAAAAAAATTTGTCATCTCGCTGGCACCTCAAATAGAAAGAAGCTTTTAGAGAATTTCCTAATCGCCTAATTGACTACTAGATGACTATTAATTTTTCTTCTTCTTCTTCTTCTTCTACGGCTTCCACTTTTGACATAAAATATATTTTTAGTCAATTCCTTGCGGCGCGATTAATTTTATTGGGTATAAACGAGTTTTTGTGCCGCTCCAGGGCGTGTAGTTGGGCAAATTAAAAAAGTAAACGAACAAGGGAAGACATTCTAGAACTGAGCGTAGCGCAAAGGCGTCTGTAATAAACAAGTGGTCTCATAAATAAAAACATACCCAAACGACAGCAAGTCGCGCGGCGCTGAAAGAGACAGTGAACTGAAGTGATGCTGGGTGGCTAATGTTGGCGACACTGTGGTCGTTCGATCGCCGTCGTCGTCGTTGTCGTCGCTTTTAATGTTGTGACCAGTCGTGCATTCGCGCTGCTTTCTTCTACTAGCAGAAGATTCAGTAATTGCAGTGTACGACAGCAGAGTTGGCGCGACTGGTTCTTTTACACTGACCCACATTTTCGTTGCTGCTTTATTGATGTTTGTATGTGTGCAACTCGTTGCATTGTGGGGGAAAAGTTGAATTTGAAAAAATATATAAACAAATGCAATAAACATAACCATGTGGAAACATTACTATTGGAATTTTAAGTTTATATTTGAATTTCATCATTACTTATTTAAAACTCCAGCGAGGTCAACGCTCGTGGAAGCTTTCCATTGATGCTCAGACAATAATTTAAAAATGTTTGATCGCTTGGTTCAAGTCATTAACCGTTAAGACGATCATCAGAATTGCTAGGGCTGAGTAACTTAGGTAGATATTATCATTAAGGTCATCTAAGTGAAGGTTCTCTCAGCCACTGCAGTATTTAGAGTGCGTCGGTATCTAGACCGGTTAGTTAAAAGTCTAAACCTCAGCCCTCTAGAAAACCCTGATTTTTTTCTGATTACAGAAATCTATCTGTACAGCTCGAAACCTTGGTCTGTAATAGTAGTATCTGAAATTCCAATGACGATTGGTTAAGATTTTGATGATTTGCAGTTTCAAATTTCAATTCTCAGCTCAGCTAATAAAATATATAATTGGGTTCGCCGTTGGTACAATAAAGTATATTTCAATGTAATGCCCGTAATATTATGGAATCAACTGAATCTGTATCGGGCTCTATATAACATTCAAGGTAAACCCAATAATATGGTTCAACAAACCAACCCGATGAATATAGTTAGCTAGATAACCACTTGACAACAGCTTCTGGGACGATTGGTTTTCTGCTGAGCCCATTTGACATATTCACTCGGAGTTAAAATCGTTCTATAAAGAGTATCGAAGCTAATAGCCTGTCGAGTTCCTTACAGTCAAAATCTGACGCGTATCAAAACACTACTTGGAACTTGGAATACAATCACGATTGCACTCAAGGAAATTATTTTTATTTTTTTTTTTCGAAAGTATTAAGGCGATTAAACTAGGCACTGAGGAATTTATTTTAGCTGATACTATAATACTGATCTTGATAATGAAGATAGCTTGCTTCAGAGTTTTGACCGATCTAATCTTTTTCGTTTCTTTAAGTCAGTAGCCTACTTTAGAGGCTTTAAAAAATGCATTTTTTCTGTAAAATCTATTTTAAAACCATCCAAGAACATGTCTTCAAAATTTCAATGGACAATTCGATATTCGATTTTTCGATATTTTTTTAGTTAATACAGAAGAGACACTCATAAAAATTAAAAAAAGAAAATGGTTCGACTGTTTTAGATGCATCGCACGACCTCCATCACCATCACTCATCATAACATCGGAAAATTTCAATATTTTTTTATATTAAAAATTGTTTTTAAAGCCTAAATATAGGAAATTATTGCCTGGAAATTTCGTTTACCACGTTTCTTGGTACACAGGTAACTTTTTGCCTGGGTTGATATGGAGAACATTTCTTCTTCCAAGAAGTGTACATGGGACCCATTTATTGGAAAAATGTGTATTTATTGTTTGATTTACCTATATGTATAAAAATTGATACAGTAGTTTCACACTTGCTCAATATGTGGAAGATATTGTATAATATACAATAGTGTTTTTAAGTTATAATAAAATTAATAAAATAATAAAAATAATAAATAATAATAAATGCGGACAAAGTCGTTGGCAAACTCTAGTTTTCCAATGAAAGAAATGACGATGTGTACCATTCATCTTCGAAATTAGGTAAAATACATCAAGACATACAAAGAACATAGAAAGTAAATAATCAAATATCATAAACACCTAAAGTATTCATCACAACACGCGCCGATTGCGCCACAACTTAATGTAGAGAAAGAAAATTTAAAGGCCACAAACAGTAAAACAAAAGCACCACAGCACAAACAAAATAACAAAGGGATGGATATATGGAATACGTAAATGGGAAGGTCAACAAAGAAGAGCCTGAATAAAAAAAAATCGCTTAACTTTTCTACTCATTTACATAACTTACGGGAATTTTTTGTTTGTTGCAAGTAAAAAAATAAATAAAAATATGAAAACAAAAAAAAAATAAAATAAGATTAAAAAAAGCTGCAAAATGCGAAAACCAAAGCATGATCAACGCTTAAAAGGGTGCCAGAAAAAAAATACATTTTTATTTAAGTGGAAGTAATTTAGAGTAATTTTGTCTGACTATCGACCCAAATTTCATGCATAATACATTTTTTACATTTTATTGCAACGTAAATAAAACATACAAACAAATTGTACACTACATTTCAAAGCGTCGAAATTTGTCCATAAAAGGCAATGAGAATAGCAAATAGTAAAAAAAAGATCGAAAATAAATTCACAACCGTCTCATTTATGCACTTACTCGTACGTATGTTAGTTAGTACGTTGATGCCGTCCTCAAGTCAGAAAAATAAAGAAATATAATATAGGTATAAGTGTAATCAGTGCACAAAGCAATTATTAAGAGGAGACGGTAAAGTTGTCAAAAAGAAAAGTTGTTAAATCTAACGATAGAAACGGTTTATAAAATAAGTTTTTATAGCGGTTTTTTAAATAAGAAATTTAAAAACACCCGACTTTTAAAGCATTTTTAACTAGACTGGAAACTTGAAGCCCTCAATGTCATTATACATATATAGTATTATTCACCATAAGCCCGCAGAATGGTTATGAGAGCATGACATCTTAATACCAAAAAATTGCAAGCCTCAATTATAAATTCAAATCATTCGATAGTATAAACATTGACGATGTCAGTCATTATCCTGTAGAGTTCCTAAATATACTAAAGCCTTACGGTTTCTCAACTCACAGTTTGAAATGAATGCTTGAAACAACAATTATGCGCTGAACAATATATATCCACCAAAATTATGCAACTGAACTAGATTACAGATGAACTTATTGTATCAGTTGTACATAACATGCTACAGACTAAGATCACAAAGTACCCTGGTGATTCTAGAACACCACCGAAAAACAAAATCTAGGTGTAGGATTTTGTTTTCATCAAAATATCAGGTGCACAACTTTGCTTCCGCCGTTTTCCGATTGGTGGCTGTACCGGCTGAGGCTCGTTGAAATACAATACATAGATGATAATGCCTTTAAAGTGAGTGTGGACAGTGCCTAACGAATTGTCATCGCCGTTTCAGTGACAGTTGTTCTTGTTTTCGTATTATTCACGCTCGAAAATGTCCGTTTATGTGCCCAATTCTCGCCATTTGCGGAAGTTTTACTTTTCTATTACAATTCGAAAAAAAAAAATGCAGCTGAAGCGCATCGAATGCTCTCAGAAACTTACGGTGATGCTGCTCTGAGTGAAAGAACGTGTCGGGAGTGGTTTCAACGTTTTAAAAATGGTGATTTCAATGTCGAAGACAAACATGGTGGTAGAAGAGAAAAAACCTTCAAAGATGAACAACTAGAAGCATTGCTTGATGAAGATTCGTGCCAAACCCAAGAACAGCTTGCCGAATCGTTGGGAGTGAGTCAGCAAGCCATTTCAAAACGTCTCAAGGCCCTGGGCATGATTCAGAAAGAAGGAAACTGGGTGCCGTACGAGTTGAAACCGAGGGACATCGAGCGCCGGCTATGTTTATGTGTGCAACTGCTTCAAAAACAAAATCGTAAAGGGTTTTTATATCGAATCGTAACCGGTGATGAAAAGTGGATTCGATACGATAAACCTAAACGCAGAAAATCATGGGGAAAGCCCGAGCATGCTTCTTCGTCGAAGGCAAAACCGAATATTTACAGCGCCAAGGTTATGATTTGTATTTGGTGGGATCAGCTCGGTGTGATTTACTAGGAGCTCTTAAAACCGGGTGAAACTGGCAATTTTTTAAAAAAAAGTAAATACATTTTTTTATGTAATTAATTATGTAATTTCCATTTTGTTGGTTGACCTTTCGCCATCTTTCCGGCAGCATCATTATTTGACGCTCATTGAACCTCTGGCCTTTATCTTCAAAAAAAAAAAACTGAACCATGCGCGATTTTATAGCCTCGTCATTTTCGATCTAAATATACCTACCATCAAGGAAAAAATTGAAATCGCAGCAAAAAAATACTTAACAAAACTGCGTAACCATCCGAAATGGGCGGTTTCTTTCGTGGCAACCCATTATTTATCTAGTAAATTATTTATTTTTTCAATGCATTGAAATGTTATTCAAAAATAGTTATCAATATAACAGTGCCTCTACATATGTCATTGATATTGGGCAATAAAATTTGTACCCTTAAATTTTCCACTGCTTTGAACAGAAGAGAAATGTGCATTCGTGTGTAAATTAAAGATCAATGAGCGCACTTCCTTCCTCTAAATGAACATGACATTAATAAAAACAAGTGCACCGTAGTTCCCATTTCGATAATAACGGATTGTTTAACAGATGAATTGTACTTATGTAAATATACATAAATATTATGTAATTACCACACCTACAATATATATAAGCATATATGTTATAAAAAAATAGATAAGCAAATTATTTATTTACTATATTTTTATTTTTACTTTTATATGTTTTGCATTTTCAGTAAATAATACTTTATCCTAAACATGCATAAGCACTTACTTACGTATACATACATATATAGTATATGTATGTACAAATATTAGCTTTGTTAATTTGAGCTTTAAAAGTATATATATATATGTATGATATATATAAATCGCACATAACTATGTATGTATGTATACGTATGTATGTACATAACAATATGTACAGTCAGACAGTTGCACAGCCACACAACACAGCTGGTCAATCGTGCAAACGCCCAACCCAATCGGTGCCGTTGCTCACCCAAGTAGAACGCATAAATAATACTAATAATAATAATAATAAAAAAAATTAAATAAAAACATTTTTTAAAAATAATAATAATTGCGATATTTATTGGAACTGCTGGTGTACGACGTATGACCACATGCAATGTTGTTGTACGTACACGTACATACCTACATAAGTGTTGTATACATACATACATTGTACATATTTATTTTATGGGGATGGGCTTAAAATTGTTATCAATTATTTTATTTTTATTTTCTTAAAAAAAAATTTCAATTTGAAGCTCCCGTTGATGTGACTCATCGCATTGGGAAAGATATGCATAAGTATGTTTGAGTCTAGGTTGCATAGCATGGACTTTATGATGGTGATATGCATTCATGAGTGTATGTACATATGGTACATATATCGTATGTACATCCATATAAAGGGAGAGAAACAATTTAAAAACAGAAAATTTATTGTTCACAAAGAAGTTGGAGAGTTTGCGTTTCGAATTTTTAAGAAACATTTTTTTACTATTTTTTTACTATATTTTTAATAGTTTTTTTTTTCAAATTAAACAAATAAATAAAGGGTTTTCCAATAAAAGGTGTTATTTTGAATAGCCTGATATTCCAAGTGCACTTCGCTCAGGAACAACTGAGAATATTGCTGCTGTAGTCCAAAGTGTTGAAGAAATCCCAGATTTGTTTATTCCTCGTCGTTCTCTAGAATTGGGAATTCCACAAACGTCATTACATCATTTTTTGCATAAAGAATTGGGTCTTAAGGCTTATAAAGGTTAGTTAATAAAAGCTGGCCAATCATTAACAAATTTGTGTCTTTGCTGCGTATTTTTTTTAATGATGAGGCCCATTTGCAACTCGATGGCTACGTTAATAAGCAATACTGTCTCATCTGGGACTCGGAAAACTCAAGGTTTCTTGTTGAAAAGCCTCTCCATCCTCAACGTGCAACTTTTAGGTGTGGTTTATGGCACGGTGGGGTTATTGGATCTTACTTTTTCGAAAATCGAGAAATGAATAATGATTTTTTATGGCCGGAATTGAATGGTATTGCTGTGGGCAACGTTTACTTTCAACAAGACGACGCTACGTGCCACACAAGCCATGAAAAACTATCGATCTTTTAAGTGAAAAGTGACCGGAAGGAGCTGAATGCAATTGGCCACCGAGATCTGGTGATTTAATACCTTTGCGACTTATTCCTTTGGGACCACGTGAAAGATAAGGTCGACACCAACACGCAAACATCTATTCAAGATCTCAAAGATGGAATTCGCGAACCAATTGAAGGCACATAGCAGCCTCTTAGGGATTTGGTGATAGAAAACTTGATAAGAAGGATACGGTGCTGTAAGTGTAACAGTGGCGGTCATTCGGCTGATATTGTTTTCCATTATTAATGGCATATTTTCCTCTTTACATTGAAATAAACATCCGATCATTTGTATAAAAATAATTCAATTTGTTTTTCTTGAATATTAAAATAAGACCTCTTTTTGGAAAGCTATATCTTCAAAAGCAACAAAAATTTTGAACTTAGTTGTTATTGCAAATTGCCAAAAATTAAAAATAATAACTAAAAATGATTATTAAAAAATTTCACAAGAATTTAATTTTCTTTTATGATTTTTAAAGACTTTAAGCACTTTTGGGAGTAAATTATTGGCATTTTATTCAAACAAAATTTTAAAAAAATGTTTGTTTATGCTTTTTATTGAAAACAACTGAAATTTAAGTAATGTTTTTTTTTTCACTCTAAAAAGTTGTGCGGTATTCAGGCATATTTTAAATATGTTTATATACACATATGTATGTATGTTCGCTACGTTAATTAATCCACCTTGATAAGCTCCGATTTCCTCATTTTATTTTTTTGCATGACTTGCGGCGCGTCTACATGTGCATTCTTTACATAGGTACATACTATGTACATACATATGTACAGATGTGCATAAGCTATTGTTTTTCCACTTTTTGCTTCTCCATATTTTCTTATATACGTACGAATGATAGATAATTTAAAATTCTGTAGGCGTTTACAAAAATCGCAAAACAAACAATAATCAACGCTCAAGTTCACTACTCTTCCAGCGTGTCGGTTAGTTGTAATGTTGTATTTTTTGTTTAGCTGTATTTATCAAGTCAACGCTTGAGTAAATTTTTATGACTCATTGCTTATTGTTACATTTTCGTGATACATTTTTAAAGATAAATATGTATATTTACCAGCTTGAACTTTTTTTTTTGCCATTTTTCCACTTTTCTTCACAGGTGTGAAAGTATGTACATAAAGTATGTACATATGTATGTATGTATGTATGCATTTGAGGTTTTAGTTTCATATGAATTTTACGCGTTCTTTTGTATGCAAAAACTATTCATAACAACAAAGATATTAATACTTACATATTTGTAAATATATATAATATACTGTACATATGTATATATGTATGCACATTTATCTCTGGCACATTCATTCCACACTGCCACTGCACGTTTGACGCCTGCTGAGCTTGCGTGTTTAAGCCGTTAAAATTCTTTGCAATAATTACTCGCACATTGAGGTTACATATATATTTGAATATGTACATATGTACATATGTCTATATATAAATATGTCTAAATCTCAAGACCACACTCATACAATTATTTGACGAAGGATAGTTTCGACTGTTGGTATGAATTCCCGTGAAATCTGATGACTTCATTTAAAGTTATTTACTCAAGTGCTTTTATGATTTCATTAATTGTCCTCCTTTTTATATACTATATAGTATATGTATATCAACATTTGATTAATGCTGATTTAACACGATGTCTACGGGAAGCATTTATCATAGACTAATGGTTGTCACTTTAGGTTTTCACCTTACTTTAATCACTTTTACTATTGTAAAAATCCACAGTTATTTAAATTAGCCTGTTTAATCGTTATTCTTAAATGTATGAGTATCTCTCTTTCAGACCAATATTTGACCGCCTATAAAAATTAATTTAATTTATTTATTTGGCTCCCAGTGAGTTTTTTCTGTTTTTTTTTTTTAAATTTAAGAAAAGAGTTACAGGGACAAAACTTTTCAGACGAAAGCAAGATGAAAGCGGCCGTAGAAGACTATTTTGAAGAGAAATCTAAAGAATATTTTTTCCTTGGTATAAAGGCATTGTATTCACGATGTGAAAAGTGTATTTCATTTGAGGGTCATTATATTGAAAAATAAAAAAAATAAAAACTAAACATTGTTTCTTTAAGATCTTTAGGCCCCGAACTTAAAAGGCGCCCCTCGTATCAACGAAGATCGTTACTTTCCCCAAAGAACATTAAAGACCTTAGTGCTCCCGCCGCTTCTCAATTGCACTAGATCTATTTTATCGATCATTAAGGGGTTAGGGGTAGTCAGAGGCACGAAAAAATGAGAATTTTCAGTATTTTTTTTTTTGCTTTTAAATAATTTTTTTTTGCAAAAGTAGTGATATGGTATTATTAAACAATGTTTTGACTTGAAGTCACGAAAATTTCAAAAAAAAAACTTTATTTCCGAAGTTAAAGCTGTCTGTGTTAACCCAGTTCCAAAAAAAGGTCCTTGCGGTGACAATCATAAGTCCTTGGAGATTCATATGAAATAAATCGGATAAAAAGAATTAGTTTTATAAATAAATAATCCTGGGCCTGATCCAAAGATTTTTTTTTTTTCAAAAATTAACAAAATGGCGGCCTCAGGAAATTTTTGTCTAGATTTTTGGGAAAAAAAATCGAAATTTTTCAAAAAAAAAAAAAAAATACTTCAATAAAGGCCGGAGTTTAATATGTACTCTAATAGCTGTATAAAATTCTAAAATTTGTATAAAATCAACTGAGCGGTTTTCGAGTTACAGTTGTCACCAGTTCAAAAAACAAAGTTTTGAGAAAAACGCGTTTAAAGTTTCACACTAGATACTAGCTACCTGCTCCCGAGCGCTTTGAAAGGCCCGAGCTCTCTTTGTTATTTGTCGAATAACTTAAAAACGAATTATCGGATTAACTTGAAATTTTCAGAGATTATTTTTAAGATATTATACTTAACGAAAATTCTGACTACCCCTCACCCCTTAAGGAAGTTACTCGTACATTCTTATTAAAACAAGGTCTTCCACGTCACCTGAGCACTATTTGCATTACGGGAACTCTATTCTCTCGGTTGAAGAGAATTTTAATGATTTTCTCCACTATGTGTGATGTTATAGGTACCTATTTTTGTTGATTAAATTATGTTGATACAACTGTCAAATTGTCCTTTTCGAAATTCGAATTCCTTTTCAGAACTCGGCGGTGTTGGCGGAGCTTCAATTTTATCATTGATGTCAAGTATGTTGCGGATTGAATGTTTAGATTCGAAAGAAAGAATACAAAGACTTCAAATTGCCCCGTTCCACCTGAACGACTGAATATAGTAGCTGATATATAATATATACAAACTCAACTTCGACCCAGTATCCATTGATTCCAGCACAGCACTTCTACACATGTACCTCAAATCGACTCATCTAACATCTTTCTCCTTCAACAAGACCCTACCGAAACAGCTCGTCTCCTAATCTAGCTCCTTAACAGTTCCTATATGGCATTTGCGAGCCGATACAACGACAACATATTAAATACATTCTATACTATGTATAGATTCTCTGATTTTTGGAATCATAGTTGATAATGCGGTTTGTTTCAGATTTTCCCATTCAATTCTTGTCATTATTATTTCTCGGCTTTCCCTTGAGAAGAGCTGTATTTTACAAGTGTGATCATGAATTAAGTTATATGAACCTCTCTGCGGTCGTTGACATCAACTTTACTGTTTTATTTAGATAACTGTTGATTTTGACGAACATGCAACAATTGAGCAAATAGGAAATTTAGAAACTTAAAAAAATATTTATTAACCACTTCTCAATTTTTCAAAACAAACATTTAAGAGCCAACAATCGAAACAATTTCTACAACACTCAACTGTTAGTTCCAGTATATGGATTGACGCTCACAGAAAATTTAACAAGACTTGCTATTGAAGAAGCTGCGCGGTGAAAATAACAGTTTCCATAGTACAGGCGCCAAAATGCCCGCCGAAAACTGACTGGCCATGTAGAGTGCCGTATCGTCGAGCTTCTGATGATAAGCTGCGGGTATTAGTGTAATTGCGGGATTCATAGAGGCACCAGTCCATTGACCCTACGTAACAGAATAGTTTATGATGAATATCATTAAGTAAGAATGAGAAATTCTTGGGTACTCACACCAGCGAGGGTGCAGGCGGCCACCAAAAAGCCAATACGCAGCGAAACCGAATCCAGATATGATGAATTTCGCGCATCCCACAGAGCACACCAACCGAAAATCAATGTTGTGGTCAACACGGATTCAATGACAAATGTTTGATCCCAAGATAAATTGCCATTCGGTTTCATCAGACACAAATCCTTAGAAATTGCATCTGAGGGCAACATGGCGGTAAGTAGAAAGAATCCCGTTAATGCGCCAAGAAACTGTGCTGCCATATAAATCATTGCCATCTTCATCGATATGTAGCGCATCATGTAACAGGCGAGTGTGATGCAAGGATTCGCATGCCCGCCAGATACGAAACCGAAGCAATGTATGATAATCATAACCACGAGGCCGTATTGAAGTTTCGGCATTTCACTGCCGTCGGCACAGCCAAGACAGGTTAGAGCCACTAATAAGGCTGACCCCGAGAACTCGCCAAGGTAACGCATTATTGTTATGAATTTGCTAGCCATTTTTCACAGATTTTCGTGCTTCCTTCACTCCGCCGTTGTACTTCCTTTTCTTTAAATTATTAACGAATTTGTATTAACTGGAAATTTATTATCACTTCTTATTCAGATTATTTTATTTTATTTTTTTTTTTGTTATAATAAAATTGTCATAATAAAATTTTTAACAGCAAAGGAAAAGCGAATTTCCAGAAAAAAACATTTGTTTTTATTAGAGTAAAAAGTTGCTGAGCTACACTGACAGAAACTAAATGTAAAAGGTGAAAATATAATTGGGATATGGGGAAGGATCCCCTAAGTAACATCAGGCTCAAAGATCGAATAGGACCGAGATGTATTTGATACTAGACTTTTTAGGGCACTGTGAAAAGCGCAAAACGGAGGTTAAATCTCTGTGTTGTTCTTGTTTTGTTGTAGCGGCTCACTACCTCGCTTAGAAGCCGGCAAAATTAGTCGAAGTCATCGAGGTCATCTAACGGGAGGTCCAGAGGGAAAGGAGGTGTAGATGAAGAGGTTTTAAGAGCAATGCAAAGAGGTGGTCAGCGTCGTGCGGGCACTTTTCGCGTGCAGGACATACGTTGGGTAAATCGAAGTAAAGTCTGGATAGGTAGGAATTTAGTAGACTACAATATCTTGATCTTATTTTTCACTGGAAAAGAGTTCAGCAAAGTGTGAACGGATTCTCGATGAATGGCGTTTAATGCCTGCCGGTAACCCGTCCAGTCCTTAAAGTCGAGTACTCCCTTCCTGATGTGCCTAGGTGCTGTTTTGGCAGGCCTGTAACTTCTTAAGCTGCGTCTCGTTTGTCCCCAGTACCCAGGTCGGTACAGCGAAGTCTACGACCGGTCTGTCAATTGCTTTGTATGTTGCCAACAAAGTTTCTTTATCTTTTCTCCAGGTGCTGCCGGCTAGTGCCTTGAGGATTTTGTTGCGTCTCTGGAGTTTTGTAGCAATTGCAGTCTTATGCGGAATGAAGGAGTACAGGCTGTCGAATGTTACTCCCTGTAAGTTCGGATTGTTAATAGTCGGAATTTATACGCTATCGAATTTCACATCAAGTTCGAGGCGGTACTATTGTACTTCATCCAGCTGGTAAAGGCGATTTCACTGGTTGAATATGTAATTGTCTTGCTGTGAAGAAATAGGAAAGGTCATCGAGATAGCAATTCATTTTCGAGCATAAGTCATCAATATTTTAGTCAGACGCCAATATCGAGCAAACATCGATATGTGAGATCAGTAAAACGCCTTCTGGTGGAGGAGGTAGCTTTGAGATATACATAGACTTTAAACAAGAGTGGAGAGGACACACCTTTCTGGGTTTGGATGATTGACTTCACAAATTCTACCGATGATTGTCGACCACACAGGTAGCCCCCGGCGGTAATGAAGAGTCCTTAATGTCCGATAGTAGCACTGAATGATTGACGGTGTCAAATGGAAAGCAAAAAGATGAGCTCTACGAGAACTTACGAATAAGTTGACAACAAATGACAATCAAGCCGAAAACAAATTTGGGCAACATTTTTGAGTATACAATAATTAATAATAACAACAACAGCAATCCGATAAGCCTTAGCTTCTAGTAAAGAACGTTGGGAAGAGTCCATTGAATAGTATGTACAAGAGATTTTCGACAATTTGACAGATGCCAGAAAATGCTGGATCCCAAGTGATAAAGTTTTGGTACAATAGTTGATCATATCTATTTAAAAGAAAAAAAAAACACATTTTTGATTAGATAATGATCTAACCTTATACACAAGTAGCTATTGTAGATATCAAAATAAGAATGAAAAATTCAGAAAAAGAAGAAGCGAGAACCACAAGGCAGGCATACAGGTATCACCAACACAGAAACCATCAATACAACAGCAAATATTATATTTTACTGCACTCAACAGCTGAGCTGAACGGAAGGTCTAATCCACTTACATCTATAAAAAAAAAAAAAATAGAACACCATGTAAACACACAACACCTTTACGTCAATGCCGTAAAAAATGTAGAAGAAATAAAATGCCACTCATAGATAAATATTTGCGCTACAAACACAGCTGTTCGCGTATATTTCCTTAACCTCAGACAACAATATCCTGTTTACTGGCAGGTGGGATGGCCAAGTAGCCGAATAGTGACAGTGAGTTTTCCTACCAAGACATCCGGTAATTACGTAAGCTTTGAGGATAACGACCATTAAAGGACAACGACCTGACACTTGCAGAATATTTGCAACAAGGATTATTAAGGAAATAATCGCGTGTTAAATATGTGTCATATTGTGTGTAGATATATTCAAGTTTGTAATGTAAGTCAGCCTTATGGTCAATGGGCGCCAACACTAACAAAGTAATGAAATAATTTGTCACTTAGTTGCTTGTCTTATAGCATTTGCTGGTAGAATTAAATTTAGGTCTTAACAAGGTTACAACAATAAATTTTCTGATGCGTAGGTATGCAGATGGAATAGGAAAGTGTGCTGCATGTACGTGTATGTGTATGTACTTATATGTATATAGATGAAGTGAAGTATAAGACTATCTTTGCTAGCTTTAGTCCCTCGGTGCGTATACATGCATACATATTCTTTTAGGAAGATTTCTTTGGCTTAGTTAAACCATTGCTATCTTTTAATCCACACTCTGGTTGCACGCACCACACTCAGAAGTTGAACAATACTGCTTTTTTTCAATAATCCATAATTCTTGTGGTAATTGCTTTTTTGCAGCCAAAAACCTTTTTTTCTTCTGTGGATACCTACGATTACATACGTACATATGTGCATAGGTATGTTTTCGTACATTCCTGCAGGGATTTACACTTCCATGCATGACCACTTTTACACTTTCACACATTAATACAATTGCCTTATTATCACACTCTCTTACAAACATATCATATACTCGTATATATATGTACATATGCATCACTTGCATACAAAAATTTATAAACGAAAAATCTTCTCTGTGTTCTTCTAACACTAAGTATGTGCATTGAAATCAGTTTTGCCACAGAATGAAAAGTGCAACCTCCGCATTATCACGTCAGAAGATTTTTCATCCCTCATTGTTACTCGTTTCCTGCATCACATGCACTTGTAGGTGTTTCCAATTGTCTCTGCATAGTTCGATATATTCGATATGAAAAACAACAAAAATTCATACAACTTAGCATTTACTTTTCGTCATGGAGATTATAGCAGAAGCAGTAAAAGTCATATTACAGAATTATTATCTGCGGACGATTTCTGTGAGAAAAATATGCTGGTAATTGCCAATTTTTCATCGTCAAACTTTGTTTAGTTTGTCGGGTTTTTTGGTTGTGTTGCATCGGCTAGAAATGTTCCCAAAACTACTTTTGCATATACCTACATACATAAGTACGTACCTACTGCAAAATGTAAATCGAAGACGAATTGATTTACTACTATGTTGTGATAGCCGGTAGTTATTTATTGGCGATTAAAGCGTACATTCATTTGGTATGTCCTCTAACTAATAACAAAACACCCTTTTAATAAATTACTTTATATTTAGTGGGTTTTGAAACAATCAAAAACGCCTCGGTATATATTGCATTGCAATATGTATCCAGTGATCCAAACGACAAAGAATATGTATACATTTGCAAATTATGAAAGATGCAGAACCACAACAAACACAATAGGCAAAGAAAATGAATAAGCCCAAAGGCTAAAACAAAATTTAAGATGAATAAAGAAACATAAATATGCATTAAGAGTACAAGGAACAGTCAACAAATGAAGATGGAAGCCGGGTAAAATATACGAGACACGAATATGTTGAGGACACACCAAAAACGACTTTCAATAGACGGCCGATTCAACGCACACGAGCATGTTGTGGGTGGCAGCTTATATGTACGGATGCTATGTACGTACGAAAGCAGGAACGCAGCATACACACATCAAGTCGCAATGAACACACGTACATACAGCAGGCAGGCAGAAGCATATATATAGATATGCAAAATGCCTTTTAGTTTTACTTTTAATTAATATTAAATTTTCAGAGATTAATAAAGTATTATGACACTCTATTAAGAAATATGTATGCGTTGCTTACTCACCGTTTAAATCCTTCGTTAACTGGGAACGCGTCGACATTTTACCCAATTTGTGCAGAATTTTTGCGGCGAAAGTCAAGTGGAGCGCAACTGGAGCGCAGCAATGCACGCCAGCAAAACAGGATTTACCGGAAACTTAACGAGTAGGCGGTGGCGGTGCAGCAACGGAAGGGCTTGTCGTTGTTGCCAGTCAGGCTGGTGGCCTTCTGTGCCCTTCCAACACTTATCGTTGTGGTTGTAGTGAATACTTTGGGTTTATAGCTCTTTTCGTTTATTTCTTATTATTATTATTTTCTTTTGTCCAACCGCTTGGCGTTTCCAACTACTCTGATGAACTGGACAAACGCGTCTGCGGTGGAAACTGGATTTGTAATTTCAATTCGTTATTCTTTAGTTATTTTTATAACTTCCCAATACAGATTTTATTTAACTTTCTTTGTTATTTATACACGAACCACTGTATGTAATTCACTCGAAGAAATCACAAATACTTTTATGAAACATTTTGTTAAGCACAACTCTTTCGATAAGAATTTGAAATGAACTTTAGTGGAGCTCGAGATTTTTAATTGGTATTTTTTATAAAATTTCAACTACTTGTAATTCATTAAAGATGCGTTTTGCACTCCTTTTCACTTTTTGCAACTCAATCAACGAACTTTCATACAATAAACACAGGCGAGTAAGAGAAAAATTGAGAAGTGAAAATCCACCCTCTTATTAGGAAAATTTTATATTCAGCACTTTGAGCTTGTATCTAATAATTTTTTACAGAAATATACAGTGGATCTTTATCGGGTTAATTCTTTTACATTAATTTCAATATACTTTCATTCAAAAAAATATTTTTTTTTGCTTAAAACTCTGCACTTTTATCACTTTGTTAACGCACCATAAAAAGCCCCAACCGACCGGAGATGTTAATGAAAACAGAATATTAACCGAAAACCAGCGCAAACACAACCTGGCCCTTTATTATCTTGAACGAGAATAAGCTAAAATGAAACACAGCGATACCGGTTTAATGTGAGTCGCATTCGTTCAGCAGGTAACCGGTGATTATCACCCGCTTCAAAATCTAGCTTGCGATATACTTTTTATCTAGCAAGCCTAATGGAGTTGTGTTCACTTAGCATTAGATATTTCATATTGAAAATGTCACCACATAAGAAAATTTTAAATTCTATATAGAGAAGTTTATGTGAAACACTAGCAGAATTAATCGGAATAAACGGTATTGTAATCCGAAGAACTTTCATTAAAAGCACAGTAAGCGAGAACTCGCATGCAGCTCGATCACTGGGCTGAAGTCAATATAAAAGCTAACATTGGCAACCTTGTGTAACAGCAGGCAATCAGCTGAGTTAGATTTACGGAAAAAATCAAACCCACCGGTTTCTACGCGACAAACATTAGTAACGGTATCGGCAAATGGTGGAAACTTTTCATTTCTCATTTCTTCTTTTCTTTTCATCACTCTCATAAGATATGCACATAGGTTGTGACGGCTGAGTCGCTATGTTTTTGGCTAGGTGCTGCATATAAGTGGTCGGTCTGAACAGACACAGTTGATTTTCCAAGTTGACCAGTTTCATTTTGTTTCTTGGTCTCTTAACGGTCTCGATAGACCTACCCTCATAGGGACCTTCCCAACTGCATTGAGGTTTCGCGATGGTCAGAGTGCGGAAGTATATCATATCATGCAACCCAATTGCAGTTGGATATGGACCGACGACATCCATGACAATTCGTTCGAATGGTGCATCTAAGTTATATTGACTACTGGATTTCGGCTATTTAGATATGCTCCTTGCCGTTTGCAATCCATATCGCGACAGTTTGAGGGTGCTAACCGAATTAAAGCACTGTTTGATTTTCTCCAGCGCTCATGAACTTCGCAGGTGCCCACCACTGGGACTATCTAGAAGTTTTATGTCCGGATCTTCCTGATGACATTTCCGTGGGTGCCCTTCACCCCACTCTACTGCTAATGTAATTGCCATTAGCCGGACATCTATTAGGTCTTTTTTACCTTCGGCTTTTGATCAGGGTTTGCATTTCAAACGACGACGATATGGCCTCAGCATTGCACCATTGAAGCAATCTTATTTTGGTATTTGCTTTCCAACTCGTCCGTTCATGCATTTATATCTTTCTTCATGTCCTTATTGCACTTACATATATACGCCTTCAGTTAAATCTCTGCAGTTGGTGATAGACATTGTCTCAACACAGTTCCATTTCGAATGTTTATTATCGATTTAAATTCCTTTAATATCCGAACAGGAATTTGTTCATTCTTTTACGTCTTGGACAGTGTTTCACCAATAAGTGCGTCCGGCATAGATATTTGTGATGCTTTTGCCCAAACAAAAATTCAGACCAAAGTCAACGAGTAAGATTTCGGCATTTGCAGTTTAATCGTCCAATCGCTTCGTCGAACACTCAGAGTAAAATAACTATATTTTTATAGCAGAATTTCCTTTGCAGATCGTTAAACTCTAATTTGAAGAAACAGCTACAGCAAATAACTGGAGTATCTAGGAAATATCCACTGCCTTATTCGTTGCCTTGAAAGGGCCTACAGCAGAACTTTTGCAGATCAGATGGTGATAGAGAGTCGCAGCTAAACGCAACAAAGAATTGTCTTCGAGATAGCAGATCAATTGGATTGGTCCATACAAAGTTTTAAAACTGGTGTATCGAATTCAGGCCATTGGCAGACTAGGAAACAAGATGAAAGTGGTCCAATCGGAGACGATGAGGGGAGGTGTGAGGTGACTTTTATTTAACAATCCACTGATCGATACGTATTTAGTAAATATTTTTAATTAATTTTAAAGTTTTCATTTGTTAATCCTATAATTAATCTGATGGATTGCTGTGATCACTCAAATACTGTTCCTACTAAGAATTTATTTTGTTTTGGCAGCTATTATATATTTTATGGTTTTAATTTTTAATTTATTTTGCATTGAGTTAATGAACGTTGCATTGAATGTATAAGGATAGTCATTAAAATATTTGTTGTATATTTTATTTGTCAAATTACAACCACTTTTTGTTTAAAATTTATGTAATCGCTAATAATGATTTAATTGGACATTTGATTTTCTGGCAACCCTAAACAGTATTGTTCAAAAGGCGCATTTTGAGAGAAGTTCGTGCAGTGTTTTGTGAACAGCTCAAGAAAATATTGGGGAAGAATATGGTGCATTTAAGCGTTTTAAATAAAACAAGGAGATTGCAAAGGATGCTGGTGCCCTTAAGTAAGTATGATATTATTTAAGAGCAACCAACATTGTGTAAATTGACTCGTAAATTACCTGATTAAATGCTTGCTATCTGAAAAAAATTTCACAACATTGACATAACGTGAATGACATATTCTGTCAAAGTCCGGTGAGAACAGTTCTTGCACGCTCAGCTGAGCTGAGTAATAAAATTCGTGTAGTGGCGTTTAATAAATTTTAAAGTAATCAAATATAAAGTTTAAACAAAAACTAACTAAATTATTCGTGTTAAAAATCGAAATTGTTTGCGTCTAATACTCTTTAAAGCAAGCAAGAGATAGGAATAGGGAACAAACATGGATTCCATGCTGGAGCAGCCGCAATTGGCTGGTGATGTACAAGTGCAAAAATTATATGCCACAAATTTGGTAGAGCTTGTAAAACAATTGATAACAGAAAAACAATATGATGGTGTAGCGTTACTATTTACAAATGAAGCGGATGCCCTTCGTAATCGAAGCTGTCTAGAAACGGTGGGCATGGAAGTGTACCACGAATTTTGCGAACCGAATCTTACAGCGAAAATACACGAAGAACAACTGCCTTTATACAATTGTGCTGAGGAGTTGCTGTATTTAATTGCTACTTACGCCCCCATGGAAGAATTATTGCTTGAGCTTTTAGAAATGATTGAAGAACAGAAATCAGAGTTTGTCTATTCTTCATCTTTACGTGCCTTACAAGCGGTGTTACTTCGTATGGGTGATAAGAAGCCGCGGGCGTTAGAATGGAGTTTGAATTCTATACACACACGCATCGAGTCATTGCCTCTGCCAAACTTTTTGGAAGAAGGCTATGATGAAAAACAAGAACGTTTACTAGAACAAAATGACCAAATTGAGAAATTATTAATGCATTTTATCACACTAAATTTATTTTATGAGCCACTATTACAAGATATACTAAGCAACCAAAGCACATCTGTACAAGTGTTCTTCGATACAAGCATAAACAGAAGAAATGTATTATGTTGTTTCCTAATACAAATGTTGGGAAAACCCTTGGCACTATTGGATTTGACGGCTGATGGACGTAAGACCAACACTTACACAATACAATGTGCTCGCAAATTAACTGAAAGTGCTGTAAATTGTTTAGTTAATCCACTTCGTCTGCTTTTCGTTGGCGAGCAACGTATACGTTGGACTCGTCGTCTAAATACCAACAAAGGTGTCGATGAAATGAGTTCGAAAAATATTTTTCTAATTGAAGATAAACTTCCACTCGTGTCTTTATCAATCTTCTTTTATATGATATTTGTAGAAGAAATATGTTTAAATTCAGTGCCAAAAGTTTATGCACCCCTTTACATATTTGAAAGCAGTCTATATTATACCAACGAATTGTTGGCGCATGATGAGCCAGCCTTGCATTACCGTGCTCTCCTACTGATAAAATGCTTGCTAGATAAATTGAATCACCGGAAGATTGCAGCTATTTCATTAGAGCTGGATGTGCACAAAAATTTTTGTAATTCTCTTTGCAATATAGTTGGCTATTCATCACACAACAAGCTAAGGCAAATAGGTGTTAAGCTCTTGCGTCAGTATATCTTGCAATTTGATGATGAAGGTCAATATTTGGTACTTAAAAATCTACTTCGTACTGTGCCCCATCATGGTATCTCCGGTTACTTGGCTATAATATATAAAGATGTTGTCGCAAATGCTTTAGTCTCGGGGTCGACGAATTTACCATCATCTTTTTCTGGACAAGACTTCCGCGCAATTTTCTTACGATACATATGCCATTTGACGCATGGCGCGAAAACCGATCTTATTGAACATGCCGATAAAGTGATATCTTCGCTTAACGCTTTGCGTTTCTTTGCCATTAAAGATTTACAAAATCGCACTGGCTTCTGGGATATTATGCCGGAAATAGAGCAACAATTCATAGATCCTCTGCGTAAGGGATTAGATATATCTGTGGCACATTATAAAGCTGAGTTGCAGCGTGTAGAAAATGGCTTAGATGCTGAAACCGAGGCGGAAGCACGTAAGAATTTGGAAATACTAGACCTAAATATAGCTAACGCTACCAAGGAAAGTGGAAAAGTGGATTTGGAATTAACTCGACAGCGTAAAACAGAAATACTTAGACAGAATCTTTGTACATTTGATTTAATGAGAAGTCTGTTGGGGCGAACAGTTGAATGCTTGGAGAATTCCAATAGGATGTCAAAAAGTTCTGCTGTCTAATGTAGTATTATTATGAATGCTATGTACGTATGTTAGTTATTTATAAAAGTAAAAATTAAAAATTAATAAAAAAAATAAAAATTTATAAAATTTTTGTAATCACTTGTTTTTGTTTTTTACATTGTAATATACGTTATTATTGAAGATTATGGAGCTGTATTGGAACTCTTCCTAGCTTATTTTGCTCATTTTATAATTTATTCTCCATTTTAGGTGCTCACAGCTCCCTTCTTGCTTGTAGTGCGAACTCTTCCAAGGTGTTTGCTCAAAGATATAGTGCATATTCGAGCGTTAGGCCACTACTTGCAGGTCCCGTACTCAATTTTCACTCAACCTCGTTCCTACACTCAACCAGCATACACTTAAAATCGATCACGCCCGCAAGTGATAGCGCCAGCTCGGAATCCATAGACAAATTTCGTGAGCGCGAAGAACAACGGGAGCGTGAGTATGAAGAGAAGAAAGCATCTGAGGAGACACAAGCGGAGGATGAGGCTAAACGTGCAAAGATCGATGCCATACGCACACAAATTCTAGAAGCAGCCTTACCGCATGTACCCACTCTCGGTTGGACGCGCAATGCCATTGTAAAGGGCGCTGAAGAGGCTGGTTTCCCCAGCGTTGTGCATGGCATGTTCCCTGATGGCGGTTATGCGCTTGTATCATACTTTTATGGGAAATGCAACGATGAAGTTGTCAAACGTCTGCAGGAAGAGACCCAAAACGGAAAAATGGCTGTTGGTGACCCATTGGAATTTCTGATACGTGCTGTACGCATACGCCTTGAAATGATTATACCGTATAAGTCGCAATGGTCGCAGGCACTAGCGCTGATGGCGATGCCACAGAATGCCGCCACATCATTAGCACAAGTTTTGACTTTGGTCGATGATATCTGCTACTATGCTGGCGACCGATCTGTTGATGTGAGTATACAAATATATAAATACATACGTGTATGTATAATTGAGAAAATTCCAAATGTTATTTCCACATTCTACCCACAGTTTGGTTGGTATACGCGTCGCGTTGGCTTGGCAACAATCATGAAAATGACGGAACTCTTTATGCTGCAGGACAGCTCAGTAGATCATGTCAACACCTGGGAATTCCTGAGGAATCGAATGGATGAGGCTGTACAAGTTCAAACAATACTCTCTGAAACAGAAGGCATGACACACAGTTTTACACGTTCCTTTAACTCAGCTTTTATAACAGTGAGCTTAAGAAACTAACTTTTTATACAGCTCAACATACATATTAATTTGATTGTTCAATCATCTTTACAGGCACGAAATATTTTGGGCATAGATTACAGACGTAGGTAAAGTTTACGCACAGGCAATCGAATTGAAAATCGAGAGGCTGAAAGCGATACAGAGGTTCAATGTAGGCATAGCACATGGAAATAGTCATATATAATTTAGCTGTTAAAAAATTGTTTATTCATTTTCTTGTTAACATCAAAGTCATAAAGCCAGTGATAAACTGTTCTCTACATTAATGTGAAATTTATTTTCTTTATTTAATTAGCAATTAAGTATTAAACTTAGCTTTTCTTTTACTCACATTTAAACGTTAATGAGCTGATACCAAATTAGGACTAATTACTTACTTCTTTTTGAAAATTGTTATTTAAGTATTTTATATGATTGTTTCGGTGTGTGTTTTGCAACATACAATTCACACCTGTATTGGCATACACTTATTTGTAGTTTGAAATGAATTTGTATCATTGCATTATAAAAACAATATTCACACTTGCACTGACAACGTCAAAACAACAAAACTTATACCCACCTGATACTGTGTAAATTAAATACACTTAAAGATATAATGCACAACGCTTATTGCTTATTATTTCCTAAATTCAGAATTATCGTACAAATTACTACATATGCAAATAAGTAATGATTACGACGCCGAAAAGGATGCTTAATGAGATTATAAGGAAAACGTATGTGCTTAAAGAAATATTACTATATGGTAGTTGTAGTTTCGAACTGATTGTGTAAATATGTATATGGTTAATGGAAGAACTTTTATAAGAAATAAAGTTAACAGAATAAGAAGGATGACGGAAAGAATTTCTCAAATTATTTAATCTTCTTTCCATAATCCATTTGGTCTGAAATTACTTGGAAAGAATCCAGGAATTATTTCTACAAAACATATTTGCCTGTTATACACAATTATAGATAGCAGATTAGAAACACCTACTGGTACATAAAACCCTTTGTTACTACAATATATAGGTATATATAATTGGTGATTTGTAACCGCTGAAGCGATTTTCGGCCGAGTTCCTCCTCCAATTTGTGATTTTGCGTCTTCATGTTTTTCCAACAAATGGAGGAACCTACTGTTTATACTAAGTCTGCTCCGAACGGCTGACGGTTTTTTATGGTTTATAAACATTTTAGTGTACTACACGCTATGCAGTGAAGCGGTTATTTCAGAAAAAAGCGAAATACTGCAGTACTCTGAAAGCTTGAAGAGTGGCCTGTGGTCTAGCTTATTTAAATGGACACCTACTCCATCAGGCATTTTTGATTTATCCATGTAGTTGTTATAAGTTCCATTGGTGGGTCTTATGCTCCTGTGCATACCGACCACCTTAAACGTAGCTTGAAATAATCGCTCAGCACATCGAGCTATGGTCGAAGCGGATTTTATGGCGGATTTTGCTGCAGTGCTCTCCTCTGCAATATTGATTGGTGGTAGATTTAGTAACCTTTCAATTGTCGTTGGACTGGTTCTTAGTGCTCTTGTTATGCACAGTGCGAATATGAGCTGTAATCGCTCCAATAATTTTCTATACGAGCTATTGTTGACAGTTTGTCCGCCGCAACAGAAAAATAGAGAGCAATATTGGCTTAACTACTATTGTGTAACGAGAGTGCATGAGGCCAGAGCATCGTAATCGGCAAGGTCACCAGGTTTTACTTAGTATTTCCAGACGTTCATTCGCTACGAACTTCAACGCATACCACAAAGTGGAGGAGGAGTTCGGTCGAAAATCCAACGGTTAAAAAGTGTTATATAAATATTTTTTAAGAGCTAATACTTACTTAATATGAAGAGCTTGAGAAGCTGGCCGACATGGGTAACACATGGATAACACGCGGTTATGGTGAACCCGAAATCCCAATTGATGACGATGGAAAGGCTTTCCACTACCCGACTAAGTCGAGATTCGAATAGCGATTGCCCGCTTAAAGAACAACAAAGCGGCTGGACCTGACGGCCTACCACCAGCAGTACTATTCAAACATGGCGGTGAAGTGCTGACAAGGTCCATACATCAGCTTCTTTGCAAAATATGGTCGAATGAAAGCATGCCCGACGATGGGAACATGAATGTACTCTGCTCAATCCACAAAAAGGGCTACCCCGCAGTCTGCGCCAATTATCGTGGGATAAGCCTCTTTAATATCGCTTGTAAGGTTCTACCGAGCGTATTGTGTGAAAGACTAAAGCCCACCGTCAACGAGCTGATTGAACCTTATCGGTGAGGCTTTAGACCTGGTAAATCAACCAGAAAAAGAGCAGAGAAAGGAGGATCGACACATAACACCTTTTCGTCGACTTTAAAGCAGCCTTCGATAGCACGAAAATGAACTGCCTCTACCCCGCTATGTCTGAATTTGGTATCCCCGCAAAACTTATACGGCTGTGTAAACTGTTGCTGAACAACACCAGTAGCGCAGTCAGAGCTATTCGGTACCAAACGTGGTTTCAGACAGGGTGACTCTTTATCGTGTGATTTCTTCAATTTGATGCACAATCTTTTACCATACAAGATCTTAATAAACGCGCCGTTAGTTCTTATTTCTTCAGCCTGGATAAAGAGCCAAACAAATTGGCTTGGTAGTGAACGAAGACACAACGAAATATCTTCTGTTATCAAAACAGTCATCGCATTCGCGACTTTGCTCCCACGTCACTGTAGATAGTCATAACTTCGAGGTCGTAAATAATTTCGTCTATCAGGTGCTACTTTGAACTGAGTAAGCAATTGAAAATACAAAATCCTCTCTCAACGAACAAAAACCAAACTCTAAAAGTCACTCATCATACCCGTCCCACTATATGGCTCAGAAGCGTGGACGATGTCGACATCTGATGGGTCGGCTTTGGGAGTCTTCGAGAGAAAAGTTTTGCGTAAGATTTCTGGTCCTCTACGAGTTGGCAACGGCGAATACCGCAGACGATGGAACGATGAGCTGTATGAGCTATACGTTGATATTCACATAGTTCAGCGAATGAAGAGACAACTGCTACGCTCGCTAGGTCATGTCGTCCGAATGGATGAAACCACTTTGAAAGTATTCGATGCAGTAACCGCAGGTGGAAGCAGAGAAAAAGGAAAACCTCCATTCCGTTGGGAGTACCAGGTGGAAAGCGACCTGGTTTCATTTGGTATCTCCACTATAACTGATTCAGCTATAATCATATAAGCAGTCAAGTAGAAGAAGAAGATACTTACCATTCATATATTAAATAAAAAGAGGATTTTAAAAATCTGCTGTCGAAACTCACAGCCATGCACATTAAATTTAAGATTACGAAAAAATATTTTATTTAATTTAATTTTTTTATCCCAACAACTTTATATAACGAAGTTATTTCTTATATTTTATATTAAATAATGTGAGAAAATATAGAATTAATATTGAAAACTTTGAAAATTTGTGCAATTATTTACAATTGTAGGTACATACATATAAAAATTCATTTGATCTTTTGTTTTAATAATTATAATTTTTAGCTCATTTTCAGTTACATAAAAATGTAAATAGTTAAAATAAGTGGATATGTAACGAGATATTTTTTTTATTTTTTCACTCATTCCTTTTTGTTTTATACAACATTATTATATATTTATAAATTTCTAACATTTTATTTATTTTTTAAAAGCAGTTAATAGAAGTACATTTAAATAAGTATCTCTTCCTAAGTTTCAGCTTAAATTTCACAGTAAAATGCATTTTTGTAGCAATAAAATTTTTTTTTGTATTTACGTAGCAGCGCTATTGTCTTTTTTGCTATAATTTTAATATTATTAATTTTACTATTAACTAGTTTGTAAAAAATATTAAGCTTATCTTAATTATGTATGTATGTATATAAACTATACTATTTGGTCTTGTACATTAAAATTTATTAATAATGAAATATAATTAAGTTTCATTAAGAGTTTTTCCATTTAACATTTAATTATTTATTTCCCATAAAATAGAGTTTTTAATGTCAAATTAATTATTTAAATATGTATATATATATTTATAAATGTACACCTATTTTTGTGCATAAACAAAATTTCTCATTTGTTTCTTTTTTTTTTTTTGGTTAGTTTTTTGTTTTATTTTTTTCTTTTGCACAGACCTCTGTTACTACGAATTTTTCCATTGACTACACAAACGCCCATTCATTCATAACTCGCACTTGTGATTTGAAAGCGTACGCTTCAAAATTACTCTCACAACTACTATAACGATGTTCTATGTCTGTATGTACACGTATGTCTGTATGTGCATATGTATGTATGCCAGTGCGTGTGGGAGTATTTGCCTGCCTTTGTTTTCCTGACAGTCCCTTGTTCAATTTCTTATTACTCTTAATGCTTTGTTTCAGCGCATATTTACATACATATATACATATATAAATCTATATGCATGCAATTGACATTTATCACATACAATTGTACTCGTACACGTGTATGTTTCCTGCTTCCTATTTAGACTTTTACTGGTATCCTCATACGCATTATTTTTATGATTTTTTGCGCTTTTTCACATTGTTTTTTTTTTTTTGTTTTTGTTGGTTTTTTGGGTTTTTTGTTACTTAAATTCCTTTTTACATCACTTTGCTGCCTTTTATTCGGAAGTCTACTCATTCGGATTTATTCTTGGCCTGCAATGGCTTCAAATAAGAGTCATCCATATTTGATGTATCTATCATTTTATCATCATCAGGTGACGATTGTGAATTCTCTTCGATTTCTTGCTTTGGCTGTTCTTCCTTGTGTAGGTTCAGTAGTCGGCTGGCGCACTGTTCCATGCTGTTGTGAATAGAATCAAAAAGAGATGAGTGGAAAATTAGAATGTACACGTATATAAGGGTGTTGCAGGAACATATGTATGTATATGAGTAATCTAGATGTAAAAGTTAAGATGAGGGGTCCATAATTTATATCCTCGATTATTTCAATTATTTTGCAATAAAGGGAAATTCCCTAGTAACCGGACGAAATTGTCATAAAAAAGACGGTTTTAAACGGGTTTCCAATAAAAGGTGTATGTAAAGCGGAAGATATGGCATTACTAATAAAAAAATATCAGCCAAATAGCCACAACGGCTACGCTTACATCACCGTATTCTTTTTATTAGGTCAAGTAAAAAGTTCGTTCGGTTTTTATCTAAGAGATGGCACTGAAAACGTGTTTATTCGCGCAAAAAGTTTTTGCCTTTGACAGATTTTCGATTGATTGACTCACTACGTTGTGAGCTCTCGTCAAAGAGAAAATTCGCTATATTTTACAATTTTTCTTCGATCAAGGCGAAAGAGCAGCCAAAGCGGCTGAAACAATTATTTTAGTTTATGGGCCCGATACTGTAAATGAACGTGTAGCACAAAAGTGGTTTGTAGGTTCCGTTCCGGTAATTTCGATGTCAAAGATGCACCACGCGTCGGGAGGACTGTCGTCGAAAATTGCGATAAAATCATGGAAATAGTGGAAACAGACCGTCACGTGAGCACTTATTTAATTACTGAGGAACTGAAGATAAGCCAGAAAACCGTTTGGGACCATTTGAATGAGGCTGAATACGAAAAGAAGCTCGATGTTTGGGTGCCACACGAACTAACGCAAAAAAACATGATGAACCGAATTTCCATCTGCAAGTCGCTGCTGAATCGCCACAAAATCGACCCATTTCTGAAACGTTTGGTGACTGGCGATGAAAAGTGGATCACTTATGACAACGTCAAGCGAATTCGGTCGTGGTCGAAACGCGGTGAGTCGGTGGAAACGGTGACCAAGCCAGGATTGACGGCCAGGAAGTTTTTGCTGTGTGTTTGGTGGGATTGGCAAGGAATAATCTCCTACGAGCTGCTCCCCTATGCCCAAATGCTCAATTCGGCCCTCTACTGCGAACAACTGGACCGCTTGAAGGCAACACTCATACAGAAGAGGTCATCTTTGATTAACACAGGCCGAAAAGTGTTCCATCAGGGCAAATCCAGGCCACACACGTCTTTGGTGACGCGCCAGAAGCTCCAGGAGCTCGGATGGGAGGTCCAGGCACCAAGTGATTACCATCTTATCCTGTCCATGGCGAACGAGCTTAATGGTGAGAAGTTGACCTCGAGAGAGGCCTGTGAAAATTGGCTCTCCGAGTTTTTTGCCAATAGGGGCGCAGCCTTCTACGAGAAGGGTATAATGAAGTTGGCATTTCGTTGGCTACAAGTTTACGAAAACCCTTGACCAATATAAAATTTTCCATCACCAAATCGCAAAGTGCCATCTTTGAGGTCTTAATCGAAGTTGGCCTATTCGGACTATGCGAAGGCACATTTCCCTTAAAAAATCGATAGTTTCGTTGCACGTGGCGCCGCGTTGGTAAAAAATAAACATTGTCTAGATCAATACCATCCAATTTTGGCCCTAAACAATAATAAATCATCTCCTGATGGCGCAATCGTAATTACAGTGACTTGTGGGGGCTTTCCAGATGCCACAGTATTGCTTATTGAAGTAAGCATCGGGGTGGAAATGGGCCTCAACGGTCAAGATGATTTTTCGATGAAATTCTGGATCCGACTTGGGTTCTTGTTTGAACTGAACTTTATAAGCCTTAAGACCCAAGTTTTTATACAAAATACAGTATAATGACTTTTGTGGAATAACCAGTTTCAAAGTACGGCGACGAATGGGCAAACCTGGGTTTTCTTCAACACTTGGGCTACAGCAGCAATATTATCAGTTGCACTTCGCTCCTAGCTTCTTCCAACACCTCCATTTTTCAACCAATTTTTGTATTGGGGTCCAAAAAGTTGCTTCACGACAACCGAAAAATGTTTTGGTTTCACGAACCATCTCTGCCACGTTTTCACCACTTTTATATTGAATTTTACTAAATTTAATGCAGTTGAAAACTCACCATTTTAAAAATAAGTTTTCATTATTTCCCAATTCCCTTCAAGCGTAAACCTAACTATTTCGTAAGCCGCAAGCCTTGTACTGAATATTCCAACAGAACCTTTACAGAATCCCTAAGTGTCCTACTCAAGATGGTTTAAAGGAAAAATATCAGAGTTTCATTGCAAGTTGGGTCTACAAACATATTCATATTCGTTGAAAAATTCTACTTTTGAACATGATCATTAGAATTTAAATACCTTAACCACTTCAACAGCTAAAGCGATTGGCAGCTTACACAAAAATATGTAGTATATGTTGGAGTAGTACCAAATTTAGACATCATGCTAAGGTGAGGCGACCTTCCCGTTCCTATTGTTTATTGGATCATACTGCGATGAATGACTTCCCATCGCGGTGAGGTGCCTTTATGAATATATTCTTATTTGGATGTGGCGAGTATCCACATGTCTCAGCGGAATTCCTTATAACCAAGACTTCCGCCAGGAAAATACTGAAGAACCCTGTTGTTGTTGTTGTAACCACAAAAATATTCCTCAAAGTAATTTTTGGGGAATGTTGCGGGAGTGACAGTCCTTCCGGTATAAAGACCCGACTGTCGCGGGAACTATTGGATTTTTTCTTACGACAGGCATGCCTTACCGCGGGTAAATTCTTGAAACCCTAACCCGCAGGGGGTGAAGAACTCTGTAAGCAGGCATGCTTCCCTGAGGTCTAGTTCAATTATAGACTTCGGCGCTCACACCATCAACCATTTTTGATTCATTCGATGTTATATGTACGTTCCACTGGCGGGTTGTATATTCCTGCTTCATCCGCTCTTCTTATACATGAGGCCAGGATTATTTCCCATGCGTAAGTGCATCACTGGCCTTACTTACCCTTTCCTTTAAAATTACCTGTCCCATCATTTTGCTGTTCAAAATTACTTCCAGATACTTTGTGTGCTCATTGATTGATAGCTCCACCCCCTTGAGCTTCTGGAGCTTACACGTGTACTTTCTTGTGAAAAGAACCGCAGCCATTTTGTCAGTATTTACCAATACCAATAGATATAGCTAATATCGTCTAAGAGAGCTTTCCTTTGGGTTACTGATGGAGTCTAAGAATTTCCCCATAACAGCTCCGAATAGTCAGTTATTTTGGGTGCTTCCCCTTCGAATTTTCCCAGAAGCTCATTCGCTACGAGTAGTCACAAGAGTGGTGACAGAATACTATCCTGAGCAGTTCTTCTACGCGCTCCCCTGACCAGTCTGGCTTCGTCCCACTCTACGTAAATCTTCCTGCATCTCAGTAGAGTTATTAGCATTGGTTAGCATTGCCTACTGGGCTTCTGAAGACCGGGGTTCGAGTCCTAGTTCGACCAACATCCATAAATATAGAAAATTAATTTTTCTAATTGCTGTCGCCCCTCGGCAGGGAATGTCAATCCCTCCGATTGTATTTCTGACATGAAAAAAAGAAGCTCCTCATAAAAATCGATCGGCCGTTCGGAGGCGGCTTCAAATAATAAATACACCACAAATCGAGGAGAAGTAAGCATAATTAGTTTGGTTAGCTTAGTTAGTAGTATGCAAGAACATTGAACAAGAAGTTGAAAAAGTAATTGTTCGGTGACGAGTACATTTAAAAAGTCAACCCATCCAGCTTAATTGAATTCTATCTGTTAATGCTTCATTTCAATATTAGACTTGAAGTCAAGAAAAGATTTCGCAGTAGTTTTGTGGCGATGAAGTCCGAGTATCTGTATCAAGGGCTACTCTCTATTTATTTGATTCCTATTAAGAGATCAGGGAACATTAAGAGGTTATTATTCTTACTTAAATTATCTTTAGTTGGACAGATTGCCAATGTATTTAGTCTTTTTTTGAGCATCTAAATATATTATATAATGACGATTTCAATGTACATACGTACCTCTTAAGAATCTCAACTAGCCTTGTATCTATATATACATTTTTATGGCTGAAACTAGAGCTGAGTCGAATTAATTTGTAGCTGGAATATACATACATAAATCAGTTTTTACATATTGAAGTATGATAAGAAATTGGAAAATGGTAATCTGATCTGTACTACGGCCTGAGAGTTATTACGACATTCATAAAAATATTACTGCAGCTTCTTAAACGATCGCCGATAAACTAAGGAAGATAAATTACCCACTGAAAAAAACTCGCAGCAATTTTGGGAAGTACGTAACGTACGTAGCGATCGAGATGTACGGAAGAGCAAGGCGATGTGGCTTAAGTTGCCTTTCATAAGCACTTAGAAAACTGCTGCTCTCTGCACAATGATAACATCGTACAGGCTCTGTTAACAAATGTACGAACCGTTACAGTCACAGCAGATGACTAGCCGGTGTTTTTATCGATTTGCACTCCTGCTTTCTGAGAGCAGTGGAGATAAAAAAGTCTGCCCACCAAGCAAGTCGACCACAGCTATGCAGGGTGACCGATATCGAGAGAAGGAAAGATTGCTCCTGCTGCAACACCCGGAGATGATGAACCCAATCAATTTTGATAGAACGGACGTTCCATTATCAGTTTATAATGAAGTTCAAAAAGATATTGCCTTCTTAAATAATAATTAAGCGGCAGGAACCGATGGGTTATCGCCATTTGAAGATTTAATTCTTCTTCTTTATTGGCGTATGCACCGCGGGTACTGCATTGAATATTTTAAAATCTGGAGAGCTTTCATCTATTCGGACGACATGACCTGGCCAGCGTAGCCGCTGTCTCTTCATTCGCTGAACAATGTCAATATCATCATATAGCTCGTCTGCGGACCATAATTCGTTCGCAAAACTTTTCTCTCGAAGACTCCTAGAGCCGACTCATCAGATATTGATATCGTCCCCGCTTCTGCGCCATATACGTGTAGTAAAATGGGTATGATGAGCGACTTTTGGAGTTTGGTTTTTGTTCGTCAGGAGAGGACTTTACTTCTGAATTGTCTACTCACTCCAAAGTAGCACCTGTTGGCAAGAGTGATTCTGCATTGGATTTCCAGGCTGACATTGTTGTTGGTGTTGATGCTGGTTCCAAGATAGATGAAGTTATCTACGGCTTCTTTATCAAGTATGGAGGCGCTTTGTAACCGCTGATTTTCAGCCGTTCTCTTTCTCCAATTTGTGGTATGCGTCTTGATGTTTTCCATATTAAATATAAACTACAGTTTAATCTAATCCGCACCCGAACGGTCGATGGATTTTTATGAGGAGCCTTTATTTTATTTATTTAGAAATACACTCGGAGGGCTTGACATTCCCTGCCAAGGGGCGACTGCAATTAGAAAAATTAATTTTCTATAATTTTTGATATTGATTGAACCATGCCTCGAACTCTGGTCTGCGGAATGTTATTACGCAATGCTAATAACTCTGCCAGATATTCATCAAATGAAAAATTGTGGAAAATATCCGTTAGAAAAGCACTGTCTATATTTGGTATCCATGACAAAGTTATATGGATGTGTAAAAGGCGCTGAGCAATACCAGAAACGTAGTCAGATGGATGACAACATATGATGAGTCGGCATTAAAAGATTTTGAGGGAAAGATTTTACGGAAAATTTATTTGCTTTTGGGCATTGACAACGGCGAATACCATAGACGATGGAAGCTGTAGGAGATATACGGTGACGTTGCAAGATGCAGCTCTGAAATTATTCGAAGCAGCATCCGCTGGGGGAAGCATAGGAAGTGCAAGATCCCTACTCCATTGGAAGGAACAGGTAGAGAGCGAACTGACTTCTCTCAGAGCGAAGAAATGACTAGAGTGCTACTGTTGATTGGCTATATTCACATAAACCAGCGCCAATTAGGAAATACCTATGAGAATATTCTTCCATAGAAACTACAATATTACTCAAACTGACACACCATTGATCGGCTAACGTGGAAGTGGGAGTGTAACTTCAGGGCAAAGGAATTTGCTCCATGGTACTCCTCGTTAAGAAATTCATTTACAGACAGGCCGTAATGGAAGTAATGCAGGTACCGTCGTATTTCGAGGCCAACTAGACCGAAGCGGTACCAGATAAGCTCGCAAGGTTCATACACTATGAAAAAGGAGCATATTTAATGGTAATCCTGATATAGACGCGACATTTCTCTATAACACGACATGCAAAAAGGTGGGGTAACTCTTTCAGAAGATGCTATTGGAGGAGCAGAAATTACAAGGAGGAAGATATGATTTTCCACCTGTTTGCCTGCTCGAAGCAGAAGTAGATTTCGTCATATTGGAGTCGCGCTTTGTGGTTGGTTAGAAAAGTTACCTATTAAAAGTCATAAAGGAGCAAATGATCCAACCGACCTAACTAATGCGCATGTAAGTAAAATAGTAGGAAAGAAATTTTTTTTTTTAAATATTATGCGAGTATTTTACTTTATGTACATAGTTTGTGGATAAAAAGTACTTTGTAAATGCTTTCTCATTCTAGTTTCACTTTTAACCTGTGTTATTTCATTTATGTTTTTCTTTCGCTTTAAAATGAACTGATTTTTACCCTGAGAACCCCTTCGAAATCAATACTTTTAAGCACATAAAGAAATACCTACACGTATGTACATATGTCAATAATATGTGGTAATGGCCACTCCTTTATTTATTATATTTAACTTATAGACCGTTTACCCGCATTTTTTACACTTTATTATTTTTTGTTGCATACGTGTACTTACCATTCCATATTTGGCAGACCCAATAAAGTTCCATGACGTTCCGGCTCATCAAGTAAGAAATCGTTAAGAATTTTAATAATTTCACTGAATGTGGGACGTTCACAAGGATTCACATTCCAGCAGGCATACATGAGGTTATAGCTATTCAATGAAGCAAGCAAAAGAAAGAAAAATGTTATAGTTGAGAAAAGTGAAAATTTCAGTGAGACCTTAAAATAAAAGCACCAAAAAATTTAATGGAATTCATGTTGTGCTGACTGAGTTAGTAAACAAATGAAAGCAATAAAAGGAACACTTGGCAAACAATATTCCTGCCAGTAGCAGTCTGTGCGCCCAGTATACGTGTATGGCTATACTTGTACAATATAACATATGTACGTGCACATATATGAATGTATGTATATTATATCATATTTATGTTTCGACACACATACGTACATATGCATATTTGAATGAAAGTTGCAAAAAATAAAAGCTCTGCGTGGGCTGAAGATATTTAACTGGAAATTTCATTGTATATCCAAGTATACACGTACACATATGTACATACGAATCCTTATGTACGAGGTTTGTTCCAAGAAATATGTGAATTTTGAATTTTCACGGGCTGCGTACATTCGATTTTGGATTTCTTATTATGTTTGTACACATATGTTTATCATTATCATTGTCATAATCATAACCATATACCCACGTTTCGTCACCAATTATGATCCTTTCGAGCAAACCTGGATCGCCGTCGACGTCATTTAATAACTACTGAGCGACACAATTTTTTTTTTATTTATGTACCAATATAAAAAAAATCCATAATTGAATGTACCCAGCCCGCTAAAATTAAAAATTCACAATTCACCTTATCTTTTGAACAGACCTCATATGCATATATGTACATATGCGTCAACATATTTGAACATAAATTTATCACGTGTGCTCTACTTACAATTCTGGACCACAGTTCTTTGGTCTCTCCATCCGATAGCCCGACTTTAGTAAATTCAGCAGATGATTTGTCGGTGTTGAGGGATACGGTGTGCTGCCAAGCGTCACAATTTCATAGAGTAGTATGCCATATGACCAACTGTTGAATGTTTCCGTTTTATCGGCAGAAGAAATTATCGACCGACACACACATATGAGTATAAATACGTGTATGCATAAAGGTCAGTTTTCGTTACGGCAACATTGTTTATTATATTTATTTTGATGACATCCATTCGCATATATGTATGTATGCAGGTGTGTAATATGCATGAAAATAGTTAAAAGGGAGAATTAAATTTATTAACAGGTGACGCGTCGCTTTATGCATAAATCTTTATGAACTCTTTGACAGGTGAAAGATGTGGTGTATACAATTAACGTTAATTGAATTTTTTCACACACTGCGAGGTATTGATGTATAAAGATTATTTAAGTACGTATTTACACAAATATTTTTCAGATAGAGGAAAATTAAATAAAATTGATAAAAAAATAAAATAAACTAAAATAATATATTTTGTACTAAAATAAAATGAAATAATATAAAACAAATAAATAAAATAAAAAAGAATAAAATAAAATAAATAAAACAGAATGAAATTAAAGAAAATAAAATAAAAAGAATAAAATAAAATAAAATTAAAATAAAATATTATAAAATAACATAAAACAAAACTAAATAAACTAATATAAAATAAAATAAAATTAATTAAATCAAAATAAGAAATAAATTAAAATAGAATAGGATAAATAAAAAAATAAAATAACATAAAATTCATTAAAATAAATAAAATAAAATGAAATAAATACAATAAAATAAAAATAATAATAAAAATAGATGAAAATAAAATAAAATAAAATAAAATAAAATAGAATAAAATTAGAGAAAATAAAATAACAAAAATATATAAAATAAAATAAAATAAATTTAGTTAAAATAAAATAACATGAAATAAAATAATATAAATTAAAATTAAATATAAAGAATAAAACTAAAGAAAAAAAATAGTATAAAATAAAATAATTGAATTAAAATAAAATAAAGTAAAATAAAATTAAAGAAAATAAAACAGAATAAAATTAGAGAAACCAAAAAAAAAAAACAAAAATAAAATGAAATAAAAGGAATAAAATGAAATAAAATTAAAATACAATAAAATAAAAAAGGATAAAATAAAATAAAATTAAAATACATTAAATTAAAATAAAATAATATGATATAAAATAAAATAAATTTAATTAAAATAAATGACAAGAAATAAAATAATATAAACTGAAATTAAATAAAATAGAATAAAGCTAAAGAAAATAAAATAACTAAAAAAAATAAAAATAAAATTAAATTAAAATAAATAAAATAATATAAATTTAGGTAAAACTAAATAAATCTTAACTAAAATAAAATAAAAAATTATAATATAAAATAAAATAAATTTAATCAAAATGAAATAACATAAAATAAAATAATATAAATTAAAATTAAATAAAATAGAATAAAACTAAAGAAAATAAAATAATTAAAATAAAATAAAAAGAAAATAAAACTAAAATAAAATAAAATAAATAAAATAATATAAATTAAAGTAAAATTAAATAAAATAAACTTAATTAAAATAAAATAAAAAATAATAACATAAAATAAAATAAATTTAATTAAAATGAAATATCATAAAATAAAATAATATAAATTAAAATAAAATAAAATAGAATAAAATAAAATTAAATAGTTTTAATAAAATTATTTAAAATAACATAAAATTCAAATGAAATAAAAGTAAACAGTAAAATAAAATAAAATAAAATAAAATAAATAAATACAAAGTACTGATGTTTGTGCAACTCCCACTACAATTTGATACTTATATTAATATTTTAAATGAAAGTTGAGGAGAAAACCATTATAACGATAAATTCCCGCGTCGTGAATAATTGTAGAAGGGTTTAAGCTCCTCGACTGGTCAACTTGACTTGACGAGTAGGCCAAGTCGGGAGCATCTTTTGACGAATCTCAAACCAAACATGGGTTGCTTTAGTTAAAAGTCATGAAAATGGATTACTTAATAACCGCACAACGCGTTAAAATTGTTAAAGCCTACTAAAAAAAAATGGTGAGTCAAACGTAGCCACATTAAGAGAAGATTATGGTGCACATAATCGTCCAAATACCCAAGCAAAAATTTTTTTGTAGAGACTGGCTGGTGTCCTTATATTGTAAGGCCTATACATCATCGCTTTGCTCGTTCCATCTCAAGCATTGCAACTGGAAGTGAAAGTGTAGCCGAAGTCCCGAATGTGTCTTTTTCTCAATGGTCGTATGATAACCCCTTTTTTTGTCTATAATTGAAGAGCACGACTTGAGCAATATGTAGTTTCAATAAGATGGTGCCAAATGCCACACAACACGAGCGATTGTGGCTTTATTGCGAAAGAAATTTTCGCGCCGCGTAATCTCTCCTCTGTGCGAAATTTTTTGTGTGGCTTCCCGAAAGACCGTGTTTACGCACTTGAGCACCTAAAAGCCAACATTCGAAATTTGCAAAGAATTCGCGGGGCGATCATTTGGATGTTGTTGTGTTTCACATAGACTTCTAAAGTTCAAACTTTGTAATGAAAATAGAATTTCATGAAAAAATTATTTTAAATTCATTTTATATGTACTTATGTACATACGTACGTTTATTTTCGAAACTTCTAAATGGATAACCCTTTATTAGCTATTGTTAGTTTATAATCATTTAGAACACAAATAAATAGTTTTACAAATATTTGTGTGTGCGCAACTATTTATAAAAGCTTTCACCAAAAATAAAAATAACTGTCACAATATGACGCTTTTGTGAAATAATTTTAATATCAAAGAATTTAAATTAATTATATGTACATACAAAGAACTACACAGTTAGGTACACATTAGATTTACGGTATGCAAAACTATTTCCATTGAAATTAATTTTTAGCTCAAAAAAGTTTAAAGCATTTTTTTACTAAAAAATTTATTAAATTGTATATGTATGTATGTATGTATATACCTTGCAGGGAAAACTACTAGTTTTTAACTAGAATCCAACTAGTTTACATTTTTACACCAACTAGTTCATCTTCCATCTATTTTTCCAGTAACAGGTGTCAATTGTCAGCCTATGCATCAGCTTTATACTAGTTACATACCAGTTCTATACCAGTTAAATATGGTTCATTCACCCCAGTTGAGAACTAGTTCACCTCAGCCCAGTCTGCATCGTACAAGTGAAAAGCCACTTTGATTGGTTTCGCTGTTCAGATAGATTTGAGAATGGTTTTGAAAAATTCCTCCCACGGGAAGTTGATTGGGCACTTGCTTGAGTTTTGGTACATTATTTCTTTCGAAAAGTGGATCAGATATCGATCTATGTTTTTGAAGCTTAACTAGGGCTGTATATCATTTTTGACAATTGAAAAACATATAAAAAAGACACAATAATTTTTGGTTGTTATTATAGCGGCGTGTCTAATAATGTGTGGTCAGAGCTTCTAGCAGCTTATGAGATCTGATTTTTTTCTTTTTGCAAAATGCCAAACTGGTATAAATTTGTCCACAAAATACCAGTTCATACGTGTTTATTACAATTTTTGCAAACTAGGCCAGATTTAACCGAAAAATACTGGAATAATTCTAATGCATGGCAAACTAGTATATTTTGGTTCTTCAAATACTAGTATAATTCTGGCTTACAGCAAACTTGTATGACTTCGTCTTCAAAATACTAGTATTTAACTAGAATTTTTGCATACTAGTCTACCTACGTGTATCTCCTACAGGGAAGCTATAAGAAGCACATACATACATACATATATAGTACATCCATTCAAAGAATTATGAATTGCTCTGCGTGCAATAATGATTTTCAAATTCAAATTAAAAAAAAACATACATACACACATACATTCCCGTACATATATTGCAATATAAGTTCATTTGAGCCTACTTTAACTTTACGCGGCTTTTCAGCCACAAGTAAGTGGTTGAGTGCTGCAAAAGTATTCTATTTCACGCGTCAAGTTTACATTGTTATACTACTTTATATTTAACAGCTCTACTTTTTGGCACTCTCTTCAATTCACACACACACACACACACACACACACACGCATGTTTTGAGAAAAGTTTCTGAATTGTTGGCTGGTTCACTGGTTGGCTGGTATTGGTATGCATGTTTAAAGCCTCAATTATAACTGTGGATTTGTGTACATATATTATTAAAATTTTACAAGTGAAATGTTGTTGTTGTTGTATAAAATACACAAGCACATTCCATGCTGAAGTGTGTGTTAGTAATTAAATATCTGCAAACAATTTTTTCCTTAAGCCAAACAGAAAATATTAAATAAAAATATTCACTCATTTTCTTGAAGATTTTTTTGTTTATCACCTGAGCAGTAATTGAATGGATAAATATTAAATTCGAATCAAGTTGAATGTTTACACCAAGTGCAGAGCTTTTATCCTTGGAATAGCAGCGTGTGGAATTTTTTGTTTATTTTGCTTTTAAATATTTAATTGTTGTCCCTTCTACGTAAGGAATTTGTTGGAAAAACATCAAGACGCAACACCACAAATTGCAGAAGGAGCGTCTTGATGTTTTTCCAACAAATGGGGAGACCTACAGTTTATACTATGCCGCCTCCGAACGGCTGATGGGTTTTTATGATTTCATGTCAGAAATACAATCGGAGGGGTTGACATTCCTTGCCGAGGGGCGACCGCATTTAGAAAATTTAACTTAATTTTTTTATTTTAAATTAATTTTCTATAACTTTTGGATGTTTTCGTACCAGAATTTGAGCCCTGGCCTTCCGAATGGCAGTACGCAATGCTAAATGATAGGAATACATGCAGACTAACTAGAGACTGCATAGATGATGATGAGGAGGAAACGATCACCTATATTTTATGCTACTGTCCTGCTTTGAATAGTGCAAGGTCTCGGAATTTTTAGATTCTACTGCTGGATTGTCTATTAAAGATAGATCAAGGTCACAGATCTATTGACGTTGATTAGAGAATCGAAATGACTGGAAAGCAAAACCTAACAAGCAAATTTTTGTGGCATCACTGTGAGTCTCATTCATGCCATGGTGTAAGCGATACAATAGATCGGTAGCCATAACAACCTAACCTAACCTAATCTAACCTATTCCGATATAGCTCAAACTTTTTCCTATAAGCTACTAATACAATGTAACCTAAAAAATATCCGATAGCCGTGTGGCGGCTGCGATAGCGGAATTCGGAAGGCCACTGCTCGAGTTCTGGTCCGACCAATATCCAAATTTATAGAAAATAAATTTGAATAAAAAATTAAGTTAACTTTTCTAATTGCGGTCGCCCTTCGACAAAGAGTGTTCAGTTTTCCGAGTGTATTTCTGATATGAAATAGAAGCTCTGCGTAAAAATCCATCGGCCGTTCGGAGAAGACTTTGTTTAAACAGTAGAACCGTGGAAGGCATGGAATTATCTTTTTATATCCTGAAAAGATTATCGCCATAACTTTCTAGAACAGATACACTATACTCATCGTCTTTATAGAATGAAATTTGAAGTATTTTTGTGTTTGACATCTAATTGTTTTTAAGAAAATCTATAGACATACCTTCTGCAAATATAAACGATACTGTTCAATACAACAAAAACTGTTAATTATTCTTCAATATTTATTTTATCTCCTTCAAAATAGTCACCATTAGACGCGATACACATATGCCACCTTTTTTTCCAATCTTCATAACACTTCTGGTAGGCCGCTTTAGGTATGGCTTTCAGTTCCTTCTTCGAATTCTCTTTTATGACTTCAATCGACTGAAAATGCTTTCCACGAAGCGACAATTTGAGTTTAGGGAAAAGAAAAAAGTCACACGGTGCCATGTCGGGTGAATACGGTGCTTGCGGAACAATATTTACGTTGTTTTTGGTCAAATAATCGCGTACAAGACGAGACGTATGAGCAACAATTTTGGAACAAGTCCAGCAGACACACGTCTCATGCCCAAAACATCGTGAATAATGCTATGAGCGGATCCATTTGATATGTTGAGCTCACTAGCTATCTCTCTTTCAGTCACACGACGATTTTCCAACACAATTTTCTTTACTTTTTCGACGTTTTCTTCGTTTATTGACGTTGCTGGACGACGATCATGGGGCAAGTTCTCCAGCGATGTACGGCCGTCCTTGAACGACTTATACCAATCAAAAATACGTGCGCGTGATAGGCAAGACTCCCCATATGCCTTCTGCAACATTTTCATTGCGTCCGTCGCACTTATTCCATTGGAATAACAAAATTTCAAACAAACATCTTTGCTCAACGTTAATTTCCATAGTGAGATTCGAAAAACACTCTCGAGGTTGACTTGTTTATAGTGCCGTAAAAAAAACTATGTGACAGATCGCGCTCAAATTTGACATGTAAACATATAACAGTCCTGGCAACCTAAGCAAAAAAAAGTATGGCCATATCTCTCGTGCTTGTCGAGTTATGGATAAAGTCTCGTTTATATTTGAGCAGAAGATACATATATGTATGTATGCATGTAAAATATTAATCTTGAAAAAAACTCTGAGATGCCGATGAAATCCTCCAAATGTTGGAGTAAAACCTGCAGTCGTAGTAAAACAGGATAGGTTCTCAATGAAGCTCTTTCTTTTGGTGTTACATGAATTTACGCAAAAAAATTTGGGTGACCGAATTGTCGTAAATACTAGAATATAAAGTGAAAAAACGCAGGAGCAAAAGTCTGCGCCCTTCCGCAAACTATTTTAAAGCCTAAAATGATGGCAAAAAAGTTAATAGTAAGTGCATGCTCGGATTGGAAGGGAAGTGTTCATTAAAAGCTACTACAACTTGGCACAACGAACAAAAAGCTTTTCAAAAAAGGGCCCAGAATTGATCAAAAGAAAAAGTGTTATGTTTCATCATGACAACATTAGACCCATACATCTTTGATGGCTAGGTAAAAATTTATGAAGCTCGGTTTAGAAGTTTTGATGAGTCCATTATATAGCACTGATGAACAACAATTTGTTTCATTCATTTGAAAATGTCGAAATTTGTACCAGATAAAGTGTTTTTGCGGGGAGTTCATTACTTTCTTCATTACTTTAACATGAAGAAAAGTGCTACCGAAAGCCATCGTATTTTAGTGGACGTTTATGGTGACCATGCTTTAACCGAACGAATGGGCCAAAAGTGGTTTGCACGGTTTAAAAGTGGCAATTTCGACTTAGACGACGGATAGCCAAAAAAATTTCAAGACGAAGAATTGGAGACATTGCTCGACGCAGATGCATGCCAGACGCAAGAAGAAATTGCAAAAGTATTAGGAGTTGATCAAGAAAATTGTTTCACAATAAAGTCTTAATTTTCGAAAAAAAAAACCGAACGAATTAATGCATACACCCAATATTTTGCGACTACCGCAAGTTTATGCAATAAAACTGAAAACTAATTTTCAGTAGTCTACATTTCGGAAATAAAATGGAAGGTGCAGTAGCAGCGCATTCTGGCGGTCAAAGAGGTTACTTTTCACTCGACCTAGTACAACTGCGATTATAGCGCATGTATAGTATATACGTTATCGAAAACATTCAAAAAAAAAAACTACTTGTGAGGTATGCGAGAAATCGTTAGGTATATAAGAGTGACAGCTAACACCACAGCAGAGTATAGAACTCGGTAGTGACGTTAAGTGAAAAAGAGTGTGTTTACAGGAGAATAAATTGTGTGCTTATAGAAAGTTGTTTACCAGAGAGTTAGTAGTAATGTGTTTACGATAAAGCAGCTGAACAACAAAATGGGTCCTTTATTTAACAATCCAGTCAACGAACTCAACGGATTTGAGTACTCCTCGAGGCTTATTTAGCAAAATTTGTTACAATATTGTAGTGAAAATGCCAAATATGCATTTTCTAGAGCACGTGAATCTACTAATCGTTATCGAGAATATTTCATAAAGAATTTTCAGAATACACTAAACTGAAACAAAATAATCTGCAATGAACTGAAATATTCTCGCTTTCAAAGTAATTTAAGCTTCTATCAAAATAAAAATAAATTTTAAATGCAGATTTATTTATGACGAAGCGAACTGGGTCGGATAATATCATGTATGTATATGTGTTATAATTTACCTCTTTGCCCCAGCAATAAATACAAATTAACTTGTTTGTGTAATAAATTGTTGCACAACCCCAGTGAAATATTGGTGTTTTAAAGAGATATTTAATTTTTCAGCAAACATACGAGTATTTATTTAAACAGGGCAACTTCAATTAATGACTTGACACTGACACCATCAATGTTAACTGCATACAGACATAACCTTACATTGCAGCAGCGACCAAATAACATTAAACAAGTGTCCCCGGTATAATTACTAGTTTGCAAATAAATTTTGTGCTTTTGGAATGTTGAGTAATTAAATAACCAGCAGTGTGTCATTGGAAATTATCAAATAAAATTTAATTTGCTACGTTAGTGTTTGTGGGTTCTGTAATAAAAATGATTTGTGGGCAACGGCCAAACACTGAGTTATTTTGTCTTTGAGCATTATATCTATATAATATATACATCTATGTATATATATATATATATATATAATTGGCGCTTTGTACCACTGAAGGGATTTTCGGTTGAGCTCCTCCTACAATTTGTGTTTTGCATTTTGATGTTTATCAATAAGTGAAGGGACCTACAGTTTATTCTAAGCCACCTCCGAAAGACCGATGGTTTTTCATGAGGAGCTTATATTTCATGTTAGAAATACACTGCCGAGCGGCAATTGAAATTAGAAAAATGAATTTAATTTTTTATTTAAATAAAATCTCTATACGTTTTGGATTTTGGTCGGACCAAGTCTCGAATAGCAGTATGCAATGCTATCCACTCGGTTAATGCGGCCGCCATTTCATGGTTTCAGAAGTAAATGGCAAATATTGCTATTGTTAGTGAAAGTGTAGCCGAAGACACGAATGTGTCTATTTTCGATGTTCTCAAGAGCCTGCTTTTACGGCAAATTATAACGCAAAGACCAGCTCACACAACATTTGAAGTAAGCTGATCATTCACAACGCTATACATATGTCAATTGGGTGCTGAAACAACAAGCAGTGGGCAGCGATTTCTCGAACAAAATATTCTTCAGCGGCAAGGTACATTTCTCACTAAATGAATAAGCAAAATAGTCGCATTTGGTGCACCAAAAATCCTCTAATAATTAAAGGCACACCATTACACCCAAATAAACTTATTGTTCGGCGCTCTCTTTGGTCCGGAGGTGTGATTGAACCTTAGTTACTTCATGACGACAATGGCGAGACCGTCACTGTCAATTTGGAGCGTTATGATGTTATGATCGTCCGTTAACCAACTCTTTTTTGGCCTGCAATTGAGGGGCACGATTTAGACAATATGTGGTTTCGATGAGTTTGTGCCACATGCTACATAAAACGAGCGAATGTGGCTTTATTGCGAGTGAAAATTCCAGGCCGCGTAATCGTGAACTTTTAACTCTTGAAGATTTGAAAACCAACATTCGTCAAGTTATCGCTGAGATACCTCCCAATATGTGCCAAAAATTCATCGAAAATTACCTCAAACGCATCGAAGTTTGACGAAATTGGAAAAACGGTCATATACGTATATTAAAAACCGAATTTCATGAAAATAGTTATTTTAATGCATTTTATTTGCGTTTATTTTCGAACCCGCATAATGTATAACCCTGTATATTTATTAATTTTTTAAACATACATATAGATACATATACATATAAATATTTATTAATTTAAAAATAATTTCAAAATCAAAATTTTTGCATTTTTTCGTTTTAAATATTCTTCTTTTCGTTTGTATATTTGTAATTGCACAAGCTTAATGCATAATAGTCTTGTATGACATCTTCGTCGTTTAAAAAATACTTATACGAATTCTCTAATTAAAGAAGTAGAAAAATGTACAAATACTTACACATCACTCTGCGTAGTGTACACCTGATGAGTCATCGATTCCAAGGCCAACCATTTTATAGGTAATTTCCCTGCGCCGGTCTTTTTATAAATGTTTTCCTGGTAAACGTCACGACTTAATCTGTAATTTTTTGTGTTTGTTATTATTGTTGTTGTTGTTGTTGTTGTTTGTAATTATGTATAGCAGCAAATCATCAAAGGACCACCAATGTGAATGTCAACCAAAAAAACGTAAAAAGAATTGTTGACGAAAATAATTATACTTAATAATAGAGTAAAAATGAATTCGAAGATAATGAATTGAGTTAAATTTACATTGTATATTGCATAGGATGAGAAGACAAAATGAAAAAAAAAATATTTAAAACAATTTTAGCCAGAGCGAGGGAGGCAAGACAGATGTTCGTGGAAATATTGAAAGCTTGTTATCAGTAAAGATGTTTAAATTGATCATTGCGTTGAGATTGTGCAGGAAATGCTTTGTGGACAAATTTAATACTATGAACAATCAACAGTTAAAGACATTAAAATGAAAAGAAAGTGGTTATGAATTGGGTTTATAAAAGTAAAAAAAAAAATAAAAAAAATCAAATGGCGATGACTCAGATGTACATAAATATCGTTAATAAATATCCGAAGATGGTGAACCCGAAACCCCAATCGATGACGATGGAACAGACGTTTTGCTAACTGACCATGTCGAAGCTCACGCTCGCTAAAGAAACAACAAAGCGGTTGTAGCTGACGTCCTACCGGCAGAACTATTCAAACATGGCGGTGAAGAGCTAACAAGATGCATCCATCAGCTACTTTACAGAATATGGTCCGACGAAAACATGCCCGACGATTGGAATTTAAGTGTGCTCTGCCCAATCCATAAAAAAGGGGACTCCACAGTCTGCACCGATTATCGTGGGATAAGCCTCCTCAATATCGCATATTAGGTCCAACGAGCGTATTGTGTGAAAGACTAAAGCACACCGTCAACAAAATGATTGGACCTTATGAGTGTGGCTTTAGATCTGGCAAATCAACCATTGGCCAGATATTCACCATGCGTGAAATCTTGGAAAAGACTTGGAATTGGGAAAGATCTCTCCGACACGTTCGATACCAAACGAGTTCTCAGACAGGATGGCTCTTTATCGTGAGATTTCTTCGAGAGAAAAGTTTTGCGAACGGTTTACGGTACTTAGCGCATTGGGTACGGCGAATACCGCAGTCGATAGAACGATGAGCTGTACGAGAGATATGGTAACATTGATATATGGTACATAGTTCAGCGAATGAAGAGACAGTAGCTATGCTGGCTAGGTTATGCCATCCGAATGAATCGCAGCGCTCCAGCTTTGAAAGTATTCGGTGCAGTACTCTGCAGTGGAAGCATAGTAAGAAAAAGACCTCCGTCATCTCGGACGAAAATCGCTCAGGGGTTACAAAGCGCCAATCATATCTAATACTTAAAAGTAAGTAAACATTTTGGGTGTTACCTTATAACTTGAGAATGGTTTTACCGCATTCAACCAAAGTTATCGAATTATCATGGAGATCATTTGTAAGAAGTTTGTCGCCTTCTGAAAAATTTGTACTTTATGCTTCAAAAAAAATTTTTGATTTCAAAAAAGTTTTAAAAAGTGTGGCTCAAGAGCAGTGTCAGGAAAACATTTGGTTGAATCATGTTTGCGACCAAGTAGAAGGACTGTAAATACAGATACCAAAAATTCAAAAAAACGAGAAATTGCTTACGGTGAATGGATAATTGAACATAAAAAATTGTTTTAGGATTCGAGATGGAGATATTCGTTTGACATTCGGGAACACATTGATATTATTAAAAATATATTTTAGACAAATATTCATAAGAAAATAAACAAAACAAAGAAAAGTAAACAAAAGATAGAAATGTCAATATAAAAGTTAAAGTTTTTTTCTTTTTCCAAGCATAAAACAAAATACTGAGCAACAATCGACGTAATTTTTTCAAAAAATACATATATTTCTACATACATTCTTATCACGCGATTATTGTTTCAGTCTTAAAATCTTTTAATAATAACTAATTACTGAAGTAAACGTTAATTAAAATAATAAATACACATGCATATAGAGAAACAAGTTATAATTTTAGTGTATGGTCCCCAACACTTCTTTTTCTCAATATAAAATATATTATACCTATATGTATTTTCAATCAAAATATTTTAAACCCTGTAATCGCTACTCACCCAAAATCGGCAATTTTAATAGTGCGATCGGTTGCGACAAGGACATTTCGCGCAGCTAAGTCACGGTGAACGACTTTATTCTTCGCCAAGTATTCCTGAAAGTATAAAAATAATAAAAAAAAATGTCGATTAATATTCGGAAATTTGTAAAGATTTCTACTAAGGAAATAATTCTTATTTTAAACAAGCTATGGTTTTCTTAACTTCTTTCGGTGGCATTTAGGCCAATTTGGTACTTTTGAGAATGTAAAAAAATGTAATGTCTAAGATAGGGTAACTAACCGAAGGTTTCAAGACCTGAACACGCTCATGTAGGAATCAATGTGGAAATCTGTTTACTGATGTCGGGAACATACTTAGTGTATGGAGGGAACACTTCTTCAGCCTATTGAATGGCAGTGAAAATGCCGGAGATAGTGAACCCGAAACTCCAGTCGATGACTACGAAAAATACAAGGCTATTACCCGACTATGATGAGGTTCGAATAGCCATTGTCCGCTTAAAGAACAAAAACGCGGTTAGAGCCGAGCTAATTAAATATGGCGATGAAGAGTTGACAAGGTGCCTGCATCAGCTTCTTTGCAGAATATGGTCGGACGAAAGCATGTCCGACGATTGGAACTTAAGTCACCTTCAAAGTCTCCCTTCCTGTGAGTGGCGTACTCGAAGTTAAATCACCACCCATAACAAACGCAGAGCTCGAACTGCCTCGAGAGAACCGCGTAATAATGGCGCAACTTAGATCTGGATACTATAGCAGGTTAAACTCCTACTTATCCAGACTCGTCCCCAACATACGCAACGTATGTTCTGCATGTAGAGGGTCTTCGCATGGCAGTAACCACCTCTTTACATTCCTCCTAAAACCGACGCATCTAACCCCTTTCTCCCTCTAGTCCAAACCCGTCGAAACCGCTCGTTTCCTGGACCTCGGTGATTTAGATTAACTAGTCTGTCACTAAGAGGAGCTAAAAAACCGCTACAACAACAACATTGGAACTTAAGGGTGCCAACTGAACAATCCATAAAAAAGGGGGATCCCACAGTCTGCGTCAACTGCCGTGAGATTAGTCTCCTAATTGTCGGTTATAAGGTTCTATCGAGCACACCATCAACAAGCTGATAGAAGCTCATCAGTGTATCTTTAGACTAACTTAATCCACCATTGACCAGACAACACCAGACAGGGTGACTATTTATCATGCGATTTCTTCAAATTGATACTGGAGAAAATAATAAGAGCTGCAGATCTAAATATCATAGGTTTTAACAACCGTGCCGTCTGAATGGCCCGAGGACATTACGAAATATCTCCTATCATCGAACAAACAGTCGCCACATCACTATTGACAGTCATAACTCGAGGTCGTAGATAATTTCGTAAATTTAGGGACCAGCATCGACACCATTATTATTGTTCAGCTTTCAAATTTAACGCAGAATTACTCTTACCAACAGGTGCTACTTTGGACTGAGCAGGCAATTGAAAAGTCCACTCTCGGGGAACGAGAACCAAACTCTACAAGCCACTTAGCATTCTCATCTCACTATATGGCGCAAAAGAGTGAACGATGTGAACATCCGACGGGGCGCCCTGGGAGTATTCGAGAGAAAAGTTTTGCGAACGTTTTATGATCCTTTGCGCATTGGCTACGGCGAATACCGCAAACGATGGAATGATGAGTTGTACGAGTTTTATGGTGACATTGATATAGTTCAGTGAATGAAGATACAGCTGCTACGCTGCCTAGGCCTTTTCATCCGTATGAATGGAAGCGCTCCAGCATTGAAAGAGGCAGGGGAAGACCTCCATTCCATTGATAGGATCAGGTGGAGAGCGACCTGGTTTCATTGGTATTTCTAACTGACGCGCCAATATTGATTTCGGTACAATCGCGTATGCGGTGCGCAATGAAGAAGAAGAAGAAACAAACATCAATGGTTCCATCCACGAGTTAATTAACATTATTATCTCTAAATCATTAAAGTTTTTGCTTTAGCTTAAATATACTATAGATGGTTCATCAATTTTTAGAGAAATAATTTTGAAAAGTATTTTAAAAATAGCTTTCGTTGTTTCTGCTTCTCGTTTTTTCATTAGACTAGATTATTTATACTGGATTGCTGGCGAAACATAGCATCACCTATTAAAACAAGCCATTCATGCATGAATCAAAGTAAAAACACAAATTGCCAATATAAAGTATGATATTTCCCTAATCCGAATTTGTAAAAATAATATTCCACTACTGCAGTGATTTATATATATATAATTGGCACTTTGTAACCGCTGAAGAGATTTTTCGGCCGAGCTCCTCCTCCAATTTTGTGGTTTTGCATCTTGATGTTTTTCCAACAAATGGAGGGACCTACAGTTTATACTAAGCCGCCTGATGGTATTTTTTACGAGGAGCCTTTTATTTCATGTCCGAAATACACTCGGAGGGGTGGACATTCCCTGCCGAGGGGCGACCGCAAATAGAAAATTTAACTTAATTTTTTTTATTTAAATTAATTTTTCATAACTTTTGGATGTTGCTGGCACTGGGATATGAACCCGAGCCTTCCGAATGTCAGTACGCAATGCTAACCACTCGGCTATCGCAGCTGCAGTGATTTAGCAGCGTTAAAAAAATAAAAACTATAAATAATGAATTCATAGAAAAACTATATGTACGTTCAGAAGAATATATACAAATTGCTAAAAAAATATTGTATACAAATTTCTAAAAGAATTACTGATATTCACCAATTTATTTGAAAATATTTTTGCAAAAAATGTTAATACCGATATTCTGGTATTCTGCTCATAGAAATATGTCTTTGATACTTTTTATGCTAATTTTTTGTTTTGCATCCATTTTTTTTGTATATATTTCATTGCTTTAATTGCACGGGTATTTTTTTATATCGCAATGTAAATATCAGCTAGTAAATACGGACATTTTGCTTAAAAAAACCAAATAAAAATTCAAAGCAATTAAATTTGTTTATTTTATATTTATAAATTGTTAGCTCTATAGCATAAAGTCAAATAATGATTTGTTGATATTTTGATAAAAAATTGTTTTGTAGTTAATACAACTTTTTGTTGATTTCAATTCGAAGAGACCTTAAGATGGCACTCAACTCATAATGTATAATTTTGATCCTTGCTCTGTCGTTAGCTTTTTACGAGAAAAAAATCCAAAATTAAGGCTTTTTATTCTATTGGCTTCTCTAGATAATACTATATCCAAGGTCTTTACTAAAATACAGCTCTGTTTGAATTCCGTTTCAATTTTACAATAGATCAGCAGGAGAAGCTAGACTAGTATGCAAAAACTCTAGTTAAATACCATTATTTTGATGATAAAATCATTATAATAATAATTTTGACCACCGCATGTTGTTCTTATATTTAACACGCAGATCATCCAAAAGTCACGGTGAAGAACGAATGGACGCTCAGCTGAAAGCTTTTTCTTTCACTCAATAAATACGTGCTTGTAAATGACTTGCGATTCCTTTTTTAAAGATATTTTAGAACCATAATTGTTCACTGAAATGAACAAAAACAGTTTATCACGCTTCGTTGTGACACATACTCATTGAATGAACGAAAAATGAAAGATTGGATATCTCTTCATCACAATTTTAATTACTCAATACCTGTGGCTATACTAAATTTTTGGTGTGAGGTAATCTGTACCTAAATGTAAACTACATTATTCCATAAATTGACTCTGAACTTTGTTGAAATTGCTTGCAAACGCTAGTCGAACAGGGAACTATAGTAGCTTGAATTGTAAGGAAGCATCGGACGGAATGATGGGATTCGAGGAATAAGGACGTCTCTTCAAAAACTAGTTCCTAGAACACAACTCTAACGACTCCGAAAAACCACTTTAAATCAGAGTGCTTCTTAACTGGAGAAATGCAGTCATGCCTGTTTTCTTGTTACTCGCGTCGCTTTAACAGGGTCAACTGTTTGTTGTCTCTCATGAACATTTGCATTTTTTTCCTTTCTAATTTTGATTGTTGGTCTGCTAAATTAATTGTTTTCCTCCAATTTATTTATGATATTCGCTTCTTTTTCGAGTTATTAATATTAGAATTTTTTGGTTTGGGAAATTTGCAAACTCTCCATATACACCAAAATGTTGCTCATACGCCCGGGAGGTCTGACATAGCTTTATGCGCCTAAACACAGAAGTTTAATGGAAACAAACCACGTAAAATTAATTCAAAGTATTTATAACGATAATTTGGAATTAATAAAGATAAAGAAAAATAACTATAATGAAGATGATGTAAGTGTCAAGTTTCAAATTTTTATCCAATATTCATTTGAAGAAAAAATAACAAAAAACTAAAGGCGCAAAAATTATTTAGACGCTTATAAAGCACAAATTATCAATTTAAAATTTTTTTTTAAATCTTACCCAACTACATTACATATAAAGTTTTATTACTTTTCATATTTTTTCATAATTTCTTTCGCATTTAAACAAGTCAAAAGACCTGCCATTTATTAACAACATTGAGTTAAGTAGATTCGTTACTTCTCTTTCTAAAAGAACACCCCATTTTAATTCAGAGAGAATTATAAGGAATGCACGAAATATTTAATAAGCTTTCGCAAGCCACATAACTGTGTACATGTGTGCTTAGAATATGTTGGGAATTGGAAATTCATTTTGTAATTGCTTCTTTAGGAATTCATACAATACAGATTATAGTTCTATATGTATGCTTTAAAGAATGACTTTTTAGAAACCAATTATAAGTAATAAGTTTTTTATGTTTAATTTTTCAACTCGAATAGGAAAAAATATTTAAAAGTACTATAGGTTACAGTTTCTCCGTTGGTGACATTATAAATAGAAAGAAAAACTGAAAATATAGCTAATGAATAAACTGAATATACGTGTATGCACATATACCCGGCAGGGGAACGGTAGACTAGTAACGATATTGTTAATAATTTCCACCACCGTATGAAGTCGTTATTTCCAGCACGCCACGGAGTTCCATTCTCAGTAACACTTTGTTGAAGTGCGCAAAATGACGTTGATAGATTCATCATCGTAATAAATAGAGGTGTTCACTGTAGTACTTGAGGTTCGCAGTTCGAACTGCAGTTCGTTGCAGGCAAACTCATTTTTATTTTGATTTTCATTTTTTTTTTTTTTTGTTGGTGAAGTAGAAATTTACCATGTTTAAATGAACTGGTTTGCCACTAGTATAAAGCTAATGCGCAGTCGGGCAATTGTTAATTCGCAGAACATTCTGCAGTTACATTTATGGGAAATAAGATGAAAGAAAGAATTAAAGCTAAATACAGCAAAATATGTTGTTTGATATTTCGGTCCTAAACTGATTGACGAGTTATGTGTCACTTCCACTAATGCCTGTTCTCCTTGCAAGTGTTGGCAGTAGGTTTTGGCTGGTTATTAGAAAAAAAAACAAACTATCCTGCAATCCATACGTGACCGTGTATGTACCGTACTGTTTCGCTAATGAGACGGATAGGACTTTTGTCTCTGATAAGCTAATTCGTTTACCCTCGGCCGTCCTGTTTATTGCTTTTTTGCTTTCAAGGACATTTTTGACGCAATACCATGTGAGAATATTACCTTAATTACTACCTGGCTAAGGACATAAGTATGTCTGCGTTACTAGCAATCTCAGCAGCAATATCTCTGGAAGCTTGAAGTTGTCTGAGGTCCCCAGCGCCCACTCCGTTAGTCATTTTTGATCCATCCATCCATCACTTGCGGTGAAATGAAACCTTACTTCCTAGATGAAGCTTGTGGCAGGTGGTCTATTCTGTCCACTATCCTCCTGCATTCAAAGCTACGTCGGAAGGTTCTTGCGGAAATCACTTTAGTCCTTCAATCTCGTAGCGGATTTTTCTGCAGTGCACTCCACTGTGATGACAATTGGTCAAGTACAATAACATTTCACGTGCCGCATCACTGACCTTTTTACGCTTTCCCCTACATCAGCTTCGATATCAGCTTACTCTCCAAAATTATTCCTATATACTTGGTTGGTTGATTGATAGCTCCATTCCTTGAGCTTCGGGGCTTTCCATGCGGGGTTTTGTACCTATACCAACAGCATAGACTAATAGCTTGGGTGAGGAATTTCTCTTAGCGAAAGTCTGATCAGACTGGCTTCATTTCAATTCGCGTTAATCTTCCTGAAGCCTGACTCTGCAGACTTTTTATCCATAGTAGGATGACAGAATTTACTGGGGATGCTTCATGACTTTCTATTATTGCCTCTTATTTCCTATTATCAAATACCCTCCTTATGTCCAGAAATACTATTAGGGCGTATTTTTTATGCTCCAGTGGGGTTAGTGAGTACATCTACTATTAATATTAGAACACCTTCTCTGTTACTGTCCGGTCTTAGCTAGAGCTGGTCTTAGATTATCTAGAAGTTTCTCAGTTAAAAGAGCTATATGAAGCATCAATATTAGATATCAAAGCTCTCTTAAACTTCGAAACCTCGGTGACAACTACTTCTTCTTGAACTAAATTAAGCCCCCCCTTCCGCATTACAAAAGTCCTGCAAATCTATGTTTGGAGTGACAGCCAGCCAGTTTAACCTAATCTAACCTCTAAATTATTTATCATAAAAACACAATATAATATCGTAAGACGTCCCCAAACTCAACATACTTGATTTTACTAAAGTGGTACAACTACGAGTATATACCCATACAATAAAATTTATTTTAAACTAAAAATATTTGTCAACATAAATTGGTGAAAGGAAAATCTTTAAAGTGTTTTCTCAAATTCGCTGATTTCTAGTGGCAAAAAAAAAAACTAAAGATTTCCTTCTCTTTAAATTATGTCAACAAAGAAACGTACTCGAGCATGCATTCCAAGTGCGCACACAATCTCGTTTCGCACCATCTAACATATTGAAATCGTATTCGAAAATATTTGTGCAAATTTCTCCTTGCATTACTTATGCGAAAGATTTATTGCTTCACATGCAATTATACAATGGCGTTGGCTTATAGTCAAAATATGTATAAAATTCAATATATTTTGAAATCGATTTATGTATATGAACATACCAGCATATTAGAGTGTTTCTCATTTGTCTTAATCAACTCTGCAGTATGAACTTAATTATAAATATACGTGTATGTGTGTTGTTGACTATGAAGTATATATAAATGTATATAGTATAGGTATAAGAAATTGTTCCATGAATTCTCACACTTCGCTCTATAAGGAATTTTGCATAACCACATACTTATAATGCACTTCATTTTCTTCTTCATAATTATGTAGAACATTCGTATTGAAAATATAAGTATTTTTCATTGTTGTGTAGTTATATATACATATTTACATTCATACATGATTTGGAATTAATGTTTTCCCTTGTTTACGCAAGCAACCGCATTTTCAAGCCTGTTTTGAGAACGTAAATAAATATAAGAGTGCGGTAGAGGTATACTAGATGGGATGAAAAGTAACCTCTTTGACCGTCAGAATGCGCTGCTATTGCCAAACAGATTATAGTGCCTTATAGTCTGTTCATACTTAGGCAAACATGCCAAATTTCCGTGCGATACTGCCCTTAGTTTTGTTTTGACAGCTGATTGTTGTTGACGTGTTTGGCATCATGTTGAGTATGGAGAAGTATTTTGCCAACAACTAATGTATTTTAAAGGGAATTTATTAGAGTTGCTCTTGTAGTGGGAAAGCATTAAAAACAAGAAAGAAGAGCTATGCCAAATTCTTCTTATATATACTCCTAATTGGAGTTTTCTAGCCGCTGAATCAATTTTTGGCCAAGCTCTTCCTCAATTTGCGAATTCGTCTTGATCACATTCTCTGCCGTGGGGCGTCTGCAATTGGAGAAATAAATTTTCTATTATTTTAGAGGACTCGAACCCTGGCCTTCCAACCACTAACTTTAGACTCGTTGACAATTTTGTCTTTTTAAGGGCCATTTTTCGAATGCCTGTTAATGTGAGGATCACGAAACCGACTGTTCAATTTAACGATGTGATAAATTCTTTTTCATTTTCTTGACCTTCTGATAAATTAAAATTAATTTTAGATAAAAGGTGACAGTGCTGCGAAGAGGAAGAAAGGCACAACGTAAATCAGCTGTTCTAAAAGTAAATAAAGTAAATTTTCTTAAATTTCTCTTAGCAATATGGCTCACAGAGGCTTCTTCCAACCTTTCCTCAAGCTCATGTATATATAATACCCGTCTATTTTCCATTATATGTATATATATGGCAAAGGAAAATAAGTAAACTTTTTAAATCAGCTGTTTTCTGCTTGTAAACGTAACAGATGTCACTGTTGAAAAATATAGTTTAAAAAAACTAAAAAACGCGCTTTTAAATAATGTTAAACTAAAAAGTTGAAAATAATTTGGAAATAAACATAAGACATAGTATACCTATAAGAAATACTTGTATAGTTGATAGAGAGCGCCCCACGATTTTCTCTCAATTATACAAGTATTTTTTATATTAAGTTATTTATTTCCAAAATTATTTTTAAACTTTTAGTTTCATATTCTTTAAAAGCGTGTTTTTTTAGTTTTTTTAAACTATATTTATTTTATACAATACATTATTCTCATTTACTCTATTTGAGGATGTTTGCCGGCACCCGAAATATGGTTGTTTGCGGTACTAGATTTAATCATAAGAAAATTCATCAAGTTACTTGGCTGTCATTGGACCTTATGAGTGTAGCCTCACACCAGGCCAAAAATGTCACCACGCATCAGAACCCACCATGATGAATTACCTCGTCGTCAATTTGAAAGCTGCGTTCGACAATATGTAAAGGAACTACCTATGCTCAGCTATATCTGTATTTGGTATCCCCGAAAAACTTAAACAGATGTGTTGATTGACGCTGAGCAAATTCAGTTAGGATCACAAATGACCTCTCCGAGCCTTCCGATTCCAAACGAGGTTTCACCACACTTCGACACTTTATCGTATGACTTTTTTAAATTTAGTGCTGGAGAAAATAAAACGAGCTGCAGAACTGAATAGAGAACGTACAATCTTCTACAAGAGCGTAATATCAATGGCTTATGATGAAGCTATTGACATTATCGGCCTGTTTTCTCCAGACTGAATAAGGAAGTGAGGCGAATGGGTATGTCTGAGAGATATGATTGTATCATTAGGCTAAACTCACACACGACCTTCTAAGACATATTTGTTATGTAACGATCGAAGTAATACAATTTTTGATAATAATTTTTTAAGCCACTTTGAAGCAGAAATATCTTCCTTACCGCCACCTTTTTTTTGTAGGCCCTTCTGGAGCCGATCCCCAGGAACAAGAAAATCCAACATTTTTTTAAAATGAATCGTTTATTGTTAAACTACATTAAAGTCTGTCTATTAACATTTTTTCTATTAATTTATAAAATAAAATGCCTCTAAAAAAAAAATTAACAAAGAAAAGCATTGATTTTGTTTTGCAAGTGGATATACCTAGGCCTTTAAAGAAAAAAATAAGCTAATTTTTCAAATTGCGCTCGCTCCTCCGCAGAGAATAACAACCACTCCGAGTGTATTTATGACATGAAATAAAAGCTCCTTATGAAAACTATTAGCCGCTCGGAGGCGACTTAGAATAAAATGTTGGTTCTTTTATTTGTTGAAAAAACATCAGCAGAACCACAAATTGGAAGAGAAGCTCGACTAAAAGTCGTTTCAGAGGTTACAAAGTGCCAATTATACATATATATAATTTTATAGAGGACATGAAAGAAAATTCGCGGCCAGAGCTCAAGTTCACTAACAACAGTAAGCACTGTCCACTAACTAAAAGACAAATCGCACACAAACTCAGCGTCAGTATAGAGCACGGTTGTGGCAATTTAACGACAAAAACAATTTTGACAATCCCTAAGTTGACCTTTTACCGGCACTGTCGTAACGTTTCCCTTGTGAGTTTCTACAAAATATCAATGTCGGAGTTTTTATGAATTTAATTTATTTAAAATGTTTTTTCTACTTTCTACTGGAAGTCATCTAAAAACTGCGGATTTAAGTTGTAAAATATTTAGAAATTCGTGAAAAATGCCAATTGATACGGAAACAAGTACGTAAAAGTGTGTAGCTATTAAATAGACATGACAGTAAAACAAAAACAAAAAAAAAAAACAAGTTAATCTCTAAAGTACTTACCATGCCGACCGCAACCTGTCGCGCTATATCCAACAGATCAGCAGTGGTCAGCGGTTGCCGGTGCAGGCAGAAGCTTAACGCCTCATTGTCTCCGGTCTTGTCTGCCTGGCTTGTAATGCTAGCTGCTGTTGTTGTTGGTGTTGGTGTTGTTGTTGTTGTCGTTGTCGTTGTGCTACTTTCGCTATGTACACCCGCCAACGCCAGCTTCCTATTACGAATAGCAGCACGCGCATGCCGGCGTTCCCATTGACGACGTCGCCACGCCGCTTCGCTTAGTATTTCGTGAAAAAGTTTAAAATAGGATTTATTTTCAATGGCACCGATGGCCGATTTTGGTGCCATAATGTTGCCACATGCTTGATGCTCTAGTGGTTGTTGTTGTTGTTGCGTCACTGTTGTTTGATCAGCATTTAATAATTTTCGCTGACACACGCAATTTTTCAAATGAAATTCATGTATTTGTTTTTGCTTTTCGCATTCAAATTGTTGCATGTCTGTGTGGTCACCATCAACACCTACACCTACACGACCCACATCCACACCGTTAAGCGATGTGGCGTACTTTTTTCCAGCGGAATCTATATTCATATGATATTTGCACGTTCGACAGCAGATTGCCTCATAGCCATAGGATTTGTTGTCTGCAGCCCAGTAGCTGGTTGGTGATTGTAGTGGTGTGGGCGGTGGTGGTGGTGCGCTGTCGTTGATTGTTGTTATCGATGTCATGGTGGTGGTTGCGGATATATCATATGATGGTGGGTAAATTGTTGTTGTTGGTGTCTGCTGCTGCTGCTGCTGCTGTTGTTGTTGTTGTTGCTGCTGCTGCTGCTGCAACGTGTTTAGATATTTATATTTGAATTTGAAGCGTTCGACGATGCTGCCATCGATGTTGCTGTTGCTGTTGCTGTTGCTATTGCTATTGCTGTTGCTGTTGCTGTTGCCATCGCTGTCGATGCGCTGATGGTGAGTTTGCGTTAAATTGTGGGGGATGCGCCGATGGCGCTTTTTGCCGCTAGTTCGACTGAATCCACCGAATTTCCGTTTTAAAATGGAACCGCTAGTTTTAGCGTTCAATTCATATAAATATTTCCATTCATCTCTGCAAGGAAAAACGAATCGATCAAATTTATAAACTCTGCGCAAATAAATGGAATTATATGCTATGTACATATGTATATACCATACGTGTATGTAAATGTGAAGAAAACACAAATCTATGCATACAGTCGTACATACACGTATGTACATATGCATATGCAATTTTAAAGTTTATATATTGACACGCTGGCTACACGTGTATGCTGGATTGTTTCAGAAACGAAATTGAAATTGGTTGCTCAATTTCGCAACATGGAAACATGGAAATACGAAGAAATGCATCTGGCTACAGGTCACTGACCTATTCTTGAATTGGTATACATACCAAAGGCGTAGAGCTGGGTAAAACTACTTATACAGGGGTTTCCAATAAGTAGGTGTTATTTTGATATTCAAAGAAAAATTAGATTTTTTGAGATAAATGATCCGATATTTATGTTATTAATAATAAAAAAAAAACAATATCAGCCAAATTGCCGGCACGGCTACACAAACAGGACCGTACCCTTTTTATGACATTTTCCATGACCAAATCACAAAGTGGCTGCTATATAGCTTCAGATGACATTTCAATGAAATTCAAAATTACTTTCATGCAGTTCTAGTACCCATTCAGCAAAGACACTACGATGTTGATAATCGGCCGCAGTAAACAGAACTTTATAAACCTCAAGACCCAAGTCTTTCTGCAAAATACGGTGTAATGACGTTTGTGGAGTGCCCAATTACATAGTACGACGAGGAATAGACAAACCTGCGTTTTCTTTAACACTTGCCAAATGTAAAAAATTATAGCTTCAAAAGTGACATCCACCGGAATAACAGACTATTTAAAAAAAAAAAAACACCTCTTATTAGAAAACTCTTTATACAACAGCCATATCCTTCAGGCCGAAAAGTTCAACATCCCTTTTACTTAAAGGCCATGGAAAGTATGCGTTTAGAGAGAGAAAAGCAACCAAAACAGCTCTATTTCATTTATCAGAAATCGTAAAAAATGCGGTTGATAACAAAAAAGTTCCAATATGTGCTCTCGTAGATATACCTACAATAGAATGAGTATTTGACAACACATCCCATTAGGCGGTTGACAGAGCCCTGCGTAAGAAACGTGTTAGGAATCGAATGAGCTTCATGATTAATAATTAAGCAAACTGTAATTGAAAAATGAAACTATTCAGATTAAAACTATAAACCCCAAAGAGGAGTACTTTGGAGCCTAGTATTGGATGACCTGCTAAGTAATTTAACAAACTAGGAAGAAAAACCAAAACTGTCCTAGTAAAAATTCAAAGATTAGCGTGCGTCTGTTGTTGTTGTTGTTGTTGTAGCGTTTCTCCAACCCCGCTTAGGAGCAGGGAAGCCTAGTCGAAGTCGTCGAGACCCTCTAATGGTTGGTCTAGGAAACAAGTTGTTTCGACGTTTACACTAAGATGAGTAGGGCATGAAAAGATGTAGTTAGTCTCATATGGGGACTTATTGTGCAGAACATACCAATGTATGTCGGAGTCAAGCCTGGGTATGTAGGAATTAAGTTGCCTACAATATCCAGATCTTAATTGTGTCAGTATTGCTCTGGTCTCTCGAGTTACGTCGAGCACTTCGTTGTAAATGAAGGCGTTGACGGACTCTCGCTGAATGACGTTTAAAGCCTGTCGGTACGCCATCCTGTCCAATGCGTCTGTACAACGGTATGTATGACAACGTGGCTTACAGTGGTGCTAGAAACCCACACACACAGAACTAATGAATTATCGCATAAGAAAACCCTTTATACGATGCAGAAAGAGAGGAGATGTGTCAACTAAAATAAGCAAGAATAAAGTAAAATAACTCTTTTCAACTTCAGCGGGGATTAAAAATCGCCAGACAACAGATCATCAAACAATATTATGTCAAACTTTCGAGAGAAGCGGCCTCAGTCTCGTCACTAGATCTGTGTCTTCACACGATAAATAACTGCTCTGAATGAGGAAAAGACAATATGGTATAGATATTGGTATAGTAGTGCCGGGAAAAAGCAATCGAATGATTTAAAGATATTATATTACTTAGTAAAAATAGTTTAGAATGCTAAACTGCTTTCTTACAGGACACTTATGCTACGTAAACATATACTACATAGAATAAGCACTAGCTTCTGTGAGCTATTGTAAAACCCCATTTGGAAGACATCATTAAATCAATAAACCCTTCAAACCTGTTATGATTTCTAAGGACTTTCGAATTAATTGAATCAGAAGGCGTAATAGAATACAAATTTAGATGTTTTCGTAAGACCTTCATTCTTTAATCTAAAATTTATTTATTCAAAGTGGAAAACTCTTTGACCAAAAAAAAAATTAAAATTGAAAATTTTGAGCAGTTGAGCAATGAACGAGCATCGAGCGGGTATCGAGTTGTTCGAATTGCTCAATAACCGAGTATTTAAAACTCTCATTGTGCATTCAGCGCAAGCAATTAGTGCTATTTTTTTGCTTTTTTTTTAAACCTACATTTTGGCATCGTTAAATCTCAAATAAGTTTTCCTGAGAAACTTTTTGAGCCATCCGTATTGAAATTGTAATATGTTATTAATATTTTAAATTATAACTCTCAAACGGGGAACTTTTTAAAAAATATTTTCACTTTAACTCTTTCTTGGTACCCATATTTTAAATATATTATATAAACAATTTGAATGCATCTAAAATTAAAAAAAAAAAACAATTTTACACTTTAACTCTTCGAAAATCTTTTCAGCCTGATACCAAATTACATTTAATTCAATTTATATTTTATATATGGCAACTCCTCTAAAAAAATTATTCACCTTTGAACGTTTTAAGTATATATTATACATATATTATATATTAATATAAGGTATCTTAAATATTTTTTAAATTGAAAATTTTAAACAGTTGACCACGCTACTGAAATATATTTTCGTCTCACTTCAGTTTGATACTTATATTGTAATATTTCATTTATTTTATCGTTTCCTTCAAATTCAAATTTCCAGACAGGTTGGTAACTTTGCCGGATGGTACATCTAAATCTTAGGTCCACATATATATAATAGCACATATAAACTTTTATCATACTCAGTTCGGTCACTTATCAAGAGCACAGTACGTAGGCTGCTATATATTGGTCTGGCTTAGGCAACACTAAGTGTTGCCAGGTGCAATCTGACATTTCCATTGGAAAGTTTGAAAGCATGAACATCTGGCCGTAAAAAAGATTTGTTCTCGTTGGATCCCGCACAATCTGACAATCGCTCAAAAAAAGGCTCGTGTGGATTGGTGTAAAGAAATGCTGGAAAAATACGATCGCGGTGCTTCAAAAGACATTTATAAGATCGTCACAGGTGACGAATCATGGATCTATGCGTATGAGCCCGAAACAAAACAGTAATCGACCGTGTGGGTCTTCCAAGACGAGCCAAATCCAAAAAAAAAAAAAACATTTTCGTTGATAAATATTCGTATTTTCATTATTAGGTCAGAAATATATATAGCAGCCTACGTAATAGACACGCCTACAATAGATTTTTCCAAAAAAGTTGGTGATTCTGCTGAGTTATAAATTTAACTATTGACGAGTTCTTTTGAACCCAATTAAAAATTTTCATATAAATTGGTTCAGCCACAGAATGTACAGAATGTTTGCATAGGGTTGTATGTTTCGTAGTTTCAAAATCATAGCGCGGTATTTTATTTTGTTTTAGTTAAAAGTCAGGCATTTATGAAAAACTATCCCTTAACAACTACACAACGGGTTAAAATTGTTAAAATCTACTACAAAAATGGTGTTTCAAACGTGGCCACGTTTCGGCAATTTTTTGCACAAAATTTTCTTCAGTGATAAGGCCATTCATCACTCGGGGGATATGTCACCATCAATTCGGAGCATTATGATCGTTTGATAACCGACTTGCAAGTAGACAATATCTGGTTTCAACAAGAGCGAATGTTGCTTTATCGCGAGAAAAATTTCCCGGCCGCGTAATCTCTCGTCTAAGCGATGTCTATTGACCACCGAGCTCGTTTTGACAAACGTTCGACTTTTCGTTATGGCTGAGATACCGCCCAATATGTGCCAAAAAGTGGACGAAAATTACCTCAAACGGATCGAAAAAAACATATAAGCCAAAGTTTAAATTTTATAATAAAAAATTTATTTCTTGATAGAAACGGATTTTATTAACCTATATTTTCGAAACAACAAAATTGATAAACTTGTAGGTATATGCGAGCATATGAAAATTATAGGTGTGACGCACAGTGCCTCTCACACAGGCGAAAATCCAAAAATTCAGAGGCAGCGCGTGGTTATGACTGAATCCCTCGCAGAAAAAAATTTCAAAATTCCATATTTTTAAACTAAACATTGATATTAAGTTTTACCATTTTCAAATTTATTAGGAAAGCACATAAATAAATCAAATTTAATAAGAATTATCTGAAAGCGTACTTAGGTAAAATGGCAATTCTTTGCAGTCACATTCACCGAATACAGAAAGTGTTGTATACATAGAAAATATAATTCATATCAATATTCTTCAGTCAAGGCTGCAGTAGCCATGAAGTAACAATGCAAAGGACCCTAAGTTCGAATCCAAAAATATAGAAAAGAATTTTGCTAATTGCCGTCGCCCCAGTCAATCCATCCGAGTGTATTCGTGACATGTAAAAGCTTCTCATTAAAAGCCATGTATATATACGAGTATAATACATATATACGAGAAAACAGCTGAAAGTGAGACGAGATGGAATAAAAATAGCAATAAAACAACAACCACAAAATTACACGACCTGTACCTCCAAATAGAACAACGCTTTGCTTAAATACCCAGTACATAATAATGACGATATCAAGTGAAAAGTTAATTATATTAATTATTGAAGAAAGTTGTTTAAGCTATTTTTAAAATAAAATTTTGCTTTGCTGATGTTGTTTTTAGATATTTGGATTTCAAAATGAAATAAAATGAATATAATTTAATGTTATGGCCAAGAATTTAGCTTTAAGGCAGTGGTTTCCTTTAGAACCCGAAAAAGCGTGTTTTGAGCTATTTTTTTTTTTTTGCAAGAGAAGGAAATTATTGCGGTTAACGAAATTTTCAGACAATAATGTACTATATTTAAGTTTGAACAAACATTTTTTAGTATCAAAATTTTTTGGAATTTTCCAATGTTGTAACGACTTTTCTGAAGCGCCTGCAGTCTGAGCTCGTGAAAGCTGCGGGTGATGGTGTTGGTGCTATGTATCTGAAACAGTCGAACTAAATATATTTTTTAATGGTTACCAGTGTCTCTTTTACGAGTATATGAACTAAAAATACCGGAGGAGTTGGAAAATTCACTTTTTCGATAAAAAAAAAAATCACTTCAAGTTGCAATAAGAACTAGCATAAATAATATTTTTGTACAACATTTTTAGTTCAAATAGAAGATAACTTAATACTGAAGCTGGATCACTTTGATTTTTTTCGGTTGCAATGAAAAATCGCAATGAAGGCGCTTCGTTCAACTTTATTACGAAAAGTCACGTTCTGTAAAGAATGTGTTTCGCGAGCCTCGCTTAATTTATGGTCAACATAATCGGCATACTGAGCGTGCTATTCGCCAACACCATCACCCTTACGTCTGAGAGTATGCACGAAGACCGTGGAGAGTCTTGAATAGTTCCAAGAAGATGCGACGTTTTTTAGCCAAATTTTGTTCAGCGATGAGGCCCATTTATGGCTCAACGGGTATATAAACAAACTAAATTGCCGCATTTGGGACGAAGAACAACCTGAAGAGATGCAACAGCTGCCATTTTATCCAAAAAAAAAAAAAAAAACAACGGCTTGGTGTGTGGGACGGTGGAATCATCGGTCCATAATTTCTTCATAAATGATGCCGGTGAGAACAGAACCGTTCGTTGCGACCATTATAGCGCCATGATAATCGAATAGATTTATTAAGAGAACAGATAATTTCACGTTTTGAGCCGATCGATTGGCTACCAAGATCGCTTAATATCATATCACGCGTGTCATTCGCCAGTTACCAGTCGAAATGTTCGAACGAGTCATCGAAAATTGGACTGCACGGATGGACGACTATCTGTGACGTGGGCACGGTCAACATTTCAGATAATGCATTAACAAAAAGTTCCCTTCAATAAATTGATTTTTTCGTTGGCTTTATGACTTGCAACACCATCTTGCTGGAATCAAAGCTCGTCCCCATCAATATCCACCAATTCAACGAAAAGATATTAATAATGGCTCTATAGCATTCCCCACTGACTGTAACTTTATGGCCAGCTTAATTTTTTTAAGAACCAATGATTCTCTCTTACCATAGCGCACACCAACACTGAATTTGTAACAGCGTCTCAACAATGACTTAAGGATGGCTATCACTCCAAATTCGACAACCAAATCATTATTTTGCTAATAAATTTGCACGATTTGCAAACGTTGTTCCTGAGAAAGTTTGTTCATAATGAAATGGCAAACCAAACTTAATATATAAACCAAATAACAGCTGTCGAAAATAAGCAACTCCGAAAAAAGTATTGCCTCATTGAAAACACACGTCTAAAAAAGCTCTTTACGACAAACAAAAAGGATTTTCTGCTTGAATTTTCAAACATGAAACGTTTTTCAAGTCAAAATTATATAAATTTTCTCAATAATTTAACAACCTCACATTATCTATAGTGCAAATTATAATAAAATTCATCCATAATTTCATGTTTACGTCCCGTTTTCCGTATTCCGGCAATATTATTTGTTGAATTTATGTTAAAAGCTAACAACCAAAACTTAAATCTATTTTTATATACATATAAGATTTCATATCTTTCACTTTCATAATATCAACGTGCGAATTCCGATCAAGAAATAAAATTGCATGATGAGTTCATTAAGTAGAAAACAAAATATGCAAATCAAATAATAATAATAATGTTGCAAATGAAAATGGCATAAGTCCATTCTCCCTCATACCAAGATGATTGGAAAATGTTCTTTTGCTCGGAAAATATTGAAAAATATATATCAATTTAATAATGAATTTTTGTAGTACTCAGACTGTGACACGCTATTTAAAAAAAATGTAGAGAAATTAATTATAAAAAAGTATGAGTCATATTCATATTCTGAAGATTACATTACTGAATCGATGTACAATAGAATATATAGATCAGTGGTGGGACGATTCGACGATTTTAAAGAATTTAGTATTCGCTGTACATATTATAATATATTTTAAAGATATTCGCTCTTGCTTTATCAGCTGTTGCAGTTAACTACTTGACCTATCGCTAATTAAACGACGAAGATTTTAAATTTTTTTGTGTCATCGACAAAATATTGATATTTTATTAATGTTATTATAAAGTAAATAAAGAAGATCGGAAAATTCCAACCTAAACCAGAACATAATATGCGACGTTTGCGTCATGAATTGCAAGCCTACCGATCATCCGACTTAAAAAAAAAATCTCAAAGTGACATTAAGGTATGAAGAGGAAAAAATATGAAAACTATTGTATAGTCTTTGTCCCCCATCGTTTCTACTAAAAAATCGCTATGAAAAGAGGAATGGCTATCAAAATGATGTGTAAATGATGAAACACATCACTCTTACATTGAATCCAAAAACGTGCCTATTGCCAAGCTCAACAATATGTCTATCTAACAAGCTAAAGAAATCACATAACTTGGCATACACTTGGACAGACGATTAACTTGAAAGCGACACATTTCCGCCAAAATGATGCTGCTGAAGGTTAAATTTTTCAGTTTGTTATGGCTTTTAAGCAAGAAAACTGAGCTCAGCTCTGAAAACCAAGTCCTTCATTAAAATGCGACTATAAAACCGATATGGATGTATGGAATTCCAATCGAGAACGTTATGAATAATAACCGGGCCATCACAGTACATACATACATGCGTAATGAAAATATCCATAGAGATCTAAATATGCGCACAATCAAAGAAGAGTTTGAAATCATTACACAAAAATACGTAGCTAAACTGCACAATCTAACAACCCTTTGACTATGCCCTTGGCCTCCGCAAGAAGTCAAACGCGCCTGGAAAGGAGGGATTTATTACCACTGTAAAGGACAATATTGAGCCAGCAGCCCATTCCTAGCTAATGGGCTATAATATTTTAATTTGGTTTTTAAGATTTGATAACGTATTGTAAGGCTTCCGATATTGAAGCAGATTCAGTAAATAAATACAATACAAATGTTATCAAAAAAAAAAAATCCAAACCGCAAACTGGATAACTATGTATGTATGTGTATAAATAATATCGAAGAAATTTTAAACTATCATTGAATATGTTTCAATAATCAAGAAAGGGAGAAAAGGGGCATTTTAGCCATTTTTGTCAAAAGTGGACTTAAACGTCTTTTACTTATAAGAGCTCATATGCTGAGCTTATGCAATATTCATATATATACATACGTGTATGTATGTTATTGGAATTTGCAAAACGTGCGTACAAATAATTATGGTTTTGCTTATTAAAAGAATACTATAAAACTAATTTTTTTTTCCTTTTAAAATGTCTCCCATAAAAAAAAAAATAAAAAATTGGTGGTTAATCAGGAATTTTAGTGCTTGTTTATTTGTTTTTATTTTTCTGATTATTTGTAAATACATGTTAGAAATTATTGAAGCATTTAAAATGATTCACAATAAATTAAAATAATTATCTATGCTATGACAACTTTTAAATTAAATTAATATATGTGCATAAATTAAGAAATCATTAGCAGATATATGTAAATAACTAATTTTATTTTTACTTCACAAATAAAGCAGTAAATACTTTGATGTGACGTTAAAACAAGTTGCCATATGCTTAACAAGCATATTTTATTCATACAAATCTTAGTCCTTTTTGTTAAATGACTGTGAGCACAAAAGGTAACAGTGAGTAAATTGCATTACCGACTCTGTCATGACCAGCGGATTGCTCTTATCCCTTAATATTTTGCGCTTTATTTTCTGGCTGGTTTATCCAAATCCTTCTATCATCAAAAACAGCTTTCACTGCCGAAGTCATTTCATTTTTAATTAATAATCACAAATATGTTAAAGCCAGTACAAAAATTAAATTAAATTGCTGGGTTTTTTGCACAAGGATGTTTACAGCTGATTCGATAATTGGTTTTGCTTATCTTCGAAAAAAGCAAAATCAAGTCGGTTTCATAACAATCATTTCAAACAGATATTGATTATCAATTCCTATAAATAAGCAATTTCGAGTCGGTTTCTATTACACCTCTGGTTAATGTTGAAACCGCAAAAACTTAACGTGAACGTTAATTTTGAAATGGCTGTTTGCTATGTTATTAATAACAGCTTTAACTTTAACCTTTAACATTGTCTGTTAACGTCTTAACATTAACGACATCTTTTCGCTTAGGATAGAAACCAAATAAAATTAATTTTAATAATTGTTTTAACTTTAAATGTTTCAATCGAATAGATTAATATTGTTGGATTAACGTGCCTTGGTTGGAAATGAAAATATGTTAAGAATGAACATTTTCGAAAAAGTTGGTGCTTTTCAAAGTTTCTTTTAAAGAGGAGCTTAAATGATTCCGATAAGCAAATCTACGGATTTGGTGTCAATTCCTGGTCAATTCTTGTTTTAATCTCAGTTCATTGATATGTAAAAGAAGAGCTTCTTCTGAACAAATTTCAACTCATTAGTACGCACTTGGAACTATAAAACAGAAGCATATAACAAGAAAGAAGGAAGAAATATTGTACTTATAGAATCTTTGATTTCCATGATTCATCCTTTAATGAAATATCTGAGATTCTTAAAACATATGATTTCCAATATCTAGCTAAAAGTTCATTGTGATTGTGATTGGTCAATGAATTGTTCAAATAAGAGTATTTGTACATTAAAGAAATTATGGCTTCACAACGAAATACACAAATTCAATTAAAAGTCAGAAAATAACATTCTCCATAATCCATTTCGAGGTATTGAAGTTTGAAGTCGCATTAATGCAATTGCCAATCAGCTTTTGTTGTAACAGTCATTAATGTGAAAGTAGTCAAGGAAAGCCTATCAAATGATGAGTATAAATAAAGATTTCTATTGAATCAAATAAATTGAATTTCATTGAGTTTTCATTGCCGGAATCTTAATGTTAGATTTCTTATTTATAGCTCAATTAAATATAATTTTGGCGTATAATCTCGTCATGGAATTAAATCTTACAATGAAGGCAAAGTATAAAATTCAACATAAAGGTTGCCGCTCTTGACTTGATATTTACCGGACACTGTTTCAAGAAAATCAACCATCAAGGATTGGTATGCTAAGTTTAGACATATTGAAATGAGTCCCGCATTTGGTGAGTGTATACCCAAAACAGGTTGTTACTGATAAAACATCAAAAAGAAAATCCACAAAGTGGTTATAATTATCATAAATTGAAATTGACTGAAATAGAAGTCACTCTAAAGATATCAGGAATATTTGGGTATGAGAAAGATCTGTGCAAAGTGGGTGCCACGCGAACTCACTTTTGACCAAGAGCAACGACGAGTTGATGATTCGGAGCAGTTTTGGGAGATGTTGAAGCATAATAAACCAGAGTTTTTATATTCTCCGGATCTGGGCTCCAACGACCATTTCCTGTTCTCTGATCTCAAAAGATCGCTTGCTATTAAGAAATTTTCGCCAAATGAAGACTTGACCGTTGAAACTGAGGCCTATTTTTAAGCAAAGAACAAATCGTACTAGAAAAATGATATGGAATGTTAGCCTTTAAAACGCGAATTTTGCCTAAAAAACTTTGTTTTCTATGGTTGGCTGGAGACTATTCAATATGAAAGCGCTGCTCAAACGAACGTTTGCAAACAATTTAAAATTATTTAATATAAATGTTCGAAATGCTCAAACTTGTGCTTGAAAATTTTTAAGTAATGAGAACTGAGCAAGTGTGCGAGTTATTGTTGTCCAAACTTTGGAATTGCACGAAAATGTTTGACTTGGCAACCCTAGCGTTGCATTCTGGTTCCTGATAACTTTACCGTAAAGTTTGACATTTTTACTGGTATACATACTCAGAACGTTTTGACATACGAGCGCTATTTGTTTTGTTTACTGTAACTTAAGACATTCATCTCGACCAACATATCGAATTTAATTGCGATTATTTTTTCAACTTTCGATGTGGATTAACTCAGCAGCAGTGCATCGATGGACTTAATTAATTTTTTTTGTGTTGACGCTCCATTAAAGAACAGTGTTTATCGATGGTATGGTGAATTCAATGAAGGTCGCAGAACACTCTAAGAGGAATTTCGTGAAGGTCGTCCAAAATCAGTTGTTGTTCTGCAAAGAATTGATGCTGTGCCCAAACTTTTTTACATTTTTTTTTGGCAAAAACTGGACATATAACAAAAAATTGATTTGATGAATCATCCAACCGTAGTCCTGACTTGGTACCGAATAACCTCCTTATTTTCCCGTGCGTAAAACATAAACTGAGAGAGTAACTTTTTCAACACCCGAAAAGGCGGTTGATGCATTGATTTGATGCTGGAGAAAATAATAAGAGATGCAGGGCTAAACAGAGAAGGTACAATATTTTACAAAAGTGTACAACTTGCACTTAGCGCTATCCTTTATGGAAAGCACCTAATAATATTGAATTCGTTTGACCGATCAAAGTCAAAGATCAAAAGCAACTTACTTACTTATTAAGTGTCACTGTTAAACTGTGGAGGCTAAGCCGATCGATAACCGTCCACATTTAGGTACGAATAACTCATTAATCATAGCTTAGTTTCATATAGCATGAAGTCAGCCGTAACGCACTACGTAAAACACTGTCTAAAAAATGTATAGCTTACATTTACTGGGTGCCAGGTCACACCAGCATTGAAAGCTGAGGAACTGGCATTCCATTCAGAAAAGTAAAGCAAATGCAAGAAGCAATCTTTCTACGTCTGGCTAATAGGCTCTGGGAACGAGCCAAGGGCTGCAGGATCGTGAAAACTACACGGTGTGTCCCAAAAATAACCGAACTTTTTGGATATAAAATAGTAAAATACACATTATATTATCTTTGAAAGTTATTATTTATTCAAAATAGGTTCCATTTGACTCAACACAACGCTTGGAACGATCAACCAGCGCAAGCATAGATTTTTTTATGTCATTTATAGAAATGTTCTTCAGTACCTCGGTTACGGCTGCTTCATTTTTTTCAATTTTTTTTTTTTAATTTTTTAAACTTCAATTTCAATTTTTTTTCAAGTTTGACACAAAATTTTATATTTGCTCTTTGTTCCATTTTTTTGTTTTGGAATCATTAGCACACTTTTGGTTTTATTGAAATGGCTGTCACTTTTACATCTGTCATCCGACTTACATGAAATCGGGTGCGTTTGAAAGACGATGAATGTATCTTTTTAATGTTGCAAATTTTCAATAGATGGCGCTGTATGTTGCATGATTTAAATATAAAGCTCGGTTATTTTTGGGACACACTGTGTATGAGCAAAACTTATGCTGCTAAATTTATGATACTAAACTTATAAAGTCTTCGCTTTTGGTAAGGAGACCAGATTCTAGGCTGCTGGTAGAACTATCAGTCGCCTTTTGACGTCGCATGCATTTATTTTAGGTCTGATTGAGAACAGCAAAAGCAGGGATTGTAAGGAATCTGTGGAGATAGAGGAAAACGTAATTGGGCTAATTGGCGCAGAAAGAGTTACGAGATCTGCAATGGCGAAAGGACCAAAACGATTACTTCCATTTTCGAAAAGAACAACAATGACATACAACAATGAACAACTAGAAAAAACAATATTAATTTAATTTTTACTATCAGCTGATAAAGTGTTGAAATATTATACAATATTACATACCTACAACGTCGTATTTTTGGAGGCTGTGACTATTTTAAGACATAAGACAAAGCGTGTGAATTGCCTGATAGACTTCAAGAAATGTTATTTTATTTAAACCTGCACCTGTATATAAAACTTCTATACATATTTTCAGTAATTAGCTTCTATGTATTGCAAGTGCAGTGAACTTCACAACCGTGGGAAGGACAGTAGAATTGGTTGGTTGAAACGGGAGGTCGACGATCTGGCCTAAGCCTTTAAGTATACCCATTGTGGCCCCCCGCATACCCTAACTAAAATTTCGCGAATTTATTCCAGCAACGTGGGCTAAGATCCGTAAGGTTGAATCTGGGAGCACCGTGAAAAATATGTGAAAAATGTATGCTCGGAACTTCACCGATTCCCCTTTACCTAGCTTGTGGGGATGATATCTCAGGGGTAGGTGCCCGTCAATACACCCACAAGAATATCTTGTTTGTTTAAGAATAGTAACAGTTTGGTCTATCTACAAAACACACTGCCCTACAATAATTTTTTGGTACGTTCTACGGTGGAAGTATTCCAGGACCTGAAGTGTTCCTCCATGGCCTCCTTGAAATCTTTGGGGTAGCACCGCCGATTTTTGCAAAAAAAAAATTTTTAATATATATATTGTAGAATGTGTATAATATTAAGGAATTGCTTCTCATTTAAAGGTAAATTTTTAATATATTTCAGAGATGCCCAATAAATGAACTGAAATGGTTAATGCTGCAACCACACAAACACATCGTTAACATTAATTTTAAAATGGTGTATCGGCATGATATTAACAGCACATTTTAATTTTAATTATATTAATTAACATTATCTGTTAAGGATTTGACAACCAGCATTTTGTTTCGGGCAAAAGTTACGTAAAATTTATATTGAAAACTACTTTAACAATAACATTTCCAGATGTTTCAACTGAATCGATTGAAATTGTTTGTGTAACGTGAAATCTATTGTTAAGATGCAGCCTTGATATATTTATGTTAGTGATGAATATCCTGTTCAACTGCTTGACATATATGGTATATATATATATATATATATATATATATATATATATATATATATATATAGCCAATTATCACACATTTTCATTTCAAACAACTGAAAGATTTGATTTCTACTTAACACAGTAGTTATTTTTCTTTGACAGGTTTTGACAGTTATTCATTTGTAAAGAGCGCAAAAATCAAAAAATCATACGTAATTTACCCCCTGATGAAAGGTTTTCTACGTAAATTGATTCTAAATGTATTGTACTTATTAACAAAAATTTCACAATTCCTGAAAGGCAGCCAGTCAATGAGTTTCTATGACCACAACTTCATTCACTTGCCAACTTTGCGGTGGTCAGATGTGGTTAGCGCTGCTTTGTTTGTGTTTGGTATCTCAATTTTACATTACCTCAAATTTACCGCCCACGTTGCTGAAAATATTGATAAGGCAAAATATACTAATTGGCTGATTAAGCCTATTGTGTTACCCACACATACACACACCCTCGCTCAGGTAACAATGTAAATACCCACTTTTGCATATTATGTACAATACATACATACATACACGTATGTAACTACTAGTATGTACATAAGGAAGGCATTGTTTGAAAAATAAACTAAACAAACAATTATTTGCTTATATACATAGAAAATAAATGATTACCCTTCAGTTATAAAAAATCATAACAAAAATATTGTTATCTACAATTTATGGGGGAAATAATATTATTATATTGTACTAAAACTCAAATTTAATATTTATAACACTTAAAGTTGCTTTTCATTTTATGAAATTTATTAGAAAACTGTTAAAAAAAAATAATTTTATTTAGTTCTGCGTGAATACTAGAAACACTCACACACGTAAACGTACATTACGTGTCAACTGTGCTTATGGGTAGTACCATGTAAATGTAAACTCACCACCGTACGATGGCAGCCGTAAGCGTAACCGAACCGTGAGTGATCTGAGAAATTTAGAATTTTTCCCTAGAAACCGTTTCTCTCTCTGCTCTGCTAATTTCCTTCTGCTTGTGTGTAGGTATAAGCATCGTGGCAGACAGACGAATGGCTACGTTGTGCAGCTGTAAACAAACAACCCTACAAACAGTGTGACTTCTACAAACATTCGTGAGATACAAACATATACCTATACTCCAAAATTAACCAAAAATAGAAATATAGTCCAATTAATATCGCGATGTTCTAGAGCTGGACTATATACCATACACCATCTTTGCTTGCCTAGTTTTAAAATTAGTCCAAAAATTACTCCTTGGAGTACCTACAGTACCTACATTTACTACCCATTGGCTAACTTCAGAAGAGTAAAACTATTGGGTTATTCGAATGGACCATATATGTAAAGAAAAAAAAAACAGCTGATTTAGCGCATCCTACGGTGATCAGCCATGGACTACGTCAGTGTTTCTAGTGTTATTATTCTCACCCGTTCCAGAAGTGCGATGGATGGGGAGATACGAAAGAGCGTTTCAAAGAGATCGCAAAAAGAAGTGCAAATTTGTTATCGCATTCGTGATTGATGGTTGAAGGTATAGTCACAATTAGCTGAGCCACTAATTTTGTTAGCGACGTACTGAAAAGGTACATGCATCATTTGATAAGGTCTTATTAGTGAACCTCAGACCGTATTTGTGGGTATTCTAAAGAAATCGGGACAAATTTTGATACTACTTTAATGATTATTGGCGGTGTTCGCTCTTACAGAGAACTACTCTATAGAACAAATTATTTCTAATATGGGTTTTTAGTTAGGACACACACCACAAATTGACGGTTGGCATTAGTCTTTCACACAATCTGACGACTCCCGTCGATTTATTGTTTTTTAGGTAGACATTTTCTATTCAAACATCTCCGTAGTAGTGTAATGTACTAACTGTTTCATCGATTGGGGAGCCGTGCTTACTCCTCCTGTTGTTCCCTCCTTAAATTTAGTACATTCTGTGCATTAGTCACTAGATCTAGAATCCTGCAAGAGCTTGCACCGGTCTTGAAGCCATCTGTAAGTACCGTACCGTACCTTTTCATAGAATTTTGGAGCTTTGCCCTTGTCGACCAGCTTCTCAAGCTCCTTATACTCACGCTCTTCGGTCTCTTTCTTTTTTGTCCGCACAGGAGTTTCACTAACCCATTCAATTATCGATATCTCTTCCACCCCGCACGTTTCCAGGTAGGCAGTCTATTTTCTCTCTACTGCGGCACGTCAACCCACATCGTACCAGCTGTTTTTTTTTCACTTTTCCGAAAATTAATAGCTTCGTTTGCTCCGTTATACCGAGTTCCGGACGAATGATCTCTGAAAAGAGGTGTGCAAGTCGAACTAAAAATCGTTCCTTCCTTGTGTTTGTTGTCGGGCGTTCTTGGCGGCACAGTGGCGAGCTGCTAAACGGTTTTGAATTTTTCTATCTGGTGACAACCAGGGAACTTGGTGAATTTTCTTGTGGTGCGATCGGGCCCCGCCAAATTTACATATTGGGGATTGTTTCGTCGTAAAGGGTGAATTTTCCGATAGTTGTGCTGAATATATCTTTTTTGTCTACCACGACATTAAATTTGCCAAGCACATTTTTCACATCGGAGCAGGGGCAGCGCACATGAGTACATTCCAGGAGCTCATAACTACGTTCCAGACGCTTAGAAAAGTCATCCTAGATCAAATCATCCTTCTCTACCATCAGGTTGATATATTTTGAATAACTTCGCTTTGATACGGATTATAATGAGATGTTCATCCACCGTGATGAATGCCAGGACTCGGTGATTTAATAACTCTCCCACCACACATCCGGCATCAAATTTTCGCTGCTTTATATGGCCGCTGTAGTAAATGTCACAAGGACCTAATCGTCTCCAACTTTGTCTCATCCATTGCAATTATTGGATAGCGGTGATGTCAGTCTTTAGTCTTACGAGAACATCAACCAGCTGGGTAGCGGTACCATCCCAATTAAGGGATCGGACATTCCATGTGCACGCCCTTAAATCAAGGTCCTTAACAAGTTTACAGTGCTTGTCTTCAAAAGTGGGGTCTGCCATGCATAGGTATCATATTTCTGATAATAATTTTGCACTCTAAGTGGATTGAAATAGTATTATAAAAGAGCCATGGTTTTACAATGGACCAACCTGGAGGTGACCATTTTTTCAATTTTGCTCATTGGCAATAGTAGAACAACTTAATTAGCATATTTAAATTTTTTTCATAATAATCGTTACATTGACAGATGGAGGGACAAATACAACTGACAACAAAAACAATTATCCATACAAAAGCCAATCGTTAAAATTCCCAATAAAATTACCTTAAAAAATCCAACAAATTGCCAAAACTGCAATATTCCGTTAGCAATAACATTTGATGCGAAGGCTTTGTGCAATGTCCAATGATGCCGACAATATTCGGATGTGGCTCCACTGACTTCATAACTTCGATTTCACGGCGGAAAGCACGCTCATCGTCGAGCGATGGACGTTCTAATTTACCGGCAACAATAAAAATAAGCAAAAGTAAAATGAAATGAATTAATATACACATATATGGACATAAAAATGTTTGATGGAAAAATATGAACATTTTTGCCATGTTTGCATTTAATATGCACATATAAATATTGTACAAACTATTATACGAGTATATTGAACAAAATTGCTTCCTGCCAAAGGTAGCTACAAACATTGCAAATATGGTACACACCGGCTCACATATGTATTGTACATATTTTTATTTAGCTACCATTGCTCTAATGCAAATCCAGTATGGTACATACCTTTCAACATTTTCACAGCCACTTCCCGCACGCCCACTTTGCCATCGTTGTACAACCCGCGCTGCACCAAACCAAACGCACCTTCGCCCAATATTTCAAGCAGCGTAACATCTGCGCGGTCAATTTCCATGGCGTCATTCAAAAACATCTTATCTTCCAGATATTGGAATTGGGAGAAGTTACTCGTTGAGGTGATAAGATTTTTAGTGGGAAAATCAAAGGTTGCCTTTGGATCGATGGGGGCCTTGCTCTCCAAGTCCTGCGTATAAAAAATAATGAGAATAAATGCAATTAAATATAAGTGGACTGAAATTGCACCGCAAAAACATTTTTTTTTTAAATCCTTATAATTTGATACCTTCCAGTTTTTATGTTTTCTTGTTTTATATTTAATGTTAGTTTTTTGCTTGTCCTTGGGCACATCTCTTCAAATTTATTGTAGTATGTACCAAAATTATGTTGATTACTTGAGTGACACTTAAACAAAATGATTGTGTAATTAAAAAAAAGCACTTTTCCCTCGCTGGGCATGTGCTCGTATTGCACGCAAGCACACTTTTAGGCGTTACGAAACTAACGAAGTATCATGTGGAGATGAATGTGCAACCCAGAGAACTTTTTTGTTTGAATTCAGCTCGGGATGCTTTTTAAGCATTGTTAAGTGGCGGCCGCGATAGGCGAGTGGTTAGCATTGCGTACTCACATTCGGAAGGCCACGATTCAATTCCTTCTCCCACCAAAATCATTCAGCATTATCAATTGTTAAAACCTCCTGATATACACGTACGCCTCATTTTTCAAGATCGATTGGTAGGTTCCTCCAATTGTTAAAATAACCTCCAGACGTACACTGCAAATGGGGGAAGGAGCTCGGCTGACGTTGCCAAGTAGGTAATTTCTTTTCTCAATCCTTATTGTATCAGTTTCAGTATTAGAGAGCTTAAAATACCATGTTCTTACCACAAGTTGCTGATAGGTGTACTCACAAAGGAGGTGTGAAAGGCGTGGCTTCGGACCATCATAATATGCACGATCTGGTCTTGAGCTTGTGGATCCTAAAACTGGCAAGTAGCTTGAAAAGAATCTAGAACTACAGATAACAATATTTCTGGCACCTGTGAAGTCGGTCAACATATACTCATTTGTGTATGTTCCATTATGGGGGCCGACTTTTTAACCTTTATGAAGAAAATACCTTCTTTGCTCACTCGTCGTTCCATCAGCTGTTCCCGTCGCACGAAAACCGTAAATCTAAGCCTACCTCATTGTCCTTGCCACCGCATCATAGTAGGACGGACATGGTGAGCGACTTACAGAGTTTGGCATTCGTACATCGAGAAATTACATTATTATTGATGTTAATACTGGTTCCAAGATAGACGCAATTATCTACGTCCTCGAAGTTTTAACTGTCAACAGTGATGTAAAGCTGGGTCGAAAATGAAATGACTCTTTTTTGTGTGCCTACCTTTTTCAACCGGGTCTTTGGCGCAAGTCAAATACGCTCAATATGACCTTGAATGCGATATTGAAGAGGCTTGTCTAACGGTAAATCGTGCAGACTGTGGTCTCGGCGGATTTTCGTGGATTGGGCAGAGCACACTTAAGTTCCAATCGTCGGGCATGCGCTCGACCAACCATATTTTGCAAAGAAACTGATATATGATGGTTGTATATATAATTGGCGCTTTGTAACCGCTGAAATGATTTTCGGCCAAGCTCCTCCTCCAATTTGTGGTTTTGCGTCTTGATGTTTTTCCAACATATGGAGGAACCTACAGTTTATACTAAGCCGCCTCCGAACGGCTGATGGTTTTTTTACGAGGAGCCTTTTTATTTCATGTCCGAAATACACTCGGAGCGGTGAACATTCCCTGCCGAGGGGCGACCGCAATTAGAAAATTTAACTTAATTTTTTATTTTAAATTAATTTTCCATAACTTTTGGATGTTGCTGGTACTGGGATATGAACCCTTCCGAATGTCAGTACGCAATGCTAACCACTCGGCTATCGCGGCCGACATGATGGATAACCGCTTAAAATTAATAACTTCAGACCATTTTTTCGGTTCCCTTAGAATATTTCGGAACGGCTATTTTTCACTGAAACAAGTCAATTTTCGAAACAGAACTAATTTTCACGACTTTATCGATTTGAAAATGGAAAGGGATTTTTCGTTTTAAATATTCATATAATGATTTAGTTGTGGTTTTGCAGAATGCAATAACTGTAAATTTTTTGTCTTTTTTTTTGTTTGTTTTTTTATCAAGAGATAAAGTCCCATAGTTATAATTAAAAAGAAAGTAATATTATTTACCAGGGGTTGATCAACATGCAATTCCTCGTCTTCGAACTTTTTCGCTGCACCAGGATGTTCATTGTCTGTCAAATCGAAATCTCCACTTTTAAATTGACGAAACCATGTCTCACATGTTCTAATCACTGGAGCATGTTCACCATAAGTTTCTACCAGCTTCAGCTGCTTTTTTCTTTTGATGAAATAAGAAAAGCAACGAATGTCGCAAATGCGATTTACATGGAACGAAACTCGACATATTCACTGAGGTAAACAAATATGACGCTATTATTTTGGCGGAATGTAACTTGCGTATTTTTGTAGGTTAATATCAATAGAAAAAAATTACATACATGCCAAATCATAGACATTTATACCTACATAATGCTAGCGACATCTGCTAGTAAAACCGTCAAACTTCAACTAACACACCTGGTAGTGTTGCGTTAGTATGCAGATTTGGTTATTTACACAAAATCAATGCTTTATTTCAAAATATATATATATTTTTTTAAATTTATTTCTATATAGTGTTTTTCAGGACTTGTTTTGATATTGTTGTGAATAAATATGGGTCTCCCGCTCAAGGACCAAACTTTTCTCTGTTAACTGGGTAATATACACACAACTGTATGTGTGTGTATGTATTTGACACTGATTATCGACACCGTCCAAGTAGCCTAATCAAATTCAATTATGTAACAATACCATTTGCCACTAATTAATTGCCAAATGGTGTTGGAGTCAATAACTGTGTATGGTGTGATATGATAGTCTCGCACATAACACTCGAATGTCAGTATGTGGTTGTCACGTAAGAAGTAAAATAAGAGCAAGAAGGTGACTAATAATCTTGTAATTCTACGCCACCATGCTTTTCATAGCGAAGAAAAAGAATGTAAAAATTCACAAAAGTCTATAAGAAGTGAACGCCATACGTGAGTACGCTCGCACTTTTTCAATTTTCAACTTTCCCTTATGGTTGGCAAAGTTGCTATTTTTATATGAAGTTTTGTAAAAAAAAGCTCAATACAAAGCGGATTTTAGCTAAGTTTCATTGTTGCAAATTAAATATTTGGCAAGTATGTATGGCTTTTCAGGATTTTTAGTTTCTACTTACACTTTTCCATTGCAACTTATCATAAGCAAATACATATTTATATTAGCATATATATATATATAGGTATATTATATATTCAAACTACATATACAACAACAGTTTGTGTGCGATTTTCGTGTTCTATAAGTGCGATTGGAATACGGTTGGCGTTGAAAATATAACTGAAGAGATGTTGATAGCTTAACTCATTAGTATTTGAGCGCAAGTCAAACTTGGGCACCAGTAAAAAAAAAATACGTTATATTCTAAAATTTTTCTTCGATAAAGTCGAAAACACAAGTCAGACTGCTGAAAATATGAATAGTGTTTATGGTCCTGATACTGTAACAGTCAATTATGCACAATTTCGGTGTCGTCGATTTCGCTCGGTTATTTTGATGTAAAAGCTGCTCCACGGTGTGCTAGACCAATTATCGAAAATGTCGATAAAAAATGGAAATCGTCGAGTTTCGATTGCCCGGCGTGAGCCTACCAATAACCACAGTACCCACTGGCTAAACGAATTACCGCACAAAGAAGAAGGGAAGTGAGAAAAATTTAACAAAGCGGCCGGCCAGCTTGGTGGTGATGGCGTAGAACGCGGGCTAAATACAGCAACAAAACGCAGAAAAAAAAACAAGACCCAAAAGAAAATCGCCCTACAACAATAATTAAACAACAGAGCAAACAACTAGGTACATATACATATATAAAATAAAGAGAATATGTTTTTATGGTGTATCCGAGGTGCGGTTCAACCAAACTGGTTTCGAACCCACTGGTTGAGCTGGGCGTGCGGGATGCTATGAGAATAGGTAGGGACGTAACGGAGGAAAGGATATTGTCGGCACAAAGAAAACATTTGGAAACCACAAACGAACAAAAAGATATTTATGGTTGCTCGGTCGGTGTGGTTACCCAACTCCTCCTCCAATAATGCCGTCCAAACTCTTGTTCCGCCAAATACGAATATTTATCAACGAAAATGGTTTTTTTTTTGGATTTGGCTCGTCTTGGAAGACCCACACGGTCGATTGCTGTTTTGTTTCGGGCTCATACGCATAGATCCATGATTCGTCACCTGTGACGATCTTATAAACGTCTTTTGAAGCACCGCGAACGTATTTTTTCAGCATTTCTTTACACCAATCCTCACGAGCCTTTTTTTGAGCGATTGTCAGATTGTGCGGGATCCAACGAGAACAAACGTTTTTTACGGCCAGGTGTTCATGCAATATCGAATGTTTGCTGGTGGGAGAAATGCAAAGGCATGCCTCTATCTGAAGGTGTGTTACATGACGGTCTTGCATTATCAGTTCACGTACGGCATCGATGTTTTCTGGCACAACGGCTGTTTTTGGACGACCTTCACGGAGTTCGTTTTTGAGCGAGCGTCGGCCGCGATTGAATTCGTTGTACCAGTTTTTCACAGTGCTATAGGATGGTGCTTCATAGCCATACAAAGATTTTAGTTCATCGATGCACTCTTGTCGTGATAATCCACGTCGAAAGTTGTGAAAAATGATCGCACGAAAATGTTCACGAGTTAATTCCATTTTTTGGCCGAGATGAATATTTTAATTCCCTGTAAATAAAACAATTCACGATTAAATGACAAAACGTTCTGAGTGATGTTATGCTAAAAAATGTCAAACTTTCCAATGGAAATGTCAGATTGCACCTGGCAACACTTAGTTGTGCCTAGGCTAGACCTATATATAGCAGCTTACGTACTTTCTGAGTTAAGTTTATTTTACATTTGACTACTTGGGAGAAAGAAACGGTGTAAACCGGGTCAAAAAAAACTATTTAACGCTGCAAAAGTGGCCTGGTTAAGTCTGCCACAGGAAGTCATCATTGTTTCTAAAATTTTGGATATTGATCTAGTCAAAATTCAAACCCTGACCCATCGCATGTTAGCACGCATCGCTAACTTCTCGGCTACTGCAACTATGACTTAATATTGATATGAATTCTATAGAAATGCGCAAAGCAGTCAGTATTCGGAAAATGTGCTTTTATGACTGTACAAAAGTTCTTCATTCACAAAGTGCAAAAAATCTCAAATTTTTTCAAGAGACCATATTCATATTTTTAAAAAATTTAATTAGCAAAAATAAGCTCTCTTTGGATACGGCGTAAATACGCTCTAATTCTATCAACTTTTTATTGATTTTTCTGTTTTCTTAATAAATTACAAAAAAAAATGCAACACCAACGTTCTGTTTTAAAATATGTATTTTTGGCGTTTTTGCCTATTCATTATTAAGCACTGCCTGATTTTTGCATAAAATGTTTGAATTTCCATAGCCTTTTAGCAGGATATACCTATTTTTGAGAGAACTGTGGAGCGGCATCTCAAACTTCCTACGAACCGCCGCTATGACAACAATTGTTTGATGCTGGAGCCCGAAACTCCAATCGATGACGATGGAAAAGACGTTCCATTACCCTCATGCATAATATGGCCGGATGAAACCATGCCCGATGATTGGAACATAAGTGTACTCAACCTAATCCACAAAAAAGGGCGATCCCACAGGTCCTATCGAACGTCTTGTGTGAAATATTGAAGTCCACCATCAACCAGCTGATTGGACCTTATTAGTGTGGCTTTAGATCTGGTAAGTTAACCATTGATCAGATATTTACCAAGCGTCAAATCTTGGAAAAGACCCGTGAAAAAAGGATCGATACACATCAGCTTTTCATCCATTTTAAAGCAGCCTTCTACAGCTCGGTAAGGAGCTGCCTCTACGCACCAAGAGGGGCTACTTCGACATAAGTTGGCAATTAAAAACCCAAATTCTACTAGTCACTCAACATTTCAGTCCTACTAAATGGTACAGAGCGTTGACGATATCGACATCCGATTAGTAGACCTTGGGAGCCTTTGAGAGAAAAGTTTTGCGAACTACATATGATTCTTTGCGCTATGGCGAATACCGCAGACAATGGAATATATAGTTCAGCGAAGAAACAACATCAACCAAATTCAAACGGCTGATGGATTTTTATTCGGAGCTTGTATAATATTTCATTTCAGAAATACACTCGGCGGTGTTGACATTTTCTGGCGAGGGCGACATCATTCAGAAAACTTAATTGAATTTCTTATTTAAATTATGTTTCTATAATTTTGTAGAAGTTAGTCGGGTCAGGACTCGAAATCATTACCTTCCTCCTGGCAGTACACATCCATACATTTAAACAACTCAGTAAATAAAAGTGTAAAAATTTGTTAAAATCGTATTTTTTCCCATATTTCAATGCACAGAACATAACTCTGAAGAGTTTAAAAATTTTTTTTTTTAGTTACAGTCTTCTTTAGCTGGAAAAACGCCGTTATTCCTGATTTTTTACTCCCGTGATAGAACAGCGCCAACAGTTTTTCGTCTCTTCTTCTGAACATTTCGATTTTTTTGATTTACTGTGCGATACATATTTATTTAAAATATTACTATTTTTTTCATAAAGAATTTATAGATGAAAATGGCATTTTCTTTCATAATCCTCTTAACGAGGATATGTACAAGCATCTGCAACTATTTACATACGTGTACGTACATGTAATCTCCACTTACCCGAAAATATTTGCAACGTTGTTGATGTCTTTTGTACTTCGCATAACGGTAGCGTCCGTAAAAAAAGAGGATGCCCAAACAAGAGACAGCCACTATCATGGCGGCGACGTACTTTGCATTAAGTTGACTGTTTTCTGTCATTAGCCAAGTGGATGCGAGACACATGAAAGTAAAAAAGGAAAGATGTAAAGCAATTAAAGGAGTGATAAATGTTTGACGAAATTAAAAACCAACAATACGAAAGTAACGAAATTGAAAAGCGAATGACAGTTAATGAATACTCGCAGGGAAGTCAAAGATAAATGACAACCAATAACAACAAAAAAAAAAAAATAGGTATCCATCGATTCCAGTGCAAGAAATAAGGATAAATAAAACATTTTTAAAAAAATGGCTGTACGAGACATCTGCAAGTGAATGTGTGCTCAATATTTTGCATTTGAATTCTGTTTTTGCAAGAGTGACCTCACAGTTTACGCCAATTATGCCAGTATATAACAGAGTAAGAAGCGCACACTCAACGAACTGATCGAGCTTTATTAATCTGGCCTTAGACTGATCAATTAGGTATTTACCATTATGCCAAATCTTGTGAAATAACCATTCACAGGGAATCGACACACACCATTTCTTCGTCAATTTTAGGGCAACCTTCGATAGCAAGAGAGGGAGCTGCAAAGTTTCTGAAGATTTGGCTCTTTAAGGGTGCACTTTCATCTGCTTAGAGTTGAGTTGATTGCAGAGCAACTAGCGCACTAGTGATACCGCTGTGGAGTACTTCTCAGCTTCTCAGATGGCCGAACCATTTCGTGTGCCTTATGAACGATGCGTTACTGCTTATACCAGCCGTTGCTAGAAGCCTGGGTACTTACAATATGTCGTGCGATGCTTAGGGCTAGACAGTAACAGAGGTAGTACTCGACGTACCCTTCCTCTTCTTCGTCGCAGCAGCTACGATAGAAATCATTTTAAAAGTATAATATTCTCCCGCCGTGAAGTCCCAGTAAACAGTGTATTGTTAGGATGCCTGTTGTTGAATTGAGGGTGAAGCGGTCTTAGCGGATTAGTTCATTTGATCTTTTAGCGTCCAGCACAGGCCACAAGCTGCCAAAACTAGTTAGTCACATTGCAGGTGGTTCCTTCGCTAAGCCATCTGGTGGTGGTTGTTTGGCTGTTTTGGTGAAAACCAGCTTTTGTTTAAATTTTGCCGAGGACAAGGGTACGCCACGTATACTGGCACCCATAGCAGAGCTGTATTGCATCTAGCTGAGAGTTTACCATAAGTGCTTAAAGTGCTTCTGCATTTCAGCGGTACTTTTAAAAGATCTGATGGCGCCGTAGAAAATAATGTATAAATCCAGTGAACAATAAATCCAGTGAACAATAAGGTTTTAAGGTCCATCTTTTGCCAATGGCCGCTCTGCATGCGTAGCGTGCTGTGATAGCTTCCATCGACCTTTTAATCGTGTTGAACATGCCATCTAAAATTATCCCGAGATTTTGCGTTTTAGACCATTTTGAAGAAAATCACTTAAGATTTATTGTCGAATTTAAGTGTTTACTGTGAGGCACTATAGCAGTGGAAATAAGACACTCCCTTGAGGGATACCTCTTGTGATATTGATATTGCCTCTCAGCGAAGATAATCCTGTTTTTTAGGAGGGATTTCACGAGCTTTATAACCGCGTATGCAAGATCCAAGAAAACTAGCAAGCTTATTGAAAGTGAAAGGAGAGACAAATTATTTTTAATTTGACGGAGCTTGCGATAAAAAATATAGGTATATCTGAACCTAACCTTATTCTGGATGACTTATATCGCGATTTATTTTTGCTATCCATTTTTAGAATATTTAAAATCATTTTTTATAATTAAATAAATGTTCAAACCACCAGAAGTTTTCAGCATCCCTTAAAAAATAAATAAAAATACCTACATTCAGCATCAAGTGTGAATAAACTTGTAATTCTTACAGTTTCTCAGTTAAACAACAAAAGTTTTATATTTGATAAATGAGTATTTTTGATTTCATGGCGAGAGCATGATGTTGGGGGTGAATGTGTGAGAATTAAACTCTGTTTATTTCATACCAAACGTTGGTATGTTTGTATGCATTTGTTGAGACGCAGAGCTTACCGGGCAACAGCAGTGTGCGATTATTGACCTCCGGTGTGAAGACAGATGCATTCCCACCAGGTGTACAGGCAATCAAATGCACATCAAAGAGTGTACTATTCAATTCGATTTCAGGTATAAAGTACATAGTGTTGCTCTGCAAAGAAATATATCAGAAAATACAAATGTTTTTATTTATATTTATTTGTGGTTTTGAATGGGAAATCATAAGATTATAGATTACTATAGTAAATACATAAAAAGTTTAATAGTTGAAATGCAGGAAAAATGGCTTTTTTGAACTTGTACCTTTAGTTTACTTAATACCCCGGAAAAGACTCTTAACTCGGGCGATATTGAGCAAAAACTTTAAAAAAAGTTAAATCTTCTTCACTTAGGTAGACACCGCATACGCGATAATAGACGAGTTAACAACAGCGCATCATTCATTCTTTCTTTTCGCTGTTAGGCACCAATTGAGAATGTCAAGTACAATCAGTTCCTTCGCAACCTAGTCTATCCAACGGGAGTTTAGGTCTTCCTCTTCCTTTGCTTTCAACGGCCTTTTTTTGACAGATTACGCGTGAGTCGTGTTAAGCTGTCATGTTATTTTTGTTCAGTATGGTTTGGCATTTCAGCATAGAAATACGATAAAGAATGTGTTTCACGCGCTTCGCTCAACTAATGGCCAACATAATTGGCCTACTGAGCATACTATTCGCAACAGCATCACCCATCTCGAGACCTAGCATTCATTATTGGATAATATTCCACCGAATATACCACGTCCAGTACGCGGTGAAGAAAATGTAGCGGTCGTAGCTGAGAGTGCACGCGAAGACCGTGGAGAGTCGATTCAGCGCCGCTCGCAGCAACTCGGACTGACGTATGGAACAACTTGGTGCATTTGACGTCAAGCTCTTAAATTGAAAGCATACAAGATACAGCTTGTGCAAGAACTGAAGGACTCTTAAAAAGCTCCAAGAAGATCCGACGTTTTCGAGCCAAATTTTGTTCAGCGATGATTCCCATTTCTGCCTCAATTGGTATGTAAACAAGCAAAATTTCCGCATTTGGGAAGAAGAGCAATCTGAAGGGATTTAAGAGCTGTCATTTCATCCAGAAAAAACAACGGTTTGGTGTGTTTTGTGGGCTGGTGGCATCATCGGCCCATATTTCTGCTAAAATCGCGAAATGATAACCGACTTATTCCTGTGGCGATATATGAAGTCTGAAGTTTATACGGACAATTCCGCTACAATTCAGGGCTTGGAGCAAAACATCACACGTGCCATTCGCCAGTTACCAATCGAAATACTAGAACCAGTCACCGAAAATTAAACCCAAAGGATGGACCATCTGGGACATAGTCGTGGCCAACATTTGAATGAGATAATCGTCAAAAACTAAATGCCAAAGAATGTTCTTTCGAATGATAATAAACATTCCCCCTTTAAATTTAACGTTACTTTGTTTTTTTCTTTAAAAAAGTAGGGAACCTCGAAATGAATAAACTGAATAAGGAGGGTATTAAATTCAATGAAATTATTAAGATAATAATATTTCTTGCCACATGTCTGAAAATTTTTACTTTCGACTAGGTAGAAGGGCTAAAAATACGTATCCCAAAAACTCCTAAACCAGACTAATTTAATTACACAAAAAATAAGAATACTTTTGTTATGAAAAATTTTAATGTTTAATACTGAAGTGTTTTTATATTATTAACATTTAAAGTAGGCGTTAATATATATACTAAATTTTATTCTCGTGCTAAAGTATAAATATCTACATATGTACATGTGTTATTTCGCAGTTGAGTACTTACCTTATTAACGGTAAAATTATATTCGCGACCAAATGTATCAAAACCATCCACAATCTGAATAATATAGCTGCTTATGACGTGTTCGGGTTTGTCCCAAGTAACATTTAAAGAATAAATACTATCTCGTATGTATTTACGTTGAACTTTCAAGTTTTTAGGTGGAAAAGGTGCTGAGGAAGTAAGAAAAAAATTAGAAAAAAAAATTAATTGAAGAATATATAAATATAATATTTATAACTTTGCTTTCATAATTCAGACATGTTTTCATAAGAGGAAAAACTGCTTTTATATTCGATTATAATATACTCGCAGCGCGAAAGAAAGCAGATTCGCAGAGTGTGCTGAAGATCATACTAGATAAAATATTATCGAAATTAAAAGTGTTTGTATAGTAGTAGAAACAATTTCATCCGCTGGCTGGCGCACGGACTTGCTCTCCGGGAAATCCGTAATTATTAAACATGTTTAAACATGTGACTGAAGTCAAAATACAATTAATTTTCTATAATTTTGGATTTTGGATTTCCGTTTTTGGTCCCACCAGGATGCGAACCCATATTGCAAAATTTCATGAGAAATTATTTTTGGAACATTTTAATTAATTTTCTTCCAATGACAGACAAAAAGAGTTAGGCCAAAATCTTGGGTGATTAACAGAGAACTTGAGAGGGTTATCTCAATAGAAGACCTACTCTTTGAGATTTTCGAATGTGGATCATATGTTGCTTTAGCTGAATATCCCATCGACGATGGATCAGGTAGTTAATGAGAGTTTGAATAAATTTAATATCTTCTACCACTAAGCAAAGAGTTGGCGCTGGATCCCACGTCACAGTTGACAGTCGTGTACCTTGAGCCGGCAACAACAATTTCAATCTTAAAATTCAACACATAATTAACCGTACCAACGTGGCGTTCTGTATTAAACGAAATTTTACTCAAGATGACTTCTTCAGCCTAATGCTGCAGAACTACGAGTATATATAAATAGATAGTACAACCTTCTCTAAGATCGTAAAACTGCTGAGAGCGCGACGAGTGCGTATGGTACAGAGAACGAGGATAAGATAAAATATCTCCTCTAATCAAACAAACAGTCAGCGGAGTGAATGCCACCACAAATCCGATACCAAAATTGCGATCTTTCCTTGACCCACCATAGCACATTTCAGACGGCGGTGATGTCAGCAGCACTTTCCCAATCAAAGAACCGGACATTTCAGGTGCATATCCTCTTATCGTGATCTTTAAAAGGTTTGCGGGGGTCGTCATCAAAAGGGAGGTGTCTCATCTGATTTTTTTTTTGGATTTTTCATTGGACTTTGTTTTTCAAGTGGTGGGCCCAAAACCCTACACACAACCGCAGGGGTCTGCTCACTTTATCTCGCTTTCAAACGAATGTTTGTTGACAACACAGAGGATACTTGGTCAAATACCATACAAGACAAGACAAGACACTCCCAGGTAAGTGACAGTCAAAACCTTTTCTCAATTGTACTGTCTAGATCACGTCATCCTGATTGATTGAACAGTACCAGTTCAAAAATATTCGTTGCAATACCTACTGGTGAAAGTAGAGGAAGTAGAAATATCGCTAGTGTTCTTTTACAAATCTAGTTGTGTACATATTTTAAACCTCTTCTTCTTCCCAAGGTACGTGAAAGTGAATACCTCAAACTCGTGGCGTATTTGACCATACCAGTCTAAATGTGTTTCGTCTAGGAAATGAAGAAAATATGTTCATAAATTTCCGCGGAATGGAATTGCATTACATACACAGTGTGTCCCAAAAATAACCGAACTTTTTGGATATAAAATAGTAACATACACATTATATTATCTTTGAAAGTTATTATTTAATCAAAATAGGTTCCATTTGACTCAACACAATGTTTGGAACGATCAACCAGCGCATGCATAGATTTTTTTATGTCATTTATAGAAATGTTCTTCAGTACCTCGGTTACGGCTGCTTCATTTTTTTCAATTTTTTTTTAATTTTTTAAACTTCAATTTCATTTTTTTTTCAAATTTGACACAAAATTTTATATTTGCTCTTTGTTCCATTTTTTTTTTTTTTGGAACCAATAGCACACTTTTGGTTTTATTGAAATGGCTGTCACTTTTACATCTGTCATCCGACTTACATGAAGTCAGGTGCGTTTGAAAGAGGATGAATGTATCTTTTTAATGTTGCAAATTTTCAATAGATGGCGCTGTATGTTGTATGATTTATATATACAGTTCGGTTATTTTTGGGACACACCGTGTATATCTAGCTGCATTCAACTTCCACTATAGATAGTTTTTGTTGTAAAATTATTATTGACAGTTAGGAGATTACTGACAAGGGCTGAAACATACATACATATGTATATACAATAGGTACATACATGCATTTGTGTGCAAACTTGAATAACATGCCCTTAGCTCAGTCACAGAAGTTGCAAATATACCGTTATACTCGTATACATATATACATTTGAATATGTAAGCTCCTTTGGATAATGGAATGCACGTGCTTGACGACGACGACGACGACAGTAACAACAACAACAATGACGCGCCATCGATTGACCATTAACATTCTTTGAAACCAACCCGAATAGCTGATGGGGGTACTCTACATACCTGTAGAGACATACTCGTACATACATATCTATGCAGATGTAAATGGTAATGACGATATATCGCCTTCTGTCAACATAAATGCAGCGATGTGGGTAATTGATGAATTGTTAATGCATTAACTATACTAAATTTATTAGTATCAGTGATTGATTTCAATTATACTGGCCGATCATTGTGCATTTATGTATATATAAGTATTTATAAGTGTTTGTATATAAGTGTGTGATGTGTCCCTAAGAGAGTTTAATAGTTAGAGCGTTTAGTGATAGAGATTGAAGGTCTAATTTTTCGAAAGCATGTCACGACAATACGCCAAGCACATAGGAAGTGATCGACAAATTATGATGTTTGTATGTTTCTGTTTTTATCTTTCATATGTCATTTACATTAATTTCTAGATGGGCAAAAGTATGTATGTAACAGAAGGAAAAGCGATAGATTCATCCAAATTTGCACCGATCGGAACAGAATGACGAGCTGAGTTGATTTAACCATGCCTATCTGACTGCTGGGTTTTCTTGCTACTCCGGTAGATATCAGTTTCAAAGCTGTAATTTTTGACATTTGATAAATAAAAACTACGCCAGTAATAGCTGTGTTCGTTGAGAAATGTCAGCAAAAATTAGTAGGTAACGAAATTGAAAAAGCAACAATTTGTAATTTAGACTTTCAGGAAGGATGACTTAAATACGAAAATGATTTTGAAATTCTTTTACCGTGTAAGCCAGCGATATTATCTCAACATTATTAAAGGGTTTATTTGATTATGTTTAAATAAAAACTAAGAAATAGCTTAAGTTTTCCTTTTAAACGCCACTAATATTTCATTTTGCGCATCGTCGTAGCTTCGTTGCATTATCGTCACTGTGTCGGGTCGACCCTGCTTTCCAGTAGGCTCGGTGGTATGCACCGCATTCTCATTTAATGAGTACCTTAAGTATTTGATTGAATCGTTGATATCATTAAAGTTATTTTAACAAAATTTCATTTGGACACTTATTTTGTTAGTATATCATTCATATTAAAGTGTTAATATTATTTTAATTTTAAATCAATTTTGTTTTGTTTACAAAAATTCAATCATATGATCACAAATCAGCTATTTTTCAAACTTGCTATTTTTGACTGGCTGAAAATTTCCCATCACGAATTTGCAACTTTCTCTCCAAACCAAACGTCGAAATAGCGCTCGCTCGTTACTAATTTTACTGGATTTTTGGCTCAACGAACACGATTCAGTAAAATTCTCTAAAAATTGTTACTGCCCATCTAGTCGCTGAACAGAATTAATAAAAATGGAACGATACATGTTTAAACAACGCATTGAAATTATAAAAATTCGCTGAAAACCTGGCCGAGTTCGTAAAACTAAAACATTTTGCGGTCGTCGTGAAGCAGTTGGGACAAGTTACTGATGTGAATAATAAAACACGCGTACTTTGCTCAAGAACTACTGAGAATGTGGCAGGAAATCCAGGTTTGTTTTTTCCTCGTCGTTCTTTGTAAATGGTATTGGAATTGGGTACTTCACAAACGTCATTTTGCACAGAGACTTGGGTCTTAAGACTTATAGAGTCGTGTATTTGCTGATTGGCTCCTTGAAATGCATGAAAATGATCCGGAATTTCATCGTAAAATCATCTTGACAGATGTGGCCCATTGCCACCCAGATGGGTACATCAATAAGCTAAACTGTCGCATCTGGGGCTCGGAAAACCCAATATTTATTGTTGAAAAGTTTCACAATCCTCAAAGTGTAACTTGTTGATGTATTTTATGATACGGCGGGGTCATTAGGCACAAGCAACGAAATCATAAATCTTTTAAGAGAAAAACTTCCGGAACGTGTTATCTCTCGAAGAGGTGATCGCAATTGGCTACCGAGATCTTGTGATTTAACACCTTACGACTTCTTCCTTTGAAGCAACATGGGTGATAAGGTCTACGACAACAGACTAACGTCGATTTAACGTCGCAAAGATAGAATTCGTGAAGATATTGAGGGCACACAGCCCTCATGGAAAATTTCATAAATGGCTTATACTATTTTCCATTATTAATGGCATATATTCATCTAAACATTAAAATAAACATCCTATCATTTATCTCAAAAATGCCAATTTTCTTTGAATGTCAATATAAGAACATACAATTTGGCATTCTACAAACATTTAATGGAATTCACATTGGTACCGAAAGTGATCGAAATTGGAAAGTTTCTTCATATATTTATTCCTGAAATGAAATACCATAAATTTTAAATGGTCATTGAAGGTAAAGAGTTTCTTATGCGTGTGGTTTTCAATGAGTTAATATTATATTTTTTTGGAGTTGGTGTTTTTGGCAGCTTTTGTTTGATCTATACTCAGTTTCTTTGTCAGACTGACGTTTCCTAATCGGGCAAATTTATTACCAAAATAACGGTTGGGTTCGTTGCCTCCAAGCTGGAATTAAGCTCACATTATTGGTCACACTAATGACGTAAAAAGTATTTCGGTTATGATAACCGATCTAAAAACACGTACATACCTATATTAATTTCGTTGTGTTGACTTAGGCTATTATAAGAATAGTTTTGCTTTTAACGCAACTATGAATGAGCGTACATATTTTGAAGGTAATCCATTTACTCTCTCTCTCTATCTCTCACTCTTCAATTCGCTTCATTATTTATGTACTTAATTTTAGTTGTCACCTGAGATTATTTAAGCTCTTTCATATTATAAGTAAGTACTTCTATTATATATGTAGGTAAATATATAATATTATTTTTGATGCCAACAAAAATTCAGAGTTTTCTCACGAACATTAAATTTGATACAGTCGATGGCAACTGGAAGTGCAACCGCACATTTCTCACGTACATAAATGTCAAAAAGTTAAAACAAGACTCCGATAGCAAAGTTCACTTACATAAGTTTGAAATAAAGTTACTATAAACATTATATAATATTATAGTTTGTTAGTGTATTATACATATACGTACATATACATAGTTAGGTTAGTATGAAATAAATTACTTCCGAACACCACTCATTTAATTAACACTTTTACATAGTAATGTATTATATAATATGCATTATGTTTTACATAAAAAACTACTAAGAAATATTGGAAAGGAGTTTTGTATCGAAATAGTGAAGGAGATATTCACAAGCGTGTCCCATATAAAATTATGTAAAAGAAATTTGCTTACAGAAAGGTAAAGAATTGAAATGACTTTAAAGTGAAATGCATCTCGTGTCCTACATTTACGGGGATCGTCATCAGAAGGTGGGTATCTCATCCAACGCATGATTAAATTTTTCATTGGAGCTGATTTCTATGGGGCGGAACACAAACCCAGCGCACAATCTTGCTAGATGAGTAAATTTAAAGTTTGTACACATTTATATAACGAGCTTGTTTCAATACTGACGCTCTCTCGCAGCCGCACCTCTGGTGGACAGACGCGAACCCTTAAACCGAATAACTCGGAGTGGCACGACTGAAACTTCCTCTCTTTAGTCGTGGCCAAAGGCTGCACACGGATTGGTTACCATACCTTGCACAAGGTTTGCTCACGTTTCCAGGCTGGGCGACGTGGACGCAAGGGTAGGATTTGAGTATAGCCCTGCGACTGTAACCAGAAGCTTGACTACACTCCATTATCAAACTAACAGTCGGTGCATTTACGGCTTGGCTCCCACGTCACCGTTGACAGTCATACCTTCGAGGTCGCAAACAATTTCATCTATTTAGGAACCAGCAGTCTTGAAATCCAACGCAGAATAACTCTTGCCAACGGGTTCTACTTTGTACTGAGCAGGCAATAAAAAAGTAAAGTGCTCTTTCGTTGAACCAAAGCCACACTCTACAAGTCACTCATCATTCCCGTCCTACTATGTACTACGACGTCGACATCCGATGAGGCCGCACTGAGAGTCTTCGAAGGAAAGTTGCGCGAATGATTTATCGTCCTTTGCGCATTGGCAATGACGAATACCGCAGAGGATGCAACGATGAACTGTACGAGCTAAATGATGATATTGACATAGTTCAGCGAATCAAGCTAGGTCATGTCGACCGAATGAATGAAAGCGCTCCGGCCTTGCAAGTATTCGATGCAGTACCCGTTGACGGAAGCAGAGGAAGAGGAAGACCTTCACTCCGTTGGGAAGGCCAGGTAGAGTAGGATTTGGTGTTTCCTATTGACCGCCAAACAGCGAAGAGAAGAACAGAATCGGGCACTATTGTTGATTCGGCTGTAATCGCGGAAACGTTGCCCCCCCCCCAATGAAAAAGAAGAAGAAGGAAAAGGCATATAATTTAATTTAGAATTTGGCAGCTCAAATACACTCCAGGCGAGAGGCCCAGTTTTCGAACCATTTTTACAGCAATTGGGGACGTAAGGCATCATTTAGAGTTTCATAGGGACTTTAAGATATAAAGGGTGGTTAAATTTTCAAGGGCCGATGTTGATTTTGAATAAAAGACAAACTATTTAGGAAATTATTGAAATTTTATTTTATTATGATATATTGGTATTACTCAATTATATATGTAACAAAATATCGGCCAAATGAGCGCCGCGACCTCGGCGGCACACCTCCATACGATGGTCCAAATTTTCGATGACGCTGAGGCATAATGGAGTTTCTATGCCGTTAATGTGCCGAATTATCTCATCCTTTAGCTCTTGAATTGTTCCTGGCTTATCGACGTACACCTTTTCTTTCAAATAATCCCAGAGAAAAAAGTCCAACGGTGTCAAATCACATGATCTTGGGGGCCAATTGACATCGCCGTTACGTGAGATAACACGGCCATTGAATTTGTTGCGCAAAAGAGCCATTGTTTCGTTAGCTGTGTGGCAAGTGGCACCGTCCTGCTGAAACCACATATCGTCCACATCCATATCTTCCAATTGTGGCCATAAAAAATTCGTTATCATCTCACGATAGCGAACACCATTCACAGTAACTGCCTGACCGGCCTCATTTTGGAAAAAATACGGCCCGATGATGCCGCCAGCCCATAAACCGCACCAAACAGTCACTCTTTGTGGGTGCATTGGTTTTTCGACAATCACTCTTGGATTCTCATTCGCCCAAATGCGGCAATTCTGTTTATTGACGAATCCACTGAGGTGAAAATGTGCCTCATCACTGAAGATGATTTTCTTCGAAAATTTTCATAATAAGTCTGGATAACTTTAACACGTTGTTGGATTGTGTATCTCTCCATGGTTCAAATTGAGTAAGTCTGAAATAGAGAAATGTCAAATTAAATTCGGAAAAAAACTTGGCGTTTAGGTGTGGTTCACATTCAACATCGGCCCTTACAATTTAACCACCCTGTAGTTCACCGATTTGAGTAATTCTATATTTGTATATACATGTGTACAAACCAAATTTCGTGGTCTTATTAAAAACTTTTTTAATCCATAATTGTTCAAGAAATATTGTTTCAGAGCAACGCCAGTTTCTTCTTGTTATTTTTTTTTCTCTACTGGATGTATTAAATATTTTTTAGTGTTTTGAAGAACTTAATATTAGTGTGATCCTAACTTCAGCTTAACAATTCGTTCTTCTTTCGAGAAACATACAAAACTCCTCACTATTGCATCTCGGGCGGCAATGAATTCGCGGGAGTCTCTCCTAGGAGAGAACAATTCTGTTTCTTCATTACAACAATGTTAAGAAAATTTCAATTGAAATACATACAGCAATCGCTTTGCACCCCTGTGGCTTAGCTATTCATGGTGTCTTAAGAGCGGTTAGTGATGGAATCTGTTTATTATATAAATCTTGTCCGCGTACTTTCCGAGTTATCAAAGTAATCTGCTTTCAGTAAAACAAACCGCAAATTGATGAAAATTTCCTTTGTTTCTGTAGTCTGAAAATCATGCTTTATGCAAAAAGCACAAGTCATGCTCTTCACCACATTCTACCCCTATAAAAACTGTATTTTATCGACTGGCGTACATAAAAACTTACATACACGTACATACCCTCTTTAAATACACATATGTTTGTACATTTGTACATAAGTATTCGTATTGTATTTGTAATTTTCCTTTAACTTACGGCATATAGTGAAATTGTAGTTGTACCACTCTGCACAGGACGGCGTCCGGATCTTTAACCATTTCATTTCACTTTCCTTTGTTGCATTTTTCGTATTCCTGGCGAGTATACCGACCTTATATACTGCCGAAAAAGTTAAATTTTCCAGAGTATAAGTGTAGAGTTGTCGTGGCTGTTTCCATGGAATGGAATGGAAAATCAGATGGCAGAAGGAGGTTGATGACGATAGTTGTGATGTAAAAGAAAAAAGAGAAATTTAGTATTAGTTGGCATGCACATACATATATGGTTATCTATCTTTAAAACAGTAGCCGACACTGGCTGGCATACAATTCTATTGTTGTATATCTGTTTACTTAATTACTAGGTTAAAGGTAAAGCTTTCTCAAATAACTGTAAATTACGCAAAGTGTACTACAACTAGTGTACGAAGAGTGAATCAACAAGTGTTGGCCGAGCTTGTCGTAAATTTACGTTAACTCAGGAAAAAAAATTATATCGAGCTCTATGCGAAATTCACTGGGGAGAAGTACACTTTCTCTCCTTTCTTTCGTTAATTAGTCATTATCCTTTTAAATTAAATAAAATAATTGGTTGGTCACTCAACATAAGTCTTAGTATGCGAGTTATTCCACCGAATTAGGACCAGAGTGAGAGGAGAAGTAAGAGTAGTTGTCTTAGGGATATATAAAAAGTGCTTAAAGTATAGGTGAGGTTTTTTTCTAATCTTTTCTGAAAAGATATAATTTTAATCTGCTGCAACATACTGACCGTTGTGCCAGGCTGGCGCGTGACTAATAAAACAACTAGGACGCAAATTGGAATGGATGGAGCTATTAGAAGATGTGACTGGTTTTTAAAATTTGTAAGGCTGCAATGTGGAATTAATGAAATTCAGTAGATACTTCTTGAACCGCCAAGGTTGAGGCTTAGCATAATAATTATAGCTCATGGCTCTTCATAGCAGCTTCTAATTAAATTTACGATCAGTCCAAAATAGCATAACCTACTGTGTAAAGAGCAGCCTGCGTTTGAAAATTTATAATCTTTAATTGTGCAAGAAATAAACTCCAATACTCGAACATTAAAGCGACTAAAGTGACACATTTCTCTATTAATGTGTTACATGAATGGGATGTGGGATGTGGGACTACGGTAGGCTGCGGTGATTACCAAGAATTGGTTCTGTTAGCGTGCATTAGATCACCCAATTGGGAATTCTTTCCACCGGACCGTAGTTACGGGTGCATATAATAAAGCTTAAGGGATCGATAGTTGAGAAAATATTCGTTAATTTCGAACATCCAGATTGCCTTATACTTGCTTCAGCAGAGCTTATTTCAAATCTAATATTGATCAGCAATATTTAAGAAATACCACTCGAAAACGCATTAATAGAGAGCATTGGCAAAGTTCAGATGCAGCTTATAGACTTTCACGTACTTCAAACAGGAAAGAGGATTTTTCAAGTATTATAGGTTAGAATAAATTTATACTAACTGTTCATAAAAAGCCCGCTCCAAGTCTGAAGTTACTGTACTCATTGATGCTTTTAGAGTGCAAAGGATGTTTAAAGAGAGAACTATGGATAAGCCACTAGTTTAGATATACAAACTCCTCCTCCAATTTATGGTTTTACGTTTTTATGTTTTTCCAACAAATGGACGGACCCACAGTTTAGGAAAGCTTTTATTTCATATCAGAAATATACTCGGAGGGGTTAAAAATCCTTGCCGAGCAGCGACCGCAATTAGAAAATTTAACTTAATTTTTTATTTAAATTAAATTCCCATAATTTTGGCCGTCAACTTACTTAAAACTAAAATTAAATTCACAAGCAGACAATACTAGCAACATATAACATTTAACTACTTACATTACGTATTTCCATGGATATCATATCGGAACCTGATTCGTCGTAGTAGAGTATAAAGTAGCTACATGTTCGGTCTATACGGACGAAAGAGAGTAAAAGCGGGAAGTGATTAAATGTTTCAAAACACTTGTTTGTAAAAATAAAACACTCAATTATTTATTTTCAAATTATTTCGTATGAGTTATTCTTACCTGCTGACGGCTGCCAAGTGATATCCGCCATTAAATGCATTTCATTCGTATCATCCGGAAAGTAACGACGTAAATTCATATCAGTCACAGAACCGGGTGTATAATCATGTTGTAATGTTGAAAATTTCTCTCCTTTCATTACAATTGCATATTCATGTTTAGCCGTCACCGCCACAGCAGAAATTGTGTAGGTTGTGAAATTGTTTAGGTCGGTTATTGTGAACAAGTTCTCGTTGGACTATATTGGGTAGAGTAATAAGGGAAGTAAATAGAAAAAATAATTACTTTGGTTTTTTGTTCTTCGAGAGAGCTTAACGTATAATATACACAAGTTTATAAATTCAAGTCAACTTTTGGATCCGAGAAAATAAGAACGATTCTTAGCAATATTTAATAGGCTAAATCCATATCTTTAATCCCCTTTCAAAGTTGGTTTTGGTTTAACAGTTTTTAGGTGATGGCAGCATGTAACTTAATTAACAGAGTTGAGTTGAGTTGAGTGATACCGTTTCTGAACAGAGCGACCAGCGCACTAAGCCCTAGAGGTCCATTACGTTAACGAGTAACGGAGTACTTCTCACCTTCTCAGATGAACGAACCATTTCGTATGTCTTACGTTGCGATACTGCCTTTACCAGCCGCTATATGTCAGCCAGGCAGTCAAAGAAGTGATGTATTGTACTAGGTTTTTATGGTACAATATGTGATGCTTAGAGGTAATTAGTGATAGGTGTAGTGCTCGTCAGACTTTTTCAAAATTTTGTTCATCTCTTCCTTAGAAACCAAAAAATTTATACAATTTGTAAAGTTACGAGTAGAGGAGAGCGATTACGCAAAGAGCTTGCCATTATCGAAAAAAGATACCAAGGATTTTGGGATGTACGTGAAGCCGATTCCAAGCAATACAAAAGACTCAATTCCACCTAGCTTCATATCAATAAAAATATAATGTCAATGAGATTGAAGCTACCTTCGTTATTGACGCGGAACACCACATGGAAATCTGATACTGTATGCATTCTTAAATTCAGATCCATCAATATAGGTATGGAGGAACAATGAAGATACTTTTCCTTTTATTCTTCCCTGCTAGTGAAGGTGACCTCCAACCGGCAGAAGGTTTCCGTTTCTCGTTCGCATTTTAAGTTTAGCCAGAATTAAGTAAATTTTTTTTTTATTTTAAGTAAATTTATTCATTAAATTTTGGGCCGGAAATCCCGGAGATACTGCAATACCGGGCCAACCTGTGACAAAGGTGGAGCTAGCTCCTAAAACTTCCAAAAATCAGTTTAACTTTTGTTGTCCTCCGATGGAGAATCTATCAGATGTTAAGCTGATAAAAACAGATACTACACTTTGATCTTAGCCATAAGGCCGAGAAGCTCTGACATAATTTTCTGAATGCTGCCACGTCCTTCATAATTTATGGACTGGAACCAACTGTGTAGAACATTTAGGCAGCTAGTCGTTAGCACCTCTTCATACATCACTTGAATGCTAATTTACCTAATGTCAAGGTTGACCACAACACGTGCGGGGTGAGATAGATATCGCGAGCTGAAGAGGGAAGCAAGACTCATTTGCAGACAAAAAAAGTAAGCGGCCGAAATGTGTTAGTATGAAGAGCTTGATAAGCTTGCCAACAAACGTAACGCTTGAAAATGCTATGAAAAGCTACGGCAACAGACGAAAGGTTTCAAGACCGGAGCAAACTCTTTTCGGACCCAGAGGGCTGATCTAGTGACGGTTGCCCAGAGTATACTGAACTTATGGAGGGAACACTACTCCAGCCTGCTGAACGGCAGTGAGAATGAAACACCCGAAAAAAGTTGAACCCGAAGTCCCAAATAATGTCTGAATTTGATATCCCCACAAAAATTATACGGCAGTATAAACTGACGGTGGACAACACCAGAAGCGCAGTCAGAACTGGGAAGACTTCTCCGGGCCGTTCAATACCAAACGAGGTTTCAGACAGGGTGACACTTTATCATGTGGTTTCTAGCTGGAGAGAAGGCAGAATCTTTTACAAGTGTGTACAACTACTGGCGTACGCCGAAGATAATGATATCATGGCCTTAACAACCGCGCCGTTAGTTCTGCTTTCCCAGGCTCGATAAAGAAGCGAAAGATTTGAGTCTGGTAAGTGAACGCTTACTGTTGACAGTCATAACTTCGTCGTACATTTCGTTAATCTAGGAACCAGCATCAACACTAATAATAATGTCAGCCTTGAAATTTTACGCAGAATCACACAGGTTCTACCTTGGACCGAGTCAGGAATACGATGACTGTTTGTTTGATGACAGGAGATATTTTGCTTGCAGTGGTGCGTAGGGTTTGGTACTCAACATTTGAAAAGTATGTCATAATGGAATATCATTGGCTGGAATTTCTGCAAGGAATAAGATAGTGCGTAGCTCTACTAGTCGACTACTGAATTAGGTTAACATTCGTCATACATATATGCATAATTATTAGGAATTTAACATTAAAGCTGAATATAAACGATGCGGCATTTTATTATTTTTAAACTGAAGTTAATTGAAATATCTCTCAAAGTATCACTAAATAGATGTTGAAGGGTAGTATTTTATTTAATTAATAAATATAAATTTTGACAAATCGAGTTGTACTAAAAGATTACCGTCACATTTATGACATTTAAACACTGCACTACTCATACCAAGTCCTTAATACGTGTATGTGTGCACCTGTAGTCATGTATTACAACATAATAACAACAATATAATACAATTTATTTGCAACTAAATCCTAATGTAATTGTAGCAACAAAAGACCGCAAGCTGAAATTTGATCCACAAACCCACACTAACACACATACATACATACATACATACGAAAATACGCACACCCACTTACCATATAAACAGTAGTCGCATTTGTATCGCTTTGTACTTTAACCATAAAAATCGCATCGGAGAGCTCACTCATTTGTTCGCTGTCACTGTTGGGATTTGTCATGGTCGTCTGCATTTGCTGTACTGTTGTGTCTCTCATATCCACTGATAGCGTAAATGCAGTTTGTTCCTTATCTGTCTTTTTAAACAAAATGTTTTTGTATTCATTTCCGTTTGTTGCCCTTTGTGTTGCGTGCCTTGGCATCTCTGCACCGTTAATCTGACTTGCATTTCCAACACTTCGCAAGTGTAAAATGCGAAATGTCAAACTTTTGTCGTCGCGACAGACTAATATCATGCGATAGTTTAGTTGTATGTAACGGTATTTTTCTAACTGCTTAACGGTGGTTGAATTATCACGGTTACAGTGGTCAGTGCAAGCCTGATCAGGCTGAAAGTAAAAAAATAATACTGCTTAAAAATAATGTAGGACAGTTAGAAAATTTTTTAATAAGGATTGAATAACTTTCTGATACAGATAAAAAGAAGAAGAAAAAAGTTTTAAACGCTTTGGCTTGGTATGTAAAACTAAAGACAATATTTTCATTGAAACGATATAATGGAAACTCATGAAGAGAGATAGAATACACCCAAGAATTCCAATTTAATTTAAATATTCTTTACTGAAAAAAAAAATAGTTTTGTTGCAAGTTTCGGCTAAACGCTGTCTCTGCTCTGGTAGATGATAACCGCTATAATTGATCATGTAAGTGTTAAGCTATGAAGTTGTTTTACCGATGAGCTCTTAAAATTATTTTGCCTTTAACATAACTTTTTAACTCCCCCCTCAAACAAAATATGTTCCCTATGATAATGGAAGCAGTCTTTTATAGTCCCCTTACATAAGAGTGTTATAGGTCTAATATTGAAAATTATAGAGGTATTGCAAAAATATCCACTATACTTAATCTTTTTGAGGCAATCATTACTAGTCAGATAACCGTTTCCATTTCCTCACTACTATCCAATTCCCAACACGGGTTTTATAAAGGAAAAGCAGCACTTACAAATTTGCTCGAAGTCGTGTCACATATTTCTAAAGCCTATAGAGATAATAAGCAAACTGACGTGATCTACACCCACTTCAGTAAAGCACTAGATCTCAATGGGTTTCAACCAAAATTCTCCAATCGGTTTCCTCGTATCTCTGCAATAGAACACACCGTGTGTTCACACTTCATCTCAATTAATTAATGTCTCATCAGGAGTTCCTCAAGGTAGCCATCTTGGCCCGATTCTGTTTCTGTTATTTATAAATAATATATCTTCCGTAATAAAACATTCAAATATCTTGTTATATGCCGATGATGTAAAACTTTGTATGTAATATACCTCCTTCGACGAAAGGTGTTTGTTACAAAACGATCTAGGCAATTCAGCTATTCGGTGTGACATGCCTTTGAACCTTCAGAAGTGTAAGACCATGTGCTTTTCACGAAAACTCGTTCAACCTTATCCTTTTGTAATTAATAACTGTAATCTAGAACAACTGTACAATTTTGTTGATTTGGGGGTTATGATGGATCCCAAGCTCAACTTCCATCTTTACATCAATACCACAGTCTTAAAAGATAAAAAAGCTTTTGCCTTAGTCAAAAACCCTTATGTAACTAAAGTACTTTATACGACTTTGGTGAGGCCAATTTTAAAATATGGTTCACGAATGAACCTTTTCAGTGATTGTGTCACAGTTTTAATTTTCATTCCAGCTCCTTTGATCTCTCAGACTCAATTTTTAGCATAAAAAAGCTATTCTTGCTTCTTTCAACAATTAAATTTTATAATTCCATAATTACTAAATTTCAGCTGTTGAATAATTATTTTTCCTGCAAACTGAACAGTTTTAAATCTCGACATTTAACAAACGCTTGCCAATCATGACTGGACATATTCCGTAGGTTATGCGGATGTCACCTCTCGTATCGGTCTTATTACAATATTATTATTATTGAAAAGTAAAACTTGTTTTATGAAAATTTTCTGAAATTAAGATATCAGGGCTATAAGTCACTGCGGAGTTCCTTCTGTCGTCGAAAATTGCGATAAAATCATGGAAATATTGGAAACAGACCGTCACGTGAGCACTTATTTAATTGCTGAGGAACTAAAGGTAAGCCAGAAAATCGTTTGGAACCGTTTGGAACCATTTGCATAAAAAAAACCGAACGAACTTTTTACTTAACCTAATAATTTCACGTTTTTTGGAAGGTCGATTTGCCACAAATATCGTATGATATCACACCGTTGGACTCTTTCCTGTGTCGATATGTAAAATCTAAAGTCTATGCGAACAATCCCGCTTCGATTCGGGCTTTGGAGCAAAACATTACGCGTACCAGTCGAAATGCCCGAAACGAAAGCGTCATCGAAAATTGGATTCAATGGATGAACCATCTGAGATGTAGTCGTGGCCATCATTTGAAAGAGATAATATTCAAATGATAATAAACATTCCTTATTAAATTTAAATTTTCTATGTTTTTTTAATTTAAAAAAGTAGCAAACCTCGAAATGGAACACTCTTTACCTATATATGATTTTTTTATTTAAGTGAGCATTTTTGTGTTTGCACATTTTTAAATTTTCTTTCTAAAGATAAATTGCTTTGCAAAAGTGTTATTAGAGTGGCGCTGGAATGATTGTGAGGCTCTTGATGGAGATGCCGTTCCTTAAAAAAGCAAATTTAGGTCTAGGACTTTTCAGTTCATACTTTAATTATAATTATTGTAAGTTTTATATTTAAAATTTTCTGATAATTTAATGTTTTTTTTATTGTTTAATTGTCTTTATTGCCTGCAAAATAACTCGGCGAGACTAGTCACTTTGTCCTTGGAATATATGAAACATTAAGTAATCTCTATTGAACATATTTTATATAGTTAGTAATTTTTCAGAATAAGAAAATGTACTCATGGTATAGCAGTGCTGAAGAACTCAACTAATTAAAAAAAAATCACATTCGCATGGTATTATTAATTGGTAAATTATTTCCACCTTAAAATATTTGAATGTCAACTCGTACAAACTCGTATAAACTTCTCA